>OZ035840.1:516087-676087 GCA_964034765.1 Knipowitschia caucasica | reverse complement strand
GAGCTAAACTTAAACTGTGTGTTAGCATGGGAGCTAAACTTAAACTGTGTGTTAGCATGTGAGCTAAACTCTCATGTATCAGATTAGCATATGTTGTAAACACAGATTTTTGAACGATAAACAACGGGTGCAATGCTAATGTGGCTAATCTTGCTAACTTTACCGACAGACTTGCGCAGGTAGCTTAAAGTTATTACCATACGCTTCTGGAGAAAATATAATGACACATTTGAGGCTTTGACTGGTTTTAAAATGATTTAAATCTGGCGTCTTTTAACCATTTTGTCACAGAACACTTTTGTAAAACTACTTATACGTCTTGTCTGTGTCATACTGGTATAGCATTGAAGCTAGCAAGGCGTGCTGCTGGTCGGAAACGCGCGGCCGTCGTTAACGCCAACTCACTCACGCACAAAACAGTCAAACATCATGGCTCCTTTTTAAAAGACACCGGACAAGACACGATTGGCTCCATTTTCCCAAGTTTGTGGACGCCAAGGATGTGGAGGGACTGACGCTGCACGGTTTGGACGATACAAAACCAACGCCGCGAAGAAACAAAAAGCAACTCTTGACATGACTCCTTTATGTGAAGAAAAATCTGGTTTCAAAAATAAAACAATGGCGTCCTTTTCTGAGCCCCAGTTCTTTCCGTGTAGGTTATTCCAAGAGTCCGGAACGTTGGAAAGTCTCTCGAGAAAGAACGAAACCTCCCTAAAAATCTTGAAAAACCAACAGATGGATGCGTGACAGAAGGACGGGATTCTAGGTTAACATGCTCAGTCCTCGGTTTCTCCACGACTTCTTTGACATCAATATTGACCATTCTTTAAGAAAACAAAAAAATGGCCGTGGGAGTTCCCACCACCGTGAGTTGGTACAGTCCGTCTAAAGCACTACCACGAAAGAAAAAAAGATCTCCGACATTTTTTTCTGTTTGAGAGTCTCGGTGTGAACGTGACGGAGGCTGGTCCTCGGGTTTTCAGACCAACCGTTCCACGATGGCTTTTCGTTTATTTTTCACCGTATTCTTTTTTTTTCATCAAAAGTTTAACCACGTGACACTCCTCCTATAAATGACGATCTACACAAACATGGAGGACTACGCACGCCGGGGACAAAGTGTGCGTCTATGTAAAAGTGAATGGACGTGAACGGTGCCGCTAGCTAGCTCGCTAATATACACACGACTTCCACCTCCACAGCTTGTGTATATTTACTATATTTTTCCCCCTCTAAAGTTCTCCTCGTGGTCTTGAAGCGAGGCCTGGGTTTTTGCAGGACCGGAAGCAGCAGCAGCGGCGGCGGCGGCAGCACGGACACTTCTCTCGGTCTTTGTGGAGAGAAATATTCAGACGTGGAAGAAAAATAAGGAAAAGCTGGAGATGGGCGTGGCCTGAGGAGAAGCAGAGACAGAGGATTAGTGTGAAGGGCTCAGCGGGGGGTGGTAGTGCGCTCACACGGAGCAGGATTCAAGGTCAAACCATCGTCTAAAGGGAACACACTGTGAAGCAAAGTCAGGACGGTGCAGCGAGGATGTGCTCAGATGGGAAATGTCAGTGTTGCAGCAACAGTTACAGAACAGTAGGATGCAGAGAACACAGCAACAGAATAGATTCATATCACTGGATATTATTGACAAAAAATATACCCCAGGTCTGTTTCTTACTGTTTTTAATCCAAGATAAAAGACATTTGGCCTTTCTGAGAGGAGTTTGCATGTTCTCCCTGTGTCTGCGTAGGTTTCCTCCAGGTGTTCCGGTTTCCCCTACCACTAAAAACAAGTGCTTTAGGTCTGAATGTAATGAATTAGTGAATGGATGGCGTTGTTTGGGGTTCTTACAGCAGAACCTACAGTGGTTCCTACAGCAGAACCTACAGTGGTTCCTACAGTGGTTCCTACAGCAGAACCTACAGTGGTTCCTACAGTGGTTCTTACAGCAGTACCTACAGCAGAACCTACAGTGGTTCCTACAGCAGAACCTACAGTGGTTCCTACAGCAGAAGCTACAGTGGTTCCTACAGTGGTTCTTACAGCAGTACCTACAGCAGAACCTACAGCAGAACCTACAGTGGTTCCTGCAGCAGAAGCTACAGTGGTTCCTACAGTGGTTCTTACAGCAGTACCTACAGCAGAACCTACAGTGGTTCCTACAGCAGAAGCTACAGTGGTTCCTACAGTGGTTCTTACAGCAGAACCTACAGCAGAACCTACAGTGGTTCCTACAGCAGAACCTACAGTGGTTCCTACAGCAGAACCTACAGTGGTTCCTACAGTGGTTCTTACAGCAGAACCTACAGCAGAACCTACAGTGGTTCCTACAGCAGAACCTACAGTGGTTCCTACAGCAGAAGCTACAGTGGTTCCTACAGTGGTTCTTACAGCAGTACCTACAGCAGAACCTACAGTGGTTCCTACAGCAGAACCTACAGTGGTTCCTACAGCAGAAGCTACAGTGGTTCCTACAGTGGTTCTTACAGCAGTACCTACAGCAGAACCTACAGCAGAACCTACAGTGGTTCCTACAGCAGAAGCTACAGTGGTTCCTACAGTGGTTCTTACAGCAGTACCTACAGCAGAACCTACAGTGGTTCCTACAGCAGAAGCTACAGTGGTTCCTACAGTGGTTCTTACAGCAGAACCTACAGCAGAACCTACAGTGGTTCCTACAGCAGAACCTACAGTGGTTCCTACAGCAGAAGCTACAGTGGTTCCTACAGTGGTTCTTACAGCAGTACCTACAGCAGAACCTACAGCAGAAGCTACAGTGGTTCCTACAGCAGAACCTACAGTGGTTCCTACAGTGGTTCTTACAGCAGTACCTACAGCAGAACCTACAGTGGTTCCTACAGCAGAACCTACAGTGGTTCCTACAGCAGAAGCTACAGTGGTTCCTACAGTGGTTCTTACAGCAGTACCTACAGCAGAACCTACAGCAGAACCTACAGTGGTTCCTACAGTGGTTCTTACAGCAGTACCTACAGCAGAACCTACAGTGGTTCCTACAGCAGAAGCTACAGTGGTTCCTACAGTGGTTCTTACAGCAGAACCTACAGCAGAACCTACAGTGGTTCCTACAGCAGAACCTACAGTGGTTCCTACAGCAGAACCTACAGTGGTTCCTACAGTGGTTCTTACAGCAGAACCTACAGCAGAACCTACAGTGGTTCCTACAGCAGAACCTACAGTGGTTCCTACAGCAGAAGCTACAGTGGTTCCTACAGTGGTTCTTACAGCAGTACCTACAGCAGAACCTACAGCAGAACCTACAGTGGTTCCTACAGCAGAAGCTACAGTGGTTCCTACAGTGGTTCTTACAGCAGTACCTACAGCAGAACCTACAGTGGTTCCTACAGCAGAAGCTACAGTGGTTCCTACAGTGGTTCTTACAGCAGAACCTACAGCAGAACCTACAGTGGTTCCTACAGCAGAACCTACAGTGGTTCCTACAGCAGAAGCTACAGTGGTTCCTACAGTGGTTCTTACAGCAGACCTACAGCAGAACCTACACAGCAGAAGCTACAGTGGTTCCTACAGCAGAACCTACAGTGGTTCCTACAGTGGTTCTTACAGCAGTACCTACAGCAGAAGCTACAGTGGTTCCTACAGTGGTTCTTACAGCAGAACCTACAGCAGAACTACAGTGGTTCCTACAGCAGTACCTACAGCAGAACCTACAGTGGTTCCTACAGCAGAAGCTACAGTGGTTCCTACAGTGGTTCTTACAGCAGAACCTACAGCAGAACCTACAGTGGTTCCTACAGCAGAACCTACAGTGGTTCCTACAGCAGAAGCTACAGTGGTTCCTACAGTGGTTCTTACAGCAGTACCTACAGCAGAACCTACAGCAGAAGCTACAGTGGTTCCTACAGTGGTTCTTACAGCAGAACCTACAGCAGAACCTACAGTGGTTCCTACAGCAGAACCTACAGTGGTTCCTACAGCAGAAGCTACAGTGGTTCCTACAGTGGTTCTTACAGCAGTACCTACAGCAGAACCTACAGTGGTTCCTACAGCAGAACCTACAGGCTACAGTGGTTCCTACAGTGGTTCTTACAGCAGTACCTACAGCAGAACCTACAGCAGAAGCTACAGTGGTTCCTACAGCAGAACCCTACAGTGGTTCCTACAGCAGAAGCTACAGTGGTTCCTACAGTGGTTCTTACAGCAGTACCTACAGCAGAACCTACAGCAGAAACCTACAGTGGTTCCTACAGCAGAAGTACAGTGTTCTACAGCAGAACCTACAGTGGTTCCTACAGCAGAAGCTACAGTGGTTCCTACAGTGGTTCTTACAGCAGTACCTACAGCAGAACCTACAGCAGAAGCTACAGTGGTTCCTACAGCAGAACCTACAGTGGTTCCTACAGCAGAAGCTACAGTGGTTCCTACAGTGGTTCTTACAGCAGTACCTACAGCAGAACCTACAGCAGAACCTACAGTGGTTCCTACAGCAGAACCTACAGTGGTTCCTACAGCAGAAGCTACAGTGGTTCCTACAGTGGTTCTTACAGCAGTACCTACAGCAGAACCTACAGCAGAAGCTACAGTGGTTCCTACAGCAGAACCTACAGTGGTTCCTACAGTGGTTCCTACATGTATCTGTCTAACACTGCTCTTGTAGTTCCCAGTTTCAGAAGCAGTCGTCTCATTTCACAGAGTTGTTAAAGACAGTGACATTCAGATGTTTAAAGGTCTTTGTTATAAAAGTCTTTTCCACAGGTTTCACTGTAAATATGCAACGTTTTCATCATTTTAGTTCCTCTGTAAAAGATCAGAGATTAAACATTACAGATTAAAGAAGAACAAGCAAATTGGAAACACTTAAATGTCTTAGAAAAGAGCAAAATCTAGTTCTGTTTCAAAAATGGTGATTTTTACTTTAGACCAGTTCTAACATGTGTTGTTCTTGTTTTAGTTTAGGAGTTTATTCTTAGTTTAGGAGTTTATTCTTAGTTTAGGAGTTTATTCTTAGTTTAGGAGTTTATTCTTAGTTTAGGAGTTTATTCTTAGTTTAGGAGTTTATTCTTAGTTTAGGAGTTTATTCTTAGTTTAGGAGTTTATTCTTAGTTTAGGAGTTTATTCTTAGTTTAGGAGTTTATTCTTAGTTTAGGAGTTTATTCTTCTTATACTAGTTTAGGACTAGCCTGGTCTTACCACACCATGGTACTCATTTAATTTGCACATGGTGTGGAGGTGCTCCATTAACTCTACACCACATACATGTGATAAATGTCATACATGTGATAAATGTCATACATGTGATAAATGTCACACATGTGATAAATGTCACACATGTGATAAATGTCATACATGTGATAAATGTCACACATGTGATAAATGTCACACATGTGATAAATGTCATACATGTGATAAATGTCACACATGTGATAAATGTCACACATGTGATAAATGTCACACATGTTGATAAATGTCATACATGTGATAAATGTCATACATGTTGATAAATGTCACACATGTGATAAATGTCATACATGTGATAAATGTCACACATGTGATAAATGTCACACATGTTGATAAATGTCACACATGTGATAAATGTCATACATGTGATAAATGTCACACATGTTGATAAATGTCACACATGTAATAAATGTCATACATGTTGATAAATGTCACACATGTGATAAATGTCACACATGTTGATAAATGTCACACATGTGATAAATGTCACACATGTGATAAATGTCACACATGTGATAAATGTCATACATGTGATAAATGTCACACATGTGATAAATGTCACACATGTGATAAATGTCACACATGTTGATAAATGTCACACATGTGATAAATGTCATACATGTGATAAATGTCATACATGTTGATAAATGTCACACATGTGATAAATGTCATACATGTGATAAATGTCACACATGTTGATAAATGTCATACATGTGATAAATGTCACACATGTGATAAATATCACACATGTTGATAAATGTCATACATGTGATAAATGTCACACATGTTGATAAATGTCACACATGTTGATAAATGTCATACATGTGATAAATGTCACACATGTGATAAATATCACACATGTTGATAAATGTCATACATGTGATAAATGTCACACATGTGATAAATGTCACACATGTTGATAAATGTCACACATGTAATAAATGTCATACATGTTGATAAATGTCACACATGTGATAAATGTCATACATGTTGATAAATGTCACACATGTTGATAAATGTCACACATGTTGATAAATGTCATACATGTGATAAATGTCATACATGTTGATAAATGTCACACATGTGATAAATGTCATACATGTGATAAATGTCACACATGTGATAAATGTCACACATGTTGATAAATGTCACACATGTTGATAAATGTCATACATGTGATAAATGTCATACATGTTGATAAATGTCACACATGTTGATAAATGTCATACATGTGATAAATGTCATACATGTTGATAAATGTCACACATGTGATAAATGTCATACATGTGATAAATGCCATACATGTGATAAATGTCATACATGTTGATAAATGCCATACATGTGATAAATGTCACACATGTGATAAATGTCATACATGTGATAAATGTCATACATGTGATAAATGCCATACTGGGTTTAGGTCCCTCAGCTTTAGTCTCTCCTCATCCTTCAAACTGCACAGACACATTTGGGTTTAGGAACGATGGAGGAAGAGAGCGTTACATAACCACGATTACACAGCTGTGAAAGGCTGCAGCCTCCTCCTCTTCATCACTCACTCACACTGTAGACCCAGGACTGAGGCTGTAGACCCAGGACTGAGGCTGTAGACCCAGGACTGAGGCTGTAGACCCAGGACTGAGGCTGTAGACCCAGGACTGAGGCTGTAGACCCAGGACTGAGGCTGTAGACCCAGGACTGATGCTGTAGACCCAGGACTGAGGCTGTAGACCCAGGACTGAGGCTGTAGACCCAGGACTGAGGCTGTAGACCCAGGACTGAGGCTGTAGACCCAGGACTGAGGCTGTAGACCCAGGACTGATGCTGTAGACCCAGGACTGAGGCTGTAGACCCAGGACTGAGACTGTAGATCCAGGACTGAGGCTGTAGACCCAGGACTGAGGCTGTAGATCCAGGACTGAGGCTGTAGACCCAGGACTGAGGCTGTGGACCCAGGACTGAGACTGTAGACCCAGGACTGAGGCAGGACCCAGGACTGACGCTGTAGACCCAGGACTGAGACTGTAGACCCAGGACTGAGGCAGGACCCAGGACTGACGCTGTAGACCCAGGACTGAGGCTGTAGACGCAGGACTGAGGCTGTAGACCCAGGACTGAGGCTGTAGACCCAGGACTGAGGCTGTAGACCCAGGACTGAGGCTGTAGACCCAGGACTGAGGCTGTAGACCCAGGACTGAGGCTGTAGACCCAGGACTGACGCTGTAGACCCAGGACTGAGACTGTAGACCCAGGACTGAGGCTGTAGACCCAGGACTGAGGCTGTAGACCCAGGACTATATACAGTATATATATATACTATAGTCCTGTATGTATTCAGTGACTTTGTTGTGAAATAGAATACTCGAGTACTCACGGGTTTATTCGGAGTGAGGGCTGTCCACCACGATGTTGGGTTTAGAAGAAGATTTCTCTTCTTTATTTGACACAAATGTTCCAATGAACTTCTCCTGCACAAACACAACACGACAATTCAGAATATTCTACTGCACTGTCAAAGAGGAGGAGGGGAGAGAGGAAGAGAGGAGGAGGGGAGAGAGGATGAGGGGAGAGAGGAAGAGAGGAGGAGGGGAGAGAGGAGGAGGGGAGAGAGGGGGAGAGAGGAAAAGGGGAGAGAGGAGGAGGGGAGAGAGGAAGAGGGGAGAGGAGGAGGGGAGAGAGAGGAGGGGAGGAGGAGAGGAGGAGGGAGAGGAAGAGGGAGAGGAAGAGGGGAGAGAGGAGGAGGGGAGAGAGGAAGAGGGGAGAGAGGAGGAGGGGAGAGAGGAAGAGGGGAGAGAGGAAGAGGGGAGAGAGGAGGAGGGGAGAGAGGGAAGAGGGGAGAGAGGAGGAGGGGAGAGAGGAAGAGGAGAGAGAGGAGGAGGGGAGAGAGGAGGAGGGGAGAGAAGAAAAGAGGAGGAGGGGAGAGAGGAGGAGGGGAGAGAGGAAGAGGGGAGAGAGGAGGGGAGAGAGGAAGAGGGGAGAGAGGAGGAAGGGAGAGAGGAGGAAGGGAGAGAGGAGGAAGAGGGAGAGAGGAGGAGGGGAGAGAGGAGGAGGGGAGAGAGGAAGAGGGGAGAAAGGAAGATGGGAGAGAGGAGGGGAGAGAGGAAGAGGAGAGAGAGGAGGAGGGGAGAGAGGAGGAGGGGAGAGAGGAAAAGGGGAGAGAGGAGGAGGGGAGAGAGGAGGGGAGAGAGGAGGAAGGGAGAGAGGAGAGAGAGGGGAGAGAAGAAAAGAAGAGGAGGGGAGAGAGGAGGAGGAGAGAGAGGAGGAGGGGAGAGAGGAGGAGGGGAGAGAAGAAAAGAGGAGGGGGGGAGAGAGGAGGAGGGGAGAGAAGAAAAGAGGAGGAGGGGAGAGAGGAGGAGGGGAGAGAGGAAAAGGGGAGAGAGGAGGAAGGGAGAGAGGAAGAGGGGAGAGAGGAGGAGGGGAGAGAGGAGGAAGGGAGAGAGGAAGAGGGGAGAGAGGAGGAAGAGAGAGAGGAAGAGGGGAGAGAGGAGGAGGGGAGAGAGGAGGAGGGGAGAGAGGAGGACGGGAGAGAGGAAAAGGGGAGAGAGCAGACACACACCTCTCTCTGGGGGAATCCTGAGGCGTTCCCAGACCGGAGAGAGACCCAGTCCAACATGTCCTAGTGGGGCCTAGTGAGGCCTAGTGGGGCCTAGTGAGGCCTAGTGGGACCTAGTGGGGCCTAGTGAGGCCTAGTGGGTGGGACCTAGTGGGGCCTAGTGAGGCCTAGTGGGACCTAGTGAGGCCTAGTGAGGCCTAGTGGGGCCTAGTGGGGCCTAGTGAGGCCTAGTGGGACCTAGTGAGGCCTAGTGAGGCCTAGTGGGGCCTAGTGGGGCCTAGTGAGGCCTAGTGGGGCCTAGTGAGGCCTAGTGAGGCCTAGTGAGGCCTAGTGGGGCCTAGTGAGGCCTAGTGGGACCTAGTGAGGCCTAGTGGGCAGAGGCTCTGATGGAGAAGTCCTGATGTATAATTATAAATACAGAAGTTTCACACAGATGGTGCACATGCTGTTTCCAGTTTAATGTTTTATTATCTTTATCACTGTTTTTCTCACATTTCTGTAAATACGCCCGGCTCGCCTCGGCCCGGTCCATTATCCCAGCACGGTGAGTGCGTAGAGAATATGTTAAGTGAATTATTAATGACCAGCGCCATTATTTACTGAGCCGTCGGAGCGTACAGCTGCGAGCGTCAGCCCCTCTGGAATTATTGTTATGGAGTTATGAAGCAAACGGGAACAAATCACGCTCATTCTCACACACATTAGAACGCAGTGATATACGCAGTAATATATGGGCCGCCCTGAAGGGGGCGCTGTCCGTCTGAGGCTGTAGACCCAGGACTGAGGCTGTAGACCCAGGACTGAGGCTGTAGACCCAGGACTGAGACTGTAGACCCAGGACTGAGGCTGTAGACCCAGGACTGAGGCTGTAGACCCAGAACTGAGGCTGTAGACCCAGGACTGAGACTGTAGACCCAGGACTGAGACTGTAGACCCAGAACTGAGGCTGTAGACCCAGGACTGAGGCTGTAGACCCAGAACTGAGACTGTAGACCCAGGACTGAGGCTGTAGACCCAGGACTGAGACTGTAGACCCAGGACTGAGGCTGTAGACCCAGGACTGAGGCTGTAGACCCAGAACTGAGGCTGTAGACCCAGGACTGAGGCTGTAGACCCAGGACTGAGGCTGTAGACCCAGGACTGAGGCTGTAGACCCAGAACTGAGGCTGTAGACCCAGGACTGAGGCTGTAGACCCAGGACTGAGACTGTAGACCCAGAACTGAGGCTGTAGACCCAGGACTGAGACTGTAGACCCAGGACTGAGACTGTAGACCCAGGACTGAGACTGTAGACCCAGGACTGAGACTGTAGACCCAGAACTGAGGCTGTAGACCCAGGACTGAGACTGTAGACCCAGGACTGAGGCTGTAGACCCAGGACTGAGACTGTAGACCCAGAACTGAGGCTGTAGACCCAGGACTGAGACTGTAGACCCAGGACTGAGGCTGTAGACCCAGGACTGAGACTGTAGACCCAGGACTGAGACTGTAGACCCAGAACTGAGGCTGTAGACCCAGGACTGAGACTGTAGACCCAGGACTGAGGCTGTAGACCCAGGACTGAGACTGTAGACCCAGAACTGAGGCTGTAGACCCAGGACTGAGGCTGTAGACCCAGGACTGAGGCTGTAGACCCAGAACTGAGGCTGTAGACCCAGGACTGAGACTGTAGACCCAGAACTGAGGCTGTAGACCCAGGACTGAGACTGTAGACCCAGGACTGAGGCTGTAGACCCAGGACTGAGACTGTAGACCCAGAACTGAGGCTGTAGACCCAGGACTGAGGCTGTAGACCCAGAACTGAGGCTGTAGACCCAGGACTGAGGCTGTAGACCCAGGACTGTACCTTTAACCCAGCATGATCCAGATTGGATTCGTACCAAGCATGTACTCATAAAACATAATAAATGAACCCAAATCAAAGATAATTCCTAGAGTGAAGTTAAAAACGAAGCTCATAAAGACAGTAGGAGACCTTGGGAAAACAGTAAAGCCACCTGGGTTTGTGAACGATAACACGGCCCTCACCTCCACCAGCTGATGCCAGTGCTCGATGGGCTTGCGTGGGTTGGCCAACATGGCTGACCAGTGCTCCCGGCCCGGCCCGTCCACGTCCGAGCCCACGCGACACATCCCGATCACCTCGTTGTGGCCGATACTGCGGCAGAGGAAACAGGAGAGGGCTGTGAGCATCGGGAGAGCAGTGAAACCACGGCTGCCTTCTCCTCAGTCAGGAGTCTCGCACAGCTCTTCCAATGTGGTTTTACTGCAAATGGCAAATCAATTCTAGTTTCTTTAATTGGACTGGTAGAATTTGTTTAGTAGTAGTAGTAGTCGCATTAGTAACAGTAGTAGCAGTAATAGTAGTAGTAGTAGTAGTAGTAGTAGTAGCAGTATTAGTGCGAGAAGTAGTATTAGTACTTTTTGTTTTTAAACCATGAGAATTCCAAGATTGTGAACAACATTTATTGTTGTTTTTAGAAAAGAATCCAGAGTATTGTAAAAACAGTTTCTCTTTTACATATTTGTGCAGAAATGGGCTCTTTTCCACTTTTCTTCCTGAAAACGTTGATACAAAAGATGTGACGGAGGCCACAATAATAAACCTGCCTTGTGGTTTACCGTCATCTGGGCGTTAGCGAAGCATAAACGAGGCTAAACAGAGTAAACACCTCCAGCTCCAAGGCAGACGACACTAAAGCAGAGCCAAGTGTTTACGCCAGACGCTAACACAGGCAGGCCACTCATTAGCATAGCATTAGCATAGCATTAGCATAGCATTAGCATAGCAGATGAATATTCAGGAGGACGTTGTTGCTGTAAGACTCCGGGATGACCACCAGGACGCTGACTCAGACGGACCTCTCTGTCGTGTTCAACAACAACGAGAACCAACAACCTCCCGCTCTCTGCCAAATGTGTAAACAAAGCTCCCTCAGGTCAAGAGTAAGAGAGGCCGGAGACCACATACCTCCTCCAGAGGCCGGAGACAGAGGCCGGAGACCACATACCTCCTCCAGAGGCCGGAGACAGAGGCCGGAGACCACATACCACCTCCAGAGGCCGGAGACAGAGGCCGGAGACCACATACCTCCTCCAGAGGCCGGAGACCACATACCACCTCCAGAGGCCGGAGACCACATACCACCTCCAGAGGCCGGAGACAGAGGCCGGAGACCACATACCTCCTCCAGAGGCCGGAGACAGAGGCCGGAGACCACATACCACCTCCAGAGGCCGGAGACAGAGGCCGGAGACCACATACCTCCTCCAGAGGCCGGAGACAGAGGCCGGAGACCACATACCACCTCCAGAGGCCGGAGACAGAGGCCGGAGACCACATACCACCTCCAGAGGCCGGAGACCACATACCACCTCCAGAGGCCGGAGACCACATACCACCTCCAGAGGCCGGAGACCACATACCTCCTCCATTGTCTAAACCATCCTACACCTTTACACAGTATAACATGAAGCGTGAATATACTCAGCCGTACCACACCTGTGTATATATTTAAAACTTATATTATGTCTGTATTTAATCCTCTGGTGAATTACTTCACACTCAGAATACAATTTATTATTTAATAATTTTGAGCCTGAGGATGAATCAATACAAGGATTGATTCAATTTTTCCTCTCATTCTAACTCTGGGCTGGGAACAAAAAAGTAGCAGTGAAAATAACAGTAGTAGTAGTAGTAATAGTAGTAGTAGTAGCAGTAGTAGCAGTAGTAGTAGCAGTAGCAGTAGCAGTAGTAGCAGTAGCAGCAGTAGTAGTAGTAGCAGTAGTAGTAGTAGTACCCATACTAACCAGTCATAGTCCATGACGGCGATGACGATGGAGACGTTCTCGATGTTCTCGTTGGGGATGTCAAACACCAGCGCCTCGTTGTACGTTGGGTTCAGAGTGTTTTTCTTTATCGACGTCTTCCTCTTTTTTAAGCGGCGCCCGTCGCACACCAGCGAGGCCTTCACGTACGGATCTGCACCGGAACCAAGAGGTCACTTTTCTGACTCTCAGAACGAGAGGTTTAACAGGTCAATACATGTCTGAGATATTATTATTAATAATAATAATAATAATAATAATAACAACAACAACAGCCACAGTAGCTCAGTTGGTAGAGCACTGGTCTTTGGACCTAATGGTCATGGGTTCGAGTCCATCACGACCCATGTCACGGAGAAGCCATCATCATCCTGTGGACCCCCACCTGCAGAGGGTCAGTGAGGGGCCGGACATGACACGTGACATAATAATAATACTCATAATGTATCAGTTTTATACAGAGCTTTCTGACGCTCAAAGTCTCTTCACATCATGATCCTCTCTCTCCAAACACAGCAGTGATAAACTACTGTAGCCACAGCTGCCCTGGGGCACACTGACAGGAGCCCCTCCCACCACCACCAACCATTCACACACACACCAGACTCATTCTAATGTGGGGGAAGTATCTTGCCTAAGGACACAACCACAGTTTGGCACTGTTCGGCCTCAGCAGACATCAGTGGAGGGCCGATGCTCTACACTGAGCCACTGCGGCCCCAAAACTAAACTAGTCCAAACTAGATGTGACAGAGGTGCTCCGGGACTTTGAGAAAATCCAGTTTCCACGAGTGCTTGGTCGGGTCTGGGTCCTGTGCCCTCAGCGGCCCAGAGGGGGATGTGATTGGACAACAATAATCTCAGAGTATTCACTTGTCAAATCTGTTTTGAAATACACCGCCATATTGGATCCTTGCACCGAGCGAGATCTGCGAACAGAGATTGAACTGTTTTTTAGCGGTGAAATCTGCGGCTCCGACCCGACAGTACCAGTGCGATACAGAGTGGCCCGGCCGGTCTGCTCCGACCCGACAGTACCAGTGCGATACAGAGTGGCCCGGCCGGTCTGCTCCGACCTGACAGTACCAGTGCGATGCAGAGCGGCCCGGCCGGTCAGGAAACTATACTCTGCAGTTATAGGCGCCGAGGAGACACCAATCTCATGAATATAAAATGTTTTCCACTTTCACACGGCACACATCACAACACAACCCTCACTTCTTCTTCTGCGGTGGCTCTAGAAGCAGACAGCCATGTTGGAAGTTCAAAGAAATGCAGAAAGTCTCAACATTTCTAGTTTTAAAGGTTTTCTGGAGGAGACTGGTGGAAGTGGCCGACGACAGCCGCCATCTTGGACGCCATTTTGTATCTATGAAGATGACCACACTGCATTGGAAAACACCTTTGTATTCATGTAGAAAACAGATTTAGGTGAACGTCCAGGAGGAGCTCGGAGTAGAGCCGCTGCTTCTTCGCGTTGAGAGGAGCCAGTGCATATTTCAGCTAGTTTGGGTTCGTCTCTGTGTTTACTCTGTTCTGATCCAGTCCCACATGTGTTTAAACAAAGACATTTCCAACACCAGCCTGACTCTGGCCTGTGCTCTTAAACGCTTCTCTTCCCAATGTCTCGTTACAGTCCGTCTCGTTAGAGTCCGTCTCGTTACAGTCCGTCTCGTTACAGTCTGTCTCGTTACAGTCCGTCTCGTTACAGTCCGTCTCGTTACAGTCTGTCTCGTTACAGTCCGTCTCGTGACAATCCGTCTCGTTACAGTCCGTCTCGTTAGAGTCCGTCTCGTTACAGTCCGTCTCGTTACAGTCTGTCTCGTTACAGTCCGTCTCGTTAGAGTCCGTCTCGTTACAGTCCGTCTCGTTACAGTCTGTCTCGTTACAGTCCGTCTCGTGACAATCCGTCTCGTTACAGTCCGTCTCGTTACAGTCCGTCTCGTTACAGTCCGTCTCGTTACAGTCCGTCTCGTTACAGTCCGTCTCGTTACAGTCCGTCTCGTTAGAGTCCGTCTCGTTAGAGTCCGTCTCGTTAGAGTCCGTCTCGTTACAGTCCGTCTCGTTACAGTCCGTCTCGTTAGAGCCCGTCTCGTTACAGTCCGTCTCGTTACAGTCCGTCTCGTTACAATCCGTCTCGTTACAATCCGTCTCGTTACAGTCCGTCTCGTTACAGTCCGTCTCGTTACAGTCTGTCTCGTTACAGTCCGTCTCGTGACAATCCGTCTCGTTACAGTCCGTCTCGTTACAGTCCGTCTCGTTACAGTCCGTCTCGTTACAATCCGTCTCGTTACAATCCGTCTCGTTACAGTCCGTCTCGTTACAGTCCGTCTCGTTACAGTCCGTCTCGTTACAGTCCGTCTCGTTACAATCCGTCTCGTTACAGTCCGTCTCGTTACAGTCCGTCTCGTTAGAGTCCGTCTCGTTACAGTCCGTCTCGTTACAGTCCGTCTCGTTACAGTCCGTCTCGTTACAATCCGTCTCGTTACAGTCCGTCTCGTTACAGTCCGTCTCGTTACAGTCCGTCTCGTTACAATCCGTCTCGTTACAGTCCGTCTCGTTACAGTCCGTCTCGTTAGAGTCCGTCTCGTTACAGTCCGTCTCGTTACAATCCGTCTCGTTACAATCCGTCTCGTTACAGTCCGTCTCGTTACAGTCCGTCTCGTTACAATCCGTCTCGTTACAGTCTGTCTCGTTACAGTCCGTCTCGTTACAGTCCGTCTCGTTACAGTCCGTCTCGTTACAGTCCGTCTCGTTACAGTCCGTCTCGTTACAGTCCGTCTCGTTACAGTCCGTCTCGTTACAGTCCGTCTCGTTACAATCCGTCTCGTTACAGTCCGTCTCGTTACAGTCCGTCTCGTTACATTCTGTCTCGTTACAGTCCGTCTCGTTACAGTCCGTCTCGTTACAATCCGTCTCGTTACAGTCCGTCTCGTTAGAGTCCGTCTCGTTACAATCCGTCTCGTTACAGTCCGTCTCGTTACAATCCGTCTCGTTACAGTCTGTCTCGTTACAGTCCGTCTCGTTACAGTCCGTCTCGTTACAGTCCGTCTCGTTACAGTCCGTCTCGTTACAGTCCGTCTCGTTACAGTCCGTCTCGTTACAGTCCGTCTCGTTACAGTCCGTCTCGTTACAGTCCGTCTCGTTACAATCCGTCTCGTTACAGTCCGTCTCGTTACAGTCCGTCTCGTTACAGTCCGTCTCGTTACAATCCGTCTCGTTACAGTCCGTCTCGTTAGAGTCCGTCTCGTTACAGTCCGTCTCGTTACAGTCCGTCTCGTTACAATCCGTCTCGTTACAGTCCGTCTCGTTACAGTCCGTCTCGTTACAGTCCGTCTCGTTACAGTCCGTCTCGTTACAGTCCGTCTCGTTACAATCCGTCTCGTTACAATCCGTCTCGTTACAGTCCGTCTCGTTACAGTCCGTCTCGTTACAGTCCGTCTCGTTACAGTCCGTCTCGTTACAGTCCGTCTCGTTACAATCCGTCTCGTTACAGTCCGTCTCGTTACAATCCGTCTCGTTACAATCCGTCTCGTTACAGTCCGTCTCGTTACAGTCCGTCTCGTTACAGTCCGTCTCGTTACAATCCGTCTCGTTACAGTCCGTCTCGTTACAGTCCGTCTCGTTACAGTCCGTCTCGTTACAGTCCGTCTCGTTACAGTCCGTCTCGTTACAGTCCGTCTCGTTAGAGTCCGTCTCGTTACAGTCCGTCTCGTTACAGTCCGTCTCGTTACAATCCGTCTCGTTACAATCCGTCTCGTTACAGTCCGTCTCGTTACAGTCCGTCTCGTTACAGTCCGTCTCGTTACAGTCCGTCTCGTTACAATCCGTCTCGTTACAATCCGTCTCGTTACAGTCCGTCTCGTTACAGTCCGTCTCGTTACAGTCCGTCTCGTTACAGTCCGTCTCGTTACAGTCCGTCTCGTTACAATCCGTCTCGTTACAGTCCGTCTCGTTACAGTCCGTCTCGTTACAATCCGTCTCGTTACAGTCCGTCTCGTTACAATCCGTCTCGTTACAGTCCGTCTCGTTACAGTCCGTCTCGTTAGAGTCCGTCTCGTTACAGTCTGTCTCGTTACAGTCCGTCTCGTTACAGTCCGTCTCGTTACAGTCCGTCTCGTTACAGTCCGTCTCGTTACAATCCGTCTCGTTACAGTCCGTCTCGTTACAGTCCGTCTCGTTACAGTCCGTCTCGTTACAGTCCGTCTCGTTACAGTCCGTCTCGTTACAGTCTGTCTCGTTACAGTCCGTCTCGTTACAGTCCGTCTCGTTACAGTCCGTCTCGTTACAGTCCGTCTCGTTACAATCCGTCTCGTTACAGTCTGTCTCGTTACAGTCCGTCTCGTTACAGTCCGTCTCGTTACAGTCCGTCTCGTTACAGTCCGTCTCGTTACAGTCCGTCTCGTTACAGTCCGTCTCGTTACAATCCGTCTCGTTACAGTCTGTCTCGTTACAGTCCGTCTCGTTACAGTCCGTCTCGTTACAGTCCGTCTCGTTACAGTCCGTCTCGTTACAGTCCGTCTCGTTATAGTCCGTCTCGTTACAGTCCGTCTCGTTACAATCCGTCTCGTTACAGTCTGTCTCGTTACAGTCCGTCTCGTTACAGTCTGTCTCGTTACAGTCCGTCTCGTTACAATCCGTCTCGTTACAGTCCGTCTCGTTACAGTCCGTCTCGTTACAGTCTGTCTCGTTACAGTCCGTCTCGTTACAATCCGTCTCGTTACAGTCCGTCTCGTTACAGTCCGTCTCGTTACAGTCCGTCTCGTTACAATCCGTCTCGTTACAATCCGTCTCGTTACAGTCCGTCTCGTTACAGTCCGTCTCGTTACAGTCCGTCTCGTTACAGTCCGTCTCGTTACAGTCCGTCTCGTTACAGTCCGTCTCGTTACAGTCCGTCTCGTTACAATCCGTCTCGTTACAATCCGTCTCGTTACAGTCTGTCTCGTTACAGTCCGTCTCGTTACAGTCCGTCTCGTTACAGTCCGTCCGTTACGTCCTCTCGTTACAGTCCGTCTCGTTACAGTCCGTCTCGTTACAGTCCGTCTCGTTACAGTCCGTCTCGTTACAGTCCGTCTCGTTACAGTCCGTCTCGTTACAGTCCGTCTCGTTACAGTCCGTCTCGTTACAGTCCGTCTCGTTACAGTCCGTCTCGTTACAGTCCGTCTCGTTACAGTCCGTCTCGTTACAGTCCGTCTCGTTACAGTCCGTCTCGTTACAGTCCGTCTCGTTACAGTCCGTCTCGTTACAGTCTCCTCAGGACGGACCTGTCGGAGTCCTGCATTCTTCTGATCAAAATGGAGGAGGTGGAAATTGTGCTTTTCAAACTCAAAGTCATAAAAAGAGAGATGAGGGTTTGTCTGAGGAAACTCTGAGTCACTCTTTACAGAAAATAAGAATCCTTTGATGAACAGGAAGTGGGTTCTTTCCTTTGTCTGCTTTGTTTCTTGTCTCTAGTGTTATTTTGACAGTTTCAAAGTCTGTTGTACAGATTGTGCGGCGCCGCGTAAACACTGGTTTTAAAATGTGTGTAAATAATAAAAAGTAGTTATTGTATTATTCTGACTCAGGCCTACAGACCTCCTCATTTCTGCTCGATGCATTTCCAATAGATTCTTGTTTTGAAAGTAAAATGTAGAAATGTACAGAATGTATTTAAACGTCACGATGGACTTTCAGGATTAAACTGGGAAAAACAAAACTCAAATCAAATCAGTTTCTGCCTTCACTGCATTAGCACGAAACAAAACGTGGACTTTGACAGATTTAGAGCTTTGAGAAAAACAGTCTCTGCGTCTGTGGAACCTGAGCCTTTTTTCTGCAGAATAAACAAATCAGAGACAGAAACGATGACCTTTGGAGAGGCGTGCGCCCAGTTCTCTCACTGCTAATGTTATGCTAATGTTATGCTACCGGTATGCTAACGTTATGCTAACATCATGCTAACATTATGCTACCTGCCGCCGCGGTAAAAAAGCCGAGGGAAACCCAGTCCCTGCATCAGAGATAAAGCTCTTTATTCAACGTTTGGACGAAAACAGAGAATTAATCTATAAATACAACACATCCACACACACACACACACACACACACTTATACAGACACACACACATACACGTACACACTTATACAGACACACACACACACACACACACACACACTTATACAGACACACACACATCCACACACACACACACACATACACGTACACACTTATACAGACACACACACACACACACACATACACACATCTATACAGACACACACACATACACACACACACACACACATACACACACACATACACGTACACACTTATACATCCACACACACACACATACACGTACACACTTATACATCCACACACACACACATACACGTACACACTTATACATCCATACACACACACATACGCGTACACACTTATACATCCATACACACACACATACGCGTACACACTTATACATCCACACACACACACATACACGTACACACTTATACATCCACACACACACACACATACACGTACACACTTATACAGACACACACACACACACACACACTTATACAGACACACACACACACATACACGTACACACTTATACAGACACACACACATACACGTACACACTTATACAGACACACGCACACACATACACACACACACACACTTATACATCTATACAGACACACACACACACATCTATACAGACACACACACACACACACACTTATACAGACACACACACACACACACTTATACAGACACACACACACGCACACACACACACTATCTTACAGTGATCATATTTAGTGAATTCAAAAATTAAAAAGAAAATGCTTGACTTTGGGAGTCAGAAAAAGCGTTATATATATATATATATATATATATATATATATATATATATATATATATATAAAACCAATGCATTATTATTATTATTATTATTATTATTAACTGTAGCAGCGTCCATTAGCGACAGACTCTGTAACCGTGGCAACGCTTGAAGAGGTAAGTGCAGTGTGATCATCAAAGCCTGAGCTCCTTTTGACTTCAGTCTCTGCTCAAACACGACGCAATAACACGACGCAATAACACGACACAATAACACGACGCAATAACACGACGCAATAACACGACGCAATAACAAACACGACGCAATAACACGACGCAATAAAACGACACAATAACACGACACAATAACACGACACAATAAGACGACACAATAAAGGGGCGTTCACACCGGACTTAACTTCGGCGTCAAAAGCGTCAGGTTTGCATTGAAAGTGAATGGTGAAGCGCGTCAGGTGAAGCCGAGAGCCCCGGCGTCACTTGACGCGCGTCAAAAGCTTCAAGAGTCGCGCGTCAAAAGCACGCGCAACTCTTGAAGCTTTTGACGCGCGAAACGCTCGCGTATCACAACAATCCCTCTGACGCCGAAGCTGAGCAAAGCTGAGCTTTTGAAGCTTTGACGCTCAACCAATCAGGAGACGAGGAGCAGCAGCAGCAGAGGGTCTGTCTCTGTCATGAAGAGAAGTCATGTATCTGCTGCTGCTGTTTTATTGTCATTATTGTTATTAGTAATATTATTTGTATGAGTAGTAACGTTCTGAGTAACAAAAATCATTGTACACATGCTGTGTAGTAAACGTAGTTTATTTAATATAAGAACAGGCTGACGATGAGTCTGGCTCAGAGCAAGGCAGCTCCGGGCGGGCGAGAGCCGGGGAGAGGCAGGGAGAGGCGAGCGAGAGCCGGGGAGAGGCAGGGAGAGGCGAGCGAGAGCCGGGGAGAGGCGAGCGAGAGCCGGGGAGAGGCAGGGAGAGGCGAGAGCCGGGGAGAGGCAGGGAGAGGCGAGCGAGAGCCGGGGAGAGGCAGGGAGAGGCGAGAGCGAGGCGGGGAGAGGCAGGGAGAGGCGAGCGAGAGCCGGGGAGAGGCGAGCGAGAGCCGGGGAGAGGCGAGCGAGAGCCGGGGAGAGGCGAGCGAGAGCCGGGGAGAGGCGGGGAGAGGCGAGAGCTGGGGAGAGGCGAGCGAGAGCCGCGGAGAGGCGAGAGGCGGGGTTTGAGAACTCAGACTGTGCAAGTGACATGCGGAAGTACCGCTGAAAGCGAAACTCCTCCGTACGCAGCTCCTGGAGTAAATGACGGAACTCTGCAAACACTGCAGCCTCAGTCTGTGGTGAACCCAGAACATGTTTTGTTGAAGCCCTACAACAACGTTATTTTGCTTTATATAACAAATAAAGGCTCGCTGCTCATTGAAAAATCCACCGCTGTCCTGACTACAGACAACAGAGAAGCTCCTCCCACAGGCAACAGAGAAGCTCCTCCCACAGACAACAGAGAAGCTCCTCCCACAGACAACAGAGAAGCTCCTCCCACAGACAACAGAGAAGCTCCTCCCACAGACAACAGAGAAGCTCCCTCCCACAGACAACAGAGAAGCTCCTCCCACAGACAACAGAGAAGCTCCTCCCACAGACAACAGAGAAGCTCCTCCCACAGACAACAGAGAAGCTCCTCCCACAGACAACAGAGAAGCTCCTCCCACAGGCAACAGAGAAGCTCCTCCCACAGACAACAGAGAAGCTCCTCCCACAGACAACAGAGAAGCTCCTCCCACAGACAACAGAGAAGCTCCTCCCACAGGCAACAGAGAAGCTCCTCCCACAGACAACAGAGAAGCTCCTCCCACAGACAACAGAGAAGCTCCTCCCACAGGCAACAGAGAAGCTCCTCCCACAGACAACAGAGAAGCTCCTCCCACAGACAACAGAGAAGCTCCTCCCACAGACAACAGAGAAGCTCCTCCCACAGACAACAGAGAAGCTCCTCCCACAGGCAACAGAGAAGCTCCTCCCACAGACAACAGAGAAGCTCCTCCCACAGACAACAGAGAAGCTCCTCCCACAGGCAACAGAGAAGCTCCTCCCACAGACAACAGAGAAGCTCCTCCCACAGACAACAGAGAAGCTCCTCCCACAGGCAACAGAGAAGCTCCTCCCACCGGCGTCAGGCGCGTCACTCGCGTCAAAAGCTTCAAGCACCAAAATGACAAAACTATCCCGGCGTCAGTTGAAGCGCATCAAAAGCTTTTTGAAGCTTTTGGTCTGAACGCGCCTTAACACATCACAATAACACGACTCGACGCCGCTGCTCGGAGCTCACACAAACCTAATCTTTCCTCGGCTCGTCCCAGTTTCCACAGATGAGGAGACGAGGAACACAAAACCACCGGGGTTATTTAGCGAGCTGACGTTTCCCGTTCACGGTTTGATGATGTGTGTTTATGGTGTAACCTTTAGCCGTGAAAAATCACCTGCGAACTCTCCACGTTTGGGATGAGCGGAGAGTGGAGGGGTTAGCATGAGGTTAGCATGAGCAGAGAGTGAAGCGCCTGCGTGACTCCCTCACTAACCAGATAATTACTCTGATAATGTCAGTATAATACCCAGTAACACTGTGAGGAATCTTGGAGTCATTTTTGACCAAGAACTCTCCTTCAAGGCTTATATAAGCCAAGCAACTAAAACGGCGTACTTCCACTTACGGAACATCGCTAAAATTAGGAATTTCCTTCCTAAAAGTGACGCGGAAAAACTCATTCACGCGTTTGTCACCTCAAGGCTCGACTACTGTAACGCTTTACTGGCAGCGTGCCCTAAAGCCTCTTTGAAGAGCTTCCAGCTCGTTCAGAATACAGCAGCTAGGATCTTAACAGGTACCAAAAGGAGGGAGCACATAACTCCGGTGTTGAAATCACTCCACTGGCTCCCTGTGGAGTACAGAATAAAGTTTAAAATCCTTCTCTTAACATATAAAGCCATAAATGGCTTGGCTCCTTCTTATCTCCAAGACACGTTAGTGTCGTATCAACCAAGTCGAGCGTTGCGCTCACAAAACGCCAGACGTCTGGTGGTCCCTAAGGTCTCAAAGGTCACTGTTGGTGGCAGAGCATTTAGCTACCAAGCTCCTTTACTGTGGAATCAGCTTCATTTATGTTAAGGAAGCAGATACGGTCTCCACATTCAAGGCCAGGCTTAAAGCACTTTACTTTAATTTAGCATATAATTAGGTAATATATAATATATAGTGTATATATTATATATGTATGCTGTATTATGTTATATATTATGTTGTATATTATACAATAATGTATTGTGTTATGTTGTATATTATGTTATATATTATGCTGTATGTTATGTTGTGTATTATATATAATATATATAATATGTATTATATATGATATATAATATATAATTAGGTTTGCCTGGATCGGTTTGGCACACCTGGTGTGCAATCCATGAATCTTGGTGCTGTAACCTAGACTAGCCTAGCCGTGGCTGCTGCTGTCTCGCCTCCTTTCAGATACGCTCTCTTTATTCAAGGCTACAGTAGGTTTAAAACAGTCCTCTTTAGTTTAGCATATGGCTAGGAAGGTAAGACTCAGGCTGAGTTTACACGGAGACAATGTGGCAGTAAAACGCTATAGTTGGATGTTGGTTTCTACCAACCGTTCAAGAGACCAGAGAGAGAGACCAGAGAGAGACCAGAGAGAGACCAGAGAGAGACCAGAGAGGGAGACATGCATTACCATGTGTGTAAGTATGGTATGAACATATGAGTAGTAAGTTGTAATGTTTATTAATATATTATTAATATAGCATATGTTACAGACCAGTGTTACACCCTGGCTCTACAGGTGCAACATGAAGGACAACAGCTTACTAAAAGTTAATATAATTTATTAACAGCAACAAAAGTCTAGGGAGATAACACAAAGAAAACCAAACAGGGGAAGGCAGGTGTGGTGGTGAGCTGCTGCTGCCAGGACAGAGAGAGAGAGGTGGAGTCAGGGTGTGGTCTTATAGGCTCCCAGCAGGACAGAGAGAGAGAGGTGGAGTCAGGGTGTGGTCTTATAGACTCCCAGCAGGACAGAGAGAGAGAGGTGGAGTCAGGGTGTGGTCTTATAGACTCCCAGCAGGACAGAGAGAGAGGTGGAGTCAGGGTGTGGTCTTATAGGCTCCCAGCAGGACAGAGAGAGAGAGGTGGAGTCAGGGTGTGGTCTTATAGGCTCCCAGCAGGACAGAGAGAGAGAGGTGGAGTCAGGGTGTGGTCTTATAGACTCCCAGCAGGACAGAGAGAGAGGTGGAGTCAGGGTGTGGTCTTATAGACTCCCAGCAGGACAGAGAGAGAGGTGGAGTCAGGGTGTGGTCTTATAGACTCCCAGCAGGACAGAGAGAGAGAGGTGGAGTCAGGGTGTGGTCTTATAGGCTCCCAGCAGGACAGAGAGAGAGGTGGAGTCAGGGTGTGGTCTTATAGGCTCCCAGCAGGACAGAGAGAGAGAGGTGGAGTCAGGGTGTGGTCTTATAGGCTCCCAGCAGGACAGAGAGAGAGAGGTGGAGTCAGGGTGTGGTCTTATAGACTCCCAGCAGGACAGAGAGAGAGAGGTGGAGTCAGGGTGTGGTCTTATAGGCTCCCAGCAGGACAGAGAGAGAGAGGTGGAGTCAGGGTGTGGTCTTATAGGCTCCCAGCAGGACAGAGAGAGAGAGGTGGAGTCAGGGTGTGGTCTTATAGACTCCCAGCAGGACAGAGAGAGAGGTGGAGTCAGGGTGTGGTCTTATAGACTCCCAGCAGGACAGAGAGAGAGAGGTGGAGTCAGGGTGTGGTCTTATAGACTCCCAGCAGGACAGAGAGAGAGGTGGAGTCAGGGTGTGGTCTTATAGACTCCCAGCAGGACAGAGAGAGAGAGGTGGAGTCAGGGTGTGGTCTTATAGGCTCCCAGCAGGACAGAGAGAGAGAGGTGGAGTCAGGGTGTGGTCTTATAGACTCCCAGCAGGACAGAGAGAGAGAGGTGGAGTCAGGGTGTGGTCTTATAGGCTCCCAGCAGGACAGAGAGAGAGAGGTGGAGTCAGGGTGTGGTCTTATAGGCTCCCAGCAGGACAGAGAGAGAGAGGTGGAGTCAGGGTGTGGTCTTATAGACTCCCAGCAGGACAGAGAGAGAGGTGGAGTCAGGGTGTGGTCTTATAGGCTCCCAGCAGGACAGAGAGAGAGAGGTGGAGTCAGGGTGTGGTCTTATAGGCTCCCAGCAGGACAGAGAGAGAGAGGTGGAGTCAGGGTGTGGTCTTATAGACTCCCAGCAGGACAGAGAGAGAGGTGGAGTCAGGGTGTGGTCTTATAGGCTCCCAGCAGGACAGAGAGAGAGAGGTGGAGTCAGGGTGTGGTCTTATAGGCTCCCAGCAGGACAGAGAGAGAGAGGTGGAGTCAGGGTGTGGTCTTATAGGCTCCCAGCAGGACAGAGAGAGAGAGGTGGAGTCAGGGTGTGGTCTTATAGACTCCCAGCAGGACAGAGAGAGAGAGGTGGAGTCAGGGTGTGGTCTTATAGGCTCCCAGCAGGACAGAGAGAGAGAGGTGGAGTCAGGGTGTGGTCTTATAGGCTCCCAGCAGGACAGAGAGAGAGAGGTGGAGTCAGGGTGTGGTCTTATAGGCTCCCAGCAGGACAGAGAGAGAGAGGTGGAGTCAGGGTGTGGTGTGGTCTTATAGACTCCCAGCAGGACAGAGAGAGAGAGGTGGAGTCAGGGTGTGGTCTTATAGACTCCCAGCAGGACAGAGAGAGAGGTGGAGTCAGGGTGTGGTCTTATAGGCTCCCAGCAGGACAGAGAGAGAGAGGTGGAGTCAGGGTGTGGTCTTATAGACTCCCAGCAGGACAGAGAGAGAGAGGTGGAGTCAGGGTGTGGTCTTATAGGCTCCCAGCAGGACAGAGAGAGAGAGGTGGAGTCAGGGTGTGGTCTTATAGACTCCCAGCAGGACAGAGAGAGAGAGGTGGAGTCAGGGTGTGGTCTTATAGACTCCCAGCAGGACAGAGAGAGAGAGGTGGAGTCAGGGTGTGGTCTTATAGGCTCCCAGCAGGACAGAGAGAGAGAGGTGGAGTCAGGGTGTGGTCTTATAGACTCCCAGCAGGACAGAGAGAGAGAGGTGGAGTCAGGGTGTGGTCTTATAGGCTCCCAGCAGGACAGAGAGAGAGGTGGAGTCAGGGTGTGGTCTTATAGACTCCCAGCAGGACAGAGAGAGAGGTGGAGTCAGGGTGTGGTCTTATAGGCTCCCAGCAGGACAGAGAGAGAGAGGTGGAGTCAGGGTGTGGTCTTATAGGCTCCCAGCAGGACAGAGAGAGAGAGGTGGAGTCAGGGTGTGGTCTTATAGGCTCCCAGCAGGACAGAGAGAGAGAGGTGGAGTCAGGGTGTGGTCTTATAGACTCCCAGCAGGACAGAGAGAGAGAGGTGGAGTCAGGGTGTGGTCTTATAGGCTCCCAGCAGGACAGAGAGAGAGGTGGAGTCAGGGTGTGGTCTTATAGCTCCCAGCAGGACAGAGAGAGAGGGTGGAGTCAGGGTGTGGTCTTATAGACTCCCAGCAGGACAGAGAGAGAGGGTGGAGTCAGGGTGTGGTCTTATAGGCTCCCAGCAGGACAGAGAGAGAGGTGGAGTCAGGGTGTGGTCTTATAGACTCCCAGCAGGACAGAGAGAGAGAGGTGGAGTCAGGGTGTGGTCTTATAGACTCCCAGCAGGACAGAGAGAGAGAGGGAGTCAGGGTGTGGTCTTATAGGCTCCCAGCAGGACAGAGAGAGAGAGGTGGAGTCAGGGTGTGGTCTTATAGGCTCCCAGCAGGACAGAGAGAGAGGTGGAGTCAGGGTGTGGTCTTATAGGCTCCCAGCAGGACAGAGAGAGAGGTGGAGTCAGGGTGTGGTCTTATAGGCTCCCAGCAGGACAGAGAGAGAGAGGTGGAGTCAGGGTGTGGTCTTATAGGCTCCCAGCAGGACAGAGAGAGAGGTGGAGTCAGGGTGTGGTCTTATAGGCTCCCAGCAGGACAGAGAGAGAGAGGTGGAGTCAGGGTGTGGTCTTATAGGCTCCCAGCAGGACAGAGAGAGAGAGGTGGAGTCAGGGTGTGGTCTTATAGACTCCCAGCAGGACAGAGAGAGAGGTGGAGTCAGGGTGTGGTCTTATAGGCTCCCAGCAGGACAGAGAGAGAGGTGGAGTCAGGGTGTGGTCTTATAGAGCTCCCAGCAGGACAGAGAGAGAGGTGGAGTCAGGGTGTGGTCTTATAGGCTCCCAGCAGGACAGAGAGAGAGGTGGAGTCAGGGTGTGGTCTTATAGGTTCCCAGCAGGACAGAGAGAGAGGTGGAGTCAGGGTGTGGTCTTATAGGCTCCCAGCAGGACAGAGAGAGAGGTGGAGTCAGGGTGTGGTCTTATAGGCTCCCAGCAGGACAGAGAGAGAGAGGTGGAGTCAGGGTGTGGTCTTATAGGCTCCCAGCAGGACAGAGAGAGAGAGGTGGAGTCAGGGTGTGGACAGAGAGAGAGGTGGAGTCAGGGTGTGGTCTTATAGGCTCCCAGCAGGACAGAGAGAGAGAGGTGGAGTCAGGGTGTGGACAGAGAGAGAGGTGGAGTCAGGGTGTGGTCTTATAGGCTCCCAGCAGGACAGAGAGAGAGAGGTGGAGTCAGGGTGTGGTCTTATAGGCTCCCAGCAGGACAGAGAGAGAGGTGGAGTCAGGGTGTGGTCTTATAGACTCCCAGCAGGACAGAGAGAGAGGTGGAGTCAGGGTGTGGTCTTATAGACTCCCAGCAGGACAGAGAGAGAGAGGTGGAGTCAGGGTGTGGTCTTATAGGCTCCCAGCAGGACAGAGAGAGAGAGGTGGAGTCAGGGTGTGGTCTTATAGACTCCCAGCAGGACAGAGAGAGAGAGGTGGAGTCAGGGTGTGGTCTTATAGGCTCCCAGCAGGACAGAGAGAGAGAGGTGGAGTCAGGGTGTGGTCTTATAGGCTCCCAGCAGGACAGAGAGAGAGAGGTGGAGTCAGGGTGTGGTCTTATAGACTCCCAGCAGGACAGAGAGAGAGGTGGAGTCAGGGTGTGGTCTTATAGACTCCCAGCAGGACAGAGAGAGAGAGGTGGAGTCAGGGTGTGGTCTTATAGGCTCCCAGCAGGACAGAGAGAGAGAGGTGGAGTCAGGGTGTGGACAGAGAGAGAGGTGGAGTCAGGGTGTGGTCTTATAGGCTCCCAGCAGGACAGAGAGAGAGAGGTGGAGTCAGGGTGTGGTCTTATAGGCTCCCAGCAGGACAGAGAGAGAGAGGTGGAGTCAGGGTGTGGACAGAGAGAGAGGTGGAGTCAGGGTGTGGTCTTATAGGCTCCCAGCAGGACAGAGAGAGAGAGGTGGAGTCAGGGTGTGGACAGAGAGAGAGGTGGAGTCAGGGTGTGGTCTTATAGGCTCCCAGCAGGACAGAGAGAGAGAGGTGGAGTCAGGGTGTGGACAGAGAGAGAGGTGGAGTCAGGGTGTGGTCTTATAGGCTCCCAGCAGGACAGAGAGAGAGAGGTGGAGTCAGGGTGTGGTCTTATAGGCTCCCAGCAGGACAGAGAGAGAGAGGTGGAGTCAGGGTGTGGACAGAGAGAGAGGTGGAGTCAGGGTGTGGTCTTATAGGCTCCCAGCAGGACAGAGAGAGAGAGGTGGAGTCAGGGTGTGGTCTTATAGGCTCCCAGCAGGACAGAGAGAGAGAGGTGGAGTCAGGGTGTGGTCTTATAGGCTCCCAGCAGGACAGAGAGAGAGAGGTGGAGTCAGGGTGTGGTCTTATAGGCTCCCAGCAGGACAGAGAGAGAGAGGTGGAGTCAGGGTGTGGACAGAGAGAGAGGTGGAGTCAGGGTGTGGTCTTATAGGCTCCCAGCAGGACAGAGAGAGAGAGGTGGAGTCAGGGTGTGGACAGAGAGAGAGGTGGAGTCAGGGTGTGGTCTTATAGGCTCCCAGCAGGACAGAGAGAGAGAGGTGGAGTCAGGGTGTGGACAGAGAGAGAGGTGGAGTCAGGGTGTGGTCTTATAGGCTCCCAGCAGGACAGAGAGAGAGAGGTGGAGTCAGGGTGTGGTCTTATAGGCTCCCAGCAGGACAGAGAGAGAGAGGTGGAGTCAGGGTGTGGACAGAGAGAGAGGTGGAGGTGGAACAGGTCTGAATGGCAGCTCCACTTTACACAGTCAGAGTCAGATACTGTTCCATTCTCTCCACATGGTGCTGAAGTGAGACCAGGACACACTGGACCATCAAAGCCTCCGCCCAAACACCATCTATTCACTCACTCATTACATTCGGATTCGAACCCAGGACCTTCTTGCTGAGAAGCCAGAGTGCTAACCACTCAGCCACTGTGCCGCCCTATGAGAAATATGATGGAGCAGAAGTTGCCTGAATGATGATGGTTCATCCTCTCACTGTGTCCTGATCCTGTGTGGATGTACCATGTGTGTATTGACCTGGTCTTTACACATGGTCCTGGTCTGTAGACATATGGTCCTGGTCTTTACACATGGTCCTGGTCTTTACACATGGTCCTGGTCTGTAGACATATGGTCCTGGTCTTTACACATGGTCCTGGACACACATGGTCCTGGTCTGGACACACATGGTCCTGGTCTGGACATACATGGTCCTGGTCTGTAGACACATGGTCCTGGTCTTTACACATGGTCCTGGACACACATGGTCCTGGTCTGGACACACATGGTCCTGGTCTGGACATACATGGTCCTGGTCTGGACACACATGGTCCTGGTCTTTACACATGGTCCTGGACACACATGGTCCTGTGCTCTGTGCAGAGTGAGCAGTGCAGAGAACTACTTCCTGAGCGACGGTCTGTATCTGCCAGAGGAACATCTGCAGGAACGCAAACATCTGCAGCTCAGTGTGGTTCAAGTGCAGCCACTGGAGCCAGGACACCAGGAGCTCACAGGTACAGGCTCACAGGTACAGGCTCACAGGTACAGGCTCACAGGTACAGGCTCACAGGTACAGGCTCACAGGTACAGGCTCACAGGTACAGGCTCACAGGTACAGGCTCATGCAGTAGACCATATGGACTTAGTGGCACAGGCTGTATGCAGATGGACAATGCTAACACAGGCTGTATACAGATGCTAATGCTAACACAGACTGTATACAGATGAACAATGCTAACACAGACTGTATACAGATGGACAATGCTAACACAGACTGTATACAGATGAACAATGCTAACACTGACTGTATACAGATGGACAATGCTAACACAGACTGTATACAGATGAACAATGCTAACACAGACTGTATGCAGATGGACAATGCTAACACAGACTGTATGCAGATGGACAATGCTAACACAGACTGTATGCAGATGGACAATGCTAACACAGACTGTATACAGATGCTAATGCTAACACAGACTGTATACAGATGCTAATGCTAACACAGACTGTATACAGATGCTAATGCTAACACAGACTGTATGCAGATGGACAATGCTAACACAGACTGTATACAGATGCTAATGCTAACACAGACTGTATGCAGATGGACAATGCTAACACAGACTGTATACAGATGCTAATGCTAACACAGACTGTATACAGATGCTAATGCTAACACAGACTGTATACAGATGCTAATGCTAACACAGACTGTATACAGATGCTAATGCTAACACAGACTGTATACAGATGCTAATGCTAACACAGACTGTATACAGATGCTAATGCTAACACAGACTGTATACAGATGCTAATGCTAACACAGACTGTATACAGATGCTAATGCTAACACAGACTGTATACAGATGCTAGTGCTAACACAGACTGTATGCAGATGCTAATGCTAACACAGACTGTATACAGATGCTAATGCTAACACAGACTGTATACAGATGCTAATGCTAACACAGACTGTATACAGATGCTAATGCTAACACAGACTGTATACAGATGCTAATGCTAACACAGACTGTATACAGATGCTAATGCTAACACAGACTGTATACAGATGCTAATGCTAACACAGACTGTATACAGATGCTAATGCTAACACAGACTGTATACAGATGCTAATGCTAACACAGACTGTATACAGATGCTAATGCTAACACAGACTGTATACAGATGCTAATGCTAACACAGACTGTATACAGATGCTAATGCTAACACAGACTGTATACAGATGCTAATGCTAACACAGACTGTATACAGATGCTAATGCTAACACAGACTGTATACAGATGCTAATGCTAACACAGACTGTATACAGATGCTAATGCTAACACAGACTGTATACAGATGCTAATGCTAACACAGACTGTATGCAGATGCTAATGCTAACACAGACTGTATACAGATGCTAATGCTAACACAGACTGTATACAGATGCTAATGCTAACACAGACTGTATACAGATGCTAATGCTAACACAGACTGTATACAGATGCTAATGCTAACACAGACTGTATACAGATGCTAATGCTAACACAGACTGTATACAGATGCTAATGCTAACACAGACTGTATACAGATGCTAATGCTAACACAGACTGTATACAGATGCTAATGCTAACACAGACTGTATACAGATGCTACATGCTAACACAGACTGTATACAGATGCTAATGCTAACACAGACTATACAGATGCTAATGCTAACACAGACTGTATACAGATGCTAATGCTAACACAGACTGTATACAGATGCTAATGCTAACACAGACTGTATACAGATGCTAATGCTAACACAGACTGTATACAGATGCTAATGCTAACACAGACTGTATACAGATGCTAATGCTAACACAGACTGTATACAGATGCTAATGCTAACACAGACTGTATACAGATGCTAATGCTAACACAGACTGTATACAGATGCTAATGCTAACACAGACTGTATACAGATGCTAATGCTAACACAGACTGTATACAGATGCTAATGCTAACACAGACTGTATGCAGATGCTAATGCTAACACAGACTGTATGCAGATGCTAATGCTAACACAGACTGTATACAGATGCTAATGCTAACACAGACTGTATACAGATGCTAATGCTAACACAGACTGTATACAGATGCTAATGCTAACACAGACTGTATACAGATGCTAATGCTAACACAGACTGTATACAGATGCTAATGCTAACACAGACTGTATACAGATGCTAATGCTAACACAGACTGTATACAGATGCTAATGCTAACACAGACTGTATACAGATGCTAATGCTAACACAGACTGTATACAGATGCTAATGCTAACACAGACTGTATACAGATGCTAATGCTAACACAGACTGTATACAGATGCTAATGCTAACACAGACTGTATACAGATGCTAATGCTAACACAGACTGTATACAGATGCTAATGCTAACACAGACTGTATACAGATGCTAATGCTAACACAGACTGTATACAGATGCTAATGCTAACACAGACTGTATGCAGATGCTAGTGCTAACACAGACTGTATACAGATGCTAATGCTAACACAGACTGTATGCAGATGCTAGTGCTAACACAGACTGTATACAGATGCTAATGCTAACACAGACTGTATACAGATGCTAATGCTAACACAGACTGTATACAGATGGACAATGCTAACACAGACTGTATACAGATGCTAATGCTAACACAGACTGTATACAGATGCTAATGCAACACAGACTGTATACAGATGCTAGTGCTAACACAGACTGTATGCAGATGCTAATGCTAACACAGACTGTATACAGATGCTAATGCTAACACAGACTGTATACAGATGCTAATGCTAACACAGACTGTATACAGATGCTAATGCTAACACAGACTGTATGCAGATGCTAATGCTAACACAGACTGTATACAGATGCTAATGCTAACACAGACTGTATGCAGATGCTAGTGCTAACACAGACTGTATACAGATGCTAATGCTAACACAGACTGTATACAGATGCTAATGCTAACACAGACTGTATGCAGATGCTAATGCTAACACAGACTGTATACAGATGCTAATGCTAACACAGACTGTATACAGATGCTAATGCTAACACAGACTGTATACAGATGCTAATGCTAACACAGACTGTATACAGATGCTAATGCTAACACAGACTGTATACAGATGCTAATGCTAACACAGACTGTATGCAGATGCTAATGCTAACACAGACTGTATACAGATGCTAATGCTAACACAGACTGTATGCAGATGCTAGTGCTAACACAGACTGTATGCAGATGCTAGTGCTAACACAGACTGTATACAGATGCTAATGCTAACACAGACTGTATGCAGATGCTAATGCTAACACAGACTGTATACAGATGCTAATGCTAACACAGACTGTATACAGATGCTAATGCTAACACAGACTGTATACAGATGCTAATGCTAACACAGACTGTATACAGATGCTAATGCTAACACAGACTGTATACAGATGCTAATGCTAACACAGACTGTATACAGATGGACAATGCTAACCTAGCTTAATGAAGCCCTAACATGGAGGAGCTTCAGGGTCATCACATCCAAACTCTGAGAACCTGGAGAAGGTTCATGTCGTTATGTCCTTTACAGAAACACTGGCCTCAGTGAAGAGAGCTCGCAAAGAACCTCCCCCCCAGGACCCCCAGGAAAGTGAGGCCCCCCAGGGCAGTGAGGCCCCCCAGGGGAGTGAGGCCCCCCAGGGGAGTGAGACCCCCCAGGGGAGTGAGGACCCCCAGGGGAGTGAGACCCCCCAGGGGAGTGAGGACCCCCAGGGCAGTGAGACCCCCCAGGGCAGTGAGACCCCCCAGGGCAGTGAGGCCCCCCAGGGCAGTGAGGCCCCCCAGGGCAGTGAGGCCCCCCAGGGCAGTGAGACCCCCCAGGGCAGTGAGGACCCCCAGGGCAGTGAGGACCCCCAGGGCAGTGAGACCCCCCAGGGGAGTGAGGACCCCCAGGGCAGAGGGGGCCCTGTGGGCTCCACAGCGTACGTAGTGGACAGAGTGAGGCCTCTCCTGCAGCAGACTGAGGACTACATCCTGGACATAGACCTGGACTTCTTCACCTGCAAGAACCCTTTCAAAGACCTGTACAGCCAGGTACACACACACACACACACACACACACACACACACACACACACACACACACACACACACACACACACACACACACACACACACACACACACACACACACACACACACACACACACACACACACACACACACACACACACACACACACACACACACACACACACACACACACACACACACACACACACACACACACACACACACACACACACACACTACAGCCAGGTACACACACACACACACACACACACACACACACACACACACACACACACACTACAGCCAGGTACACACACACACACACACACACACACTACAGCCAGGTACACACACACACACACACACACACACACACACACACACACACACACACACACACACACACACACACTACAGCCAGGTACACACACACACACACACACACACACACACACACACAACACACACACACACACACACTACAGCCAGGTACACACACACACACACACACACACACACACACACACACACACACACACACACACACACACACACACACACACACACACACACACACACACACACACACACACACACACACACTACAGCCAGGTACACACACACACACACACTAAAGTCTCACGATTGAAATGTCCCCTCTGTGGGACGAATAAAGGAATTCTTATCTTATCACTGTTACTGTGGATCTGTGTTCTTCTCTTCCTCCTCCTTCTCCTCCTTCTCCTCCTTCTCCTCCTTCTCTACCTTCTCCTTCTCTTCCTCCTCCTTCTCCTCCTTCTCCTCCTTCTCCTCCTTCTCTACCTTCTCCTTCTCTTCCTCCTCCTTCTCCTCCTTCTCTCCTTCTCCTCCTTCTCTACCTTCTCCTTCTCTTCCTCCTCCTTCTCCTCCTTCTCCTCCTTCTCTACCTTCTCCTTCTCCTCCTCCTCCTTCTCCTCCTTCTCTACCTTCTCCTCCTCTCCTCCTTCTCCTCCTTCTCTCTACCTTCTCCTCCTTCTCCTCCTTCTCCTCCTTCTCCTCCTTCTCTACCTTCTCCTTCTCCTCCTCCTTCTCCTCCTTCTCTACCTTCTCCTCCTTCTCCTCCTTCTCCTCCTTCTCCTCCTCCTTCTCCTCCTTCTCTACCTTCTCCTCCTTCTCCTCCTTCTCCTTCTCTACCTTCTCCTTCTCCTCCTTCTCCTCCTTCTACCTTCTCCTCCTTCTCCTCCTCCTCCTTCTCCTCCTTCTCCTTCTCTACCTTCTCCTCCTTCTCCTCCTCCTCCTTCTCCTCCTTCTCTACCTTCTCCTTCTCCTCCTTCTCTACCTTCTCCTTCTCCTCCTCCCTCTTCTCCTCTTTCTCCTCCTCCTCCTTCTCCTCTTTCTCCTTCTCCTCCTTCTCTACCTTCTCCTCCTCCTCCTCCTTCTCCTCTTTCTCCTCCTTCTCTACCTCCTCCTCCTCCTTCTCTACCTTCTCCTTCTCCTCTTTCTCCTCCTTCTCTACCTTCTCCTCTTTCTCCTCCTTCTCCTCTTTCTCCTTCTCCTCCTTCTCCTCTTTCTCGTCCTTCTCTACCTTCTCCTTCTCCTCTTTCTCCTCCTCCTCCTTCTCCTCTTTCTCCTCCTCCTCCTTCTCCTCTTTCTCCTTCTCCTCCTTCTCCTCTTTCTCCTCCTTCTCTACCTTCTCCTCCTCCTCCTTCTCCTCCTTCTCCTCTTTCTCCTTCTCCTCCTTCTCCTCTTTCTCCTCCTTCTCTACCTTCTCCTCCTCCTCCTTCTCCTCCTTCTCTACCTTCTCCTTCTCCTCCTTCTACTTCTCCTCCTCCTCCTTCTCCTCCTTCTCTACCTTCTCCTTCTCCTCCTCCTCCTTCTCTACCTTCTCCCTCCTTCTCCTCCTCCTCCTCCTTCTCCTCCTTCTCTACCTTCTCCTTCTCCTCCTCCTCCTTCTCCTCCTTCTCTACCTCCTCCTTCTCTACCTTCTCCTCCTTCTCCTCCTTCTCCTTCTCCTCCTCCTCCTTCTCCTCCTTCTCTACCTTCTCCTCCTCCTCCTTCTCCTCCTTCTCTACCTTCTCCTCCTCCTCCTTCTCCTCCTTCTCTACCTTCTCCTTCTCCTCCTCCTCCTTCTCTACCTTCTCCTTCTCCTCCTCCTCCTTCTCTACCTTCTCCTTCTCCTCCTTCTCCTCCTTCTCTACCTTCTCCTCCTTCTCCTCCTTCTCTACCTTCTCCTCCTTCTCCTCCTTCTCCTCCTTCTCCTCCTTCTCTACCTTCTCCTTCTCCTCCTCCTTCTCCTCCTTCTCTACCTTCTCCTCCTTCTCCTCCTTCTCCTCCTTCTCCTCCTCCTTCTCCTCCTTCTCTACCTTCTCCTCCTTCTCCTCCTTCTCCTTCTCTACCTTCTCCTTCTCCTCCTTCTCGTCCTTCTACCTTCTCCTCCTTCTCCTCCTCCTCCTTCTCCTCCTTCTCCTTCTCTACCTTCTCCTCCTTCTCCTCCTCCTCCTTCTCCTCCTTCTCTACCTTCTCCTTCTCCTCCTTCTCTACCTTCTCCTTCTCCTCCTCCCTCTTCTCCTCTTTCTCCTCCTCCTCCTTCTCCTCTTTCTCCTTCTCCTCCTTCTCTACCTTCTCCTCCTCCTCCTCCTTCTCCTCTTTCTCCTCCTTCTCTACCTCCTCCTCCTCCTTCTCTACCTTCTCCTTCTCCTCTTTCTCCTCCTTCTCTACCTTCTCCTCTTTCTCCTCCTCCTCCTTCTCTTTCTCCTTCTCCTCCTTCTCCTCTTTCTCCTCCTTCTCTACCTTCTCCTCTTTCTCCTCCTCCTCCTTCTCCTCTTTCTCCTTCTCCTCCTTCTCCTCTTTCTCGTCCTTCTCTACCTTCTCCTTCTCCTCTTTCTCCTCCTCCTCCTTCTCCTCTTTCTCCTCCTCCTCCTTCTCCTCTTTCTCCTCCTCCTCCTTCTCCTCTTTCTCCTTCTCCTCCTTCTCCTCTTTCTCCTCCTTCTCTACCTTCTCCTCCTCCTCCTTCTCCTCCTTCTCCTCTTTCTCCTTCTCCTCCTTCTCCTCTTTCTCCTCCTTCTCTACCTTCTCCTCCTCCTCCTTCTCCTCCTTCTCTACCTTCTCCTTCTCCTCCTTCTACTTCTCCTCCTCCTCCTTCTCCTCCTTCTCTACCTTCTCCTTCTCCTCCTCCTCCTTCTCTACCTTCTCCTCTCTCCTCTCCTCCTTCTCCTTCTCCTCCTCCTCCTTCTCCTCCTTCTCTACCTTCTCCTTCTCCTCCTCCTCCTTCTCCTCCTTCTCTACCTCCTCCTTCTCTACCTTCTCCTCCTTCTCCTCCTTCTCCTTCTCCTCCTCCTCCTTCTCCTCCTTCTCTACCTTCTCCTCCTCCTCCTTCTCCTCCTTCTCTACCTTCTCCTCCTCCTCCTTCTCCTCCTTCTCTACCTTCTCCTTCTCCTCCTCCTCCTTCTCTACCTTCTCCTTCTCCTCCTCCTCCTTCTCTACCTTCTCCTTCTCCTCCTTCTCCTCCTTCTCTACCTTCTCCTCCTCCTTCTTCTCCTCCTTCTCCTCCTCCTCCTTCTCTACCTTCTCCTTCTCCTCCTTCTCTACCTTCTCCTCCTCCTCCTTCTCCTCCTTCTCCTCTTTCTCCTTCTCCTCCTTCTCCTCTTTCTCCTCCTTCTCTACCTTCTCCTCCTCCTCCTTCTCCTCCTTCTCTACCTTCTCCTTCTCCTCCTTCTACTTCTCCTCCTCCTCCTTCTCCTCCTTCTCTACCTTCTCCTTCTCCTCCTCCTCCTTCTCTACCTTCTCCTCCTTCTCCTCCTTCTCCTTCTCCTCCTCCTCCTTCTCCTCCTTCTCTACCTTCTCCTCCTCCTCCTTCTCCTCCTTCTCTACCTCCTCCTTCTCTACCTTCTCCTCCTTCTCCTCCTTCTCCTTCTCCTCCTCCTCCTTCTCCTCCTTCTCTACCTTCTCCTCCTCCTCCTTCTCCTCCTTCTCTATCTCCTCCTCCTTCTCCTCCTTCTCTACCTTCTCCTTCTCCTTCCTCCTCCTCTCTTCTCTACCTTCTCCTTCTCCTCCTCCTCCTTCTCTCTACCTTCTCCTTCTCCTCCTTCTCCTCCTTCTCTACCTTCTCCTCCTCCTTCTTCTCCTCTTTCTCCTTCTCCTCCTTCTCCTCTTTCTCCTGCAGGAGGAGTACGCCATCCTCCAGGAGCTCTACAGCTTCAGACCTCCTGCTCCTGGGGCCAATCAGGTACCTTTGTAACCTCTGTGTGACTGTACCTGTGTGTCTGTACCTGTGTGTCTGTACCTTTGTAACCTCTGTGTGTCTGTACCTGTGTGACTGTACCTGTGTGTCTGTACCTGTGTGTCTGTACCTTTGTAACCTCTGTGTGTCTGTACCTGTGTGTCTGTACCTGTGTGACTGTACCTGTGTGTCTGTACCTGTGTGTCTGTACCTGTGTGACTGTACCTGTGTGTCTGTACTTGTGTGTCTGTACCTTTGTAACCTCTGTGTGTCTGTACCTGTGTGACTGAACCTGTGTGTCTGTACCTGTGTGTCTGTACCTGTGTGTCTGTACCTGTGTGACTGTACCTGTGTGTCTGTACCTGTGTGTCTGTACCTGTGTGACTGTACCTGTGTGTCTGTACCTGTGTGTCTGTACCTGTGTGACTGTGTGACTGTACCTGTGTGTCTGTACGTGTGTGTACCTGTGTACCTGTGTACCTGTGTGTCTGTACCTGTGTGACTGTACCTGTGTGTCTGTACCTGTGTGTCTGTACCTGTGTGACTGTACCTGTGTGTCTGTACCTGTGTGACTGTACCTGTGTGACTGTACCTGTGTGACTGTACCTGTGTGTCTGTACCTGTGTGTCTGTACCTTTGTAACCTCTGTGTGACTGTACCTGTGTGTCTGTACCTGTGTGTCTGTACCTGTGTGTCTGTACCTGTGTGTCTGTACCTGTGTGTCTGTACCTGTGTGTCTGTACCTGTGTGTCTGTACCTGTGTGTCTGTACCTTTGTAACCTCTGTGTGACTGTACCTGTGTGTCTGTACCTGTGTGTCTGTACCTGTGTGACTGTACCTGTGTGTCTGTACCTGTGTGACTGTACCTGTGTGTCTGTACCTGTGTGACTGTCCCTGTGTGTATGTACCTTTGTAACCTCTGTGTGTCTGTACCTGTGTGACTGTACCTGTGTGTCTGTACTTGTGTGTCTGTACCTTTGTAACCTCTGTGTGTCTGTACCTGTGTGACTGTACCTGTGTGTCTGTACCTGTGTGTCTGTACCTGTGTGACTGTACCTGTGTGTCTGTACCTGTGTGTCTGTACCTGTGTGACTGTACCTGTGTGTCTGTACCTGTGTGACTGTACCTGTGTGTCTGTACCTGTGTGACTGTACCTGTGTGTCTGTACCTGTGTGTCTGTACCTGTGTGACTGTACCTGTGTGTCTGTACCTGTGTGTCTGTTCCTGTGTGTCTGTTCCTGTGTGACTGTACCTGTGTGACTGTACCTGTGTGTCTGTCCCTGTGTGACTGTACCTGTGTGACTGTACCTGTGTGTCTGTACCTGTGTGACTGTACCTGTGTGTCTGTACCTGTGTGTCTGTACCTGTGTGTGTGTACCTGTGTGTCTGTCCCTGTGTGACTGTCCCTGTGTGTCTGTCCCTGTGTGTCTGTCCCTGTGTGTCTGTACCTGTGTGTCTGTACCTGTGTGACTGTACCTGTGTGTCTGTCCCTGTGTGACTGTCCCTGTGTGTCTGTACCTGTGTGTCTGTCCCTGTGTGTCTGTACCTGTGTGTCTGTCCCTGTGTGTCTGTACCTGTGTGTCTGTCCCTGTGTGTCTGTACCTGTGTGTCTGTCCCTGTGTGTCTGTCCCTGTGTGTCTGTACCTGTGTGTCTGTACCTGTGTGACTGTCCCTGTGTGACTGTACCTGTGTGACTGTCCCTGTGTGTCTGTCCCTGTGTGACTGTCCCTGTGTGTCTGTACCTGTGTGTCTGTACCTGTGTCCCTGTGTGTCTGTACCTGTGTGACTGTCCCTGTGTGTCTGTACCTGTGTGTCTGTCCCTGTGTGTCTGTCCCTGTGTGTCTGTACCTGTGTGTCTATACCTGTGTGTCTGCCCCTGTGTGACTGTCCCTGTGTGACTGTCCCTGTGTGTCTGTACCTGTGTGACTGTACCTGTGTGTCTGTACCTGTGTGTCTGTACCTGTGTGTCTGTCCCTGTGTGTCTGTACCTGTGTGTCTGTACCTGTGTGACTGTCCCTGTGTGACTGTCCCTGTGTGACTGTCCCTGTGTGTCTGTACCTGTGTGTCTGTCCCTGTGTGTCTGTACCTGTGTGGCTGTACCTGTGTGTCTGTCCCTGTGTGTCTGTCCCTGTGTGTCTGTCCCTGTGTGTCTGTACCTGTGTGACTGTATCTGTGTGACTGTATCTGTGTGTCTGTACCTGTGTGACTGTACCTGTGTGTCTGTACCTGTGTACCTGTGTGACTGTACCTGTGTGACTGTACCTGTGTGTCTGTACCTGTGTGTCTGTCCCTGTGTGACTGTCCCTGTGTGTCTGTACCTGTGTGACTGTCCCTGTGTGTCTGTCCCTGTGTGACTGTCCTGTGTGTCTGTCCCTGTGTTGACTGTACCTGTGTGACTGTCCCTGTGTGTCTGTACCTGTGTGACTGTACCTGTGTGTCTGTCCCTGTGTGACTGTCCCTGTGTGTCTGTACCTGTGTGACTGTACCTGTGTGTCTGTCCCTGTGTGACTGTCCCTGTGTGTCTGTACCTGTGTGACTGTACCTGTGTGTCTGTACCTGTGTGTCTGTCCCTGTGTGTCTGTACCTGTGTGACTGTCCCTGTGTGTCTGTCCCTGTGTGACTGTACCTGTGTGTCTGTACCTGTGTGTCTGTCCCTGTGTGTCTGTCCCTGTGTGACTGTCCTTGTGTGACTGTCCCTGTGTGACTGTCCTTGTGTGACTGTCCCTGTGTGTCTGTACCTGTGTGTCTGTCCCTGTGTACCTGTGTGACTGTCCCTGTGTTGACTGTACCTGTGTGTCTGTACCTGTGTGTCTGTCCCTGTGTACCTGTGTGACTGTCCCTGTGTTGACTGTACCTGTGTACCTGTACCTGTGTGTCTGTCCCTGTGTCCCTGTGTGTCTGTACCTGTGTGACTGTCCCTGTGTGACTGTCCCTGTGTGTCTGTACCTGTGTACCTGTGTGTCTGTCCCTGTGTGTCTGTACCTGTGTGACTGTCCCTGTGTGACTGTCCCTGTGTGTCTGTACCTGTGTGTCTGTCCCTGTGTGTCTGTGTGTCTGTACCTGTGTGACTGTCCCTGTGTGTCTGTACCTGTGTGTCTGTCCCTGTGTCCCTGTGTGTCTGTCCCTGTGTGACTGTCCCTGTGTGTCTGTCCCTGTGTGTCTGTCCCTGTGTGACTGTACCTGTGTGTCTGTCCCTGTGTGTCTGTACCTGTGTGACTGTCCCTGTGTGTCTGTCCCTGTGTGTCTGTCCCTGTGTACCTGTGTGTCTGTCCCTGTGTGTCTGTGCCTGTGTGTCTGTCCCTGTGTGTCTGTACCTGTGTGTCTGTACCTGTGTGTCTGTCCCTGTGTGTCTGTACCTGTGTGTCTGTCCCTGTGTGACTGTCCCTGTGTGTCTGTACCTGTGTGTCTGTACCTGTGTGACTGTCCCTGTGTTGTCTGTACCTGTGTGTCTGTCCCTGTGTGACTGTACCTGTGTGTCTGTCCCTGTGTTGACTGTACCTGTGTGTCTGTACCTGTGTGACTGTCCCTGTGTGACTGTCCCCTGTGTGTCTGTACCTGTGTGTCTGTCCCTGTGTGACTGTACCTGTGTGTCTGTCCCTGTGTGACTGTACCTGTGTGACTGTACCTGTGTGTCTGTACCTGTGTGTCTGTACCTGTGTGTCTGTACCTGTGTGTCTGTACCTGTGTGTCTGTCCCTGTGTGACTGTCCCTGTGTGACTGTCCCTGTGTGTCTGTACCTGTGTGTCTGTACCTGTGTGACTGTCCCTGTGTGTCTGTACCTGTGTACCTGTGTGTCTGTCCCTGTGTGACTGTCCCTGTGTGACTGTCCCTGTGTGTCTGTACCTGTGTGTCTGTACCTGTGTGTCTGTACCTGTGTGTCTGTCCCTGTGTGTCTGTACCTGTGTGACTGTCCCTGTGTGTCTGTACCTGTGTACCTGTGTGTCTGTCCCTGTGTGACTGTCCCTGTGTGTCTGTACCTGTGTGACTGTACCTGTGTGTCTGTACCTGTGTGACTGTACCTGTGTGTCTGTACCTGTGTGTCTGTACCTGTGTGACTGTCCCTGTGTGTCTGTACCTGTGTGTCTGTACCTGTGTGACTGTCCCTGTGTGTCTGTACCTGTGTACCTGTGTGTCTGTCCCTGTGTGACTGTCCCTGTGTGACTGTCCCTGTGTGTCTGTACCTGTGTGTCTGTACCTGTGTGTCTGTACCTGTGTGTCTGTCCCTGTGTGACTGTCCCTGTGTGACTGTCCCTGTGTGTCTGTACCTGTGTGTCTGTACCTGTGTGTCTGTACCTGTGTGTCTGTACCTGTGTGTCTGTACCTGTGTACCTGTGTGTCTGTCCCTGTGTGTCTGTCCCTGTGATCAGGAGGAGCTGCAGGAGTGTGTGGAGAGCCGGGTGAGGCAGCTGGAGGATCTGGAGGCAGCTTTTGGAGATTTACTGGAGGACGATGGAGAAGACACCATCACACGCTGGAGTGAGAACCCAGGGTAAGAGAGACCAGAGAGAGAGACCAGAGAGAGAGACCAGAGAGAGACCAGAGAGAGACCAGAGAGAGACCAGAGAGAGACCAGCGAGAGACCAGAGAGAGACCAGAGAGAGACCAGAGAGAGACCAGAGAGAGACCAGAGAGAGACCAGAGAGAGAGACCAGAGAGAGAGACCAGAGAGAGAGACCAGAGAGAGAGACCAGAGAGAGAGACCAGAGAGAGAGACCAGAGAGAGAGACCAGAGAGAGACCAGAGAGGGACCAGAGAGAGAGACCAGAGAGAGAGACCAGAGAGAGAGACCAGAGAGAGAGACCAGAGAGAGAGACCAGAGAGAGAGACCAGAGAGAGAGACCAGAGAGAGACCAGAGAGAGAGACCAGAGAGAGACCAGAGAGAGACCAGAGAGAGACCAGAGAGAGACCAGAGAGAGACCAGAGAGAGACCAGAGAGAGACCAGAGAGAGAGACCAGAGAGAGAGACCAGAGAGAGAGACCAGAGAGGGACCAGAGAGAGAGACCAGAGAGAGACCAGAGAGAGAGACCAGAGAGAGAGACCAGAGAGAGAGACCAGAGAGAGAGACCAGAGAGAGAGACCAGAGAGAGAGACCAGAGAGAGAGACCAGAGAGAGGACCAGAGAGAGAGACCAGAGAGAGAGACCAGAGAGAGAGACCAGAGAGAGAGACCAGAGAGAGAGACCAGAGAGAGAGACCAGAGAGAGAGAGACCAGAGAGAGAGACCAGAGAGAGAGACCAGAGAGAGACCAGAGAGAGACCAGAGAGAGAGACCAGAGAGAGAGACCAGAGAGAGAGACCAGAGAGAGAGACCAGAGAGAGAGACCAGAGAGAGAGACCAGAGAGAGAGACCAGAGAGAGAGAGAGACCAGAGAGAGAGACCAGAGAGAGACCAGAGAGAGACCAGAGAGAGACCAGAGAGAGACCAGAGAGAGACCAGAGAGAGACCAGAGAGAGACCAGAGAGAGAGACCAGAGAGAGAGACCAGAGAGAGACCAGAGAGAGACCAGAGAGAGAGACCAGAGAGAGAGACCAGAGAGAGAGACCAGAGAGAGAGACCAGAGAGAGAGACCAGAGAGAGAGACCAGAGAGAGACCAGAGAGAGACCAGAGAGGGACCAGAGAGAGAGACCAGAGAGAGAGACCAGAGAGAGAGACCAGAGAGAGAGACCAGAGAGAGAGACCAGAGAGAGAGACCAGAGAGAGAGACCAGAGAGAGAGAGACCAGAGAGAGAGACCAGAGAGAGAGACCAGAGAGAGACCAGAGAGAGACCAGAGAGAGAGACCAGAGAGAGAGACCAGAGAGAGAGACCAGAGAGAGAGAGACCAGAGAGAGAGACCAGAGAGAGAGAGACCAGAGAGAGAGCCCAGAGAGAGAGACCAGAGAGAGAGACCAGAGAGAGAGAGAGACCAGAGAGAGAGACCAGAGAGAGAGACCAGAGAGAGACCAGAGAGAGACCAGAGAGAGAGACCAGAGAGAGAGACCAGAGAGAGAGACCAGAGAGAGAGACCAGAGAGAGAGACCAGAGAGAGAGACCAGAGAGAGAGACCAGAGAGAGAGACCAGAGAGAGAGACCAGAGAGAGAGACCAGAGAGAGAGACCAGAGAGAGAGACCAGAGAGAGAGACCAGAGAGAGAGACCAGAGAGAGAGACCAGAGAGAGAGACCAGAGAGAGAGACCAGAGAGAGAGACCAGAGAGAGACCAGAGAGAGAGACCAGAGAGAGACCAGAGAGAGAGACCAGAGAGAGACCAGAGAGAGAGACCAGAGAGAGACCAGAGAGAGAGACCAGAGAGAGACCAGAGAGAGACCAGAGAGAGAGACCAGAGAGAGAGACCAGAGAGAGAGACCAGAGACCAGAGAGAGAGACCAGAGAGAGAGACCAGAGAGAGAGACCACAGAGAGACCAGAGAGAGAGACCAGAGAGAGAGACCAGAGAGAGACCAGAGAGAGAGACCAGAGAGAGAGACCAGAGAGAGACCAGAGAGAGACCAGAGAGAGACCAGAGAGAGACCAGAGAGAGACCAGAGATAGAGAGAGACCAGAGAGAGACCAGAGAGAGAGAGACCAGAGAGAGACCTGAGAGAGACCAGAGAGAGAGACCAGAGAGAGAGAGACCAGAGAGAGACCTGAGAGAGAGACCTGAGAGAGAGACCAGAGAGAGAGAGACCAGAGAGAGAGACCAGAGAGAGACCAGAGAGAGACCAGAGAGAGAGAGACCAGAGAGAGACCTGAGAGAGAGACCAGAGAGAGAGAGACCAGAGAGAGAGACCAGAGAGAGACCAGAGAGAGACCAGAGAGAGACCAGAGAGAGACCAGAGAGAGACCAGAGAGAGACCAGAGAGAGACCAGAGAGAGAGACCAGAGAGAGAGACCAGAGAGAGAGACCAGAGAGAGACCAGAGAGAGACCAGAGAGAGACCAGAGAGAGAGACCAGAGAGAGAGAGAGACCAGAGAGAGAGAGACCAGAGAGAGAGAGACCAGAGAGAGAGACCTGAGAGAGAGACCAGAGAGAGAGACCAGAGAGAGAGACCAGAGAGTCCAAGATGGTGTCCTATTCAAATGAATGGCTTGTGCTCAGTAGTTCATGAGACTTCACGGTGCTGACATATCAGAGGAACTCGCCCATATTTGGGCATCAGTCTGGTCCTGGTTCTGGTCAGTGGATTATCTCCCATGAGGCATGGCGTGGCTCTCGTGCACATGCACAGAGGGGCTCGGCCTCTGACCAATCAGAGCTGATCAGAGCAGCAGCAGAGCGGAGTCAGAGCGGGAAGGAAAGGAGCAGAGTTTGTGGCAGTAAAGTGTGGATTTAAAGAAAACTGAAGGATTTAAGAAGAAAAAAAGTTCAGGACGACAAGGGACACTAACATCCCACAAAATCTGACCTTTATGAAAGAAAGACGTTTATTAAGAGGAATAACCCCTTGAGATGAATCATCTCGTTTCCGAGGGGTCCTCAAAGCTGTCAGGTTCTCTGTAGGTTCTCTGTCAGGTTCTCTGTCAGGTTCTCTGTCAGGTTCTCTGTCAGGTTCTCTGTCAGGTTCTCTGTCAGGTTCTCTGTAGGTTCTCTGTAGGTTCTCTGTAGGTTCTCTGTCAGGTTCTCTGTCAGGTTCTCTGTCAGGTTCTCTGTCAGGTTCTCTGTCAGGTTCTCTGTAGGTTCTCTGTCAGGTTCTCTGTAGGTTCTCTGTCAGGTTCTCTGTAGGTTCTCTGTCAGGTTCTCTGTAGGTTCTCTGTCAGGTTCTCTGTAGGTTCTCTGTCAGGTTCCCAGTCAGGTTCTCTGTGGGCTCTCTGTAGGTTCTCTGTAGGTTCTCTGTCAGGTTCTCTGTCAGGTTCTCTGTAGGTTCTCTGTCAGGTTCTCTGTCAGGTTCTCTGTCAGGTTCTCTGTCAGGTTCTCTGTCAGGTTCTCTGTCAGGTTCTCTGTCAGGTTCTCTGTCAGGTTCTCTGTCAGGTTCTCTGTCAGGTTCTTGTCAGGTTCTCTGTCAGGTTCTCTGTCAGGTTCTCTGTCAGGTTCTCTGTCAGGTTCTCTGTCAGGTTCTCTGTAGGTTCTCTGTCAGGTTCTCTGTCAGGTTCTCTGTAGGTTCTCTGTCAGGTTCTCTGTCAGGTTCTCTGTCAGGTTCTCTGTCTGGTTCTCTGTAGGTTCTCTGTAGGCTCTCTGTCAGGTTCTTTGTCAGGTTCTCTGTCAGGTTCTCTCTAGGTTCTCTGTAGGTTCTCTGTCAGGTTCTCTGTCAGGTTCTCTGTAGGTTCTCTGTCAGTTTCTCTGTCAGGTTCTCTGTAGGTTCTCTGTCAGGTTCTCTGTAGGCTCTCTGTTAGGTTCTCTGTAGGCTCTCTGTCAGGTTCTCTGTCAGGTTCTCTGTCAGGTTCTCTGTCAGGTTCTCTGTCAGGTTCTCTGTAGGTTCTCTGTCAGGTTCTCTGTAGGTTCTCTGTCAGGTTCTCTGTCAGGTTCTCTGTCAGGTTCTCTGTCAGGTTCTCTGTCAGGTTCTCTGTCAGGTTCTCTGTCAGGTTCTCTAGTTCTCTGTCAGGTTCTCTGTCAGGTTCTCTGTAGGTTCTCTGTCAGGTTCTCTGTAGGTTCTCTGTCAAGTTCTCTGTCAGGTTCTCTGTAGGTTCTCTGTCAGGTTCTCTGTCAGGTTCTCTGTCTGGTTCTCTGTAGGTTCTCTGTAGGTTCTCTGTCAGGTTCTTTGTCAGGTTCTCTGTCAGGTTCTCTCTAGGTTCTCTGTAGGTTCTCTGTCAGGTTCTCTGTCAGGTTCTCTGTAGGTTCTCTGTCAGGTTCTCTGTAGGTTCTCTGTAGGCTCTCTGTCAGGTTCTCTGTCAGGTTCTCTGTCAGGTTCTCTGTCAGGTTCTCTGTCAGGTTCTCTGTAGGTTCTCTGTCAGGTTCTCTGTCAGGTTCTCTGTAGGTTCTCTGTAGGTTCTCTGTCAGGTTCTCTGTCAGGTTCTCTGTCAGGTTCTCTCTAGGTTCTCTGTCAGGTTCTCTGTAGGTTCTCTGTCAGGTTCTCTGTCAGGTTCTCTGTCAGGTTCTCTGTCAGGTTCTCTGTAGGTTCTCTGTAGGTTCTCTGTCAGGTTCTCTGTAGGTTCTCTGTAGGTTCTCTGTCAGGTTCTCTGTCAGGTTCTCTCTAGGTTCTCTGTCAGGTTCTCTGTAGGTTCTCTGTCAGGTTCTCTGTCAGGTTCTCTGTCAGGTTCTCTGTAGGTTCTCTGTAGGTTCTCTGTCAGGTTCTCTGTAGGTTCTCTGTCAGGTTCTCTGTAGGTTCTCTGTCAGGTTCTCTGTCAGGTTCTCTGTAGGTTCTCTGTCAGCTGAGGTCGAGCTGTTTTAATTTACATTGAGTTCTATGGGACTTTTTTCTGTGTAGCCCTCGTGAATGTAGTCTGCAGCACCACAGCGCCCCCTGTGCCCATGGGTGGGACAGCTGTAAGCTGTAAAACTCTATGCAGTTATTATTATAGATCCATGGTTTTAACACAGTCAGAATGTGTCAGATTAAGATTAAAAACACACTCAATTCAAGCAATTATTACCTCATATTTTATCATTTTTACAGTGTACTCAAAGCTAAATAAGCAATCCGTCTAAAGTCTGGAAGTCGGCTGTTGTGAGTCCAGTCAAACTCGTTCCAAACCAGTGTGAATGTGCAGTACATATTTACTCTGCCGTTCTCCGTCACATGTTTTATTTAGACCCATAGACTCGTTTAGTGCCACGTCCACACTCCATCATTCATTATTAACAGTCTCTCCGTCAGCGATGACATTTCATGCTCGCGCCGCAGTTAGCGTCGCCGCAAATTCACATCATATGTTGGAACACGGGCGCTAACACACGTCACGGATGATTCTGACTGTGGCCTCGGCTGCTCAGAGCTGTCACTCCGTCCACGACCCGAGGTTTTAGCGAATCACGGAGAAACAAGTGAGAGCTGGACCTGAAAATGTGTTTACTTTGATTCTGTTTAAAGTGCGCTTGTTCCAACTCCCACTGACAAACTCTGAATATGACTGAAAAACACACTGCAGTGATATGGACCATTCTGGACTCGCAGAGACACTTTGCAAAGGCACAGGGAGGAAGAAACAAACAGAAAACATATAAAAGTGAAGGTTCTGCAGTTTTGAGCAGGGATTGGAAGTTCTGAAGCGAGTCCGAGGTCCTGATGTGTTTTGGGAGAGAGTTCCAGAGAGTTTCAGAGAGTTCCAGAGAGTTCCAGAGAGTTCCAGAGAGTGGGGGTTCAGACCGAGTACTGAGGGTTCAGACTGGGTCCTCAGGGTTCAGACTGGGTCCTCAGGGTTCAGACTGGGTCCTCAGGGTTCAGACTGGGTCCTCAGGGTTCAGACTGTGTCCTTAGGGTTCAGACTGGGTCCTCAGGGTTCAGACTGGGTCCTCAGGTTTCAGACTGGGTCCTCAGGGTTCAGACTGGGTCCTCAGGGTTCAGACTGTGTCCTTAGGGTTCAGACTGGGTCCTCAGGGTTCAGACTGGGTCCTCGGGGTTCAGACTGGGTCCTCAGGGTTCAGACTGGGTCCGCGGGGTTCAGACTGGGTCCGCGGGGTTCAGACTGGGTCCTCAGGGTTCAGACTGGGTCCTCGGGGTTCAGACTGGGTCCTCAGGTTTCAGACTGGGTCCTCGGGGTTCAGACTGGGTCCTCAGGGTTCAGACTGGGTCCTCAGGGTTCAGACTCGGTCCTCTGGGTTCAGACTCGGTCCTCGGGGTTCAGACTGGGTCCTCGGGGTTCAGACTCGGTCCTCGGGGTTCAGACTCGGTCCTCGGGGTTCAGACTCGGTCCTCGGGGTTCAGACTCGGTCCTCGGGGTTCAGACTCGGTCCTCGGGGTTCAGACTCGGTCCTCGGGGTTCAGACTCGGTCCTCGGGGTCCAGGGAGGGACAATGACGGGAAAAGTTTCTAAAAATAGAAAAATAATAATAATGGTCATATTTGATAGAACTGAACTGATCGTACTAAAATGGACTGAAAGCAAAGTAAACTTGGCCTTCCTCATGTACAATACTGCTGCTATTTCTGTAGAAGGCTAGAGCTGTATCTGGCTTTAGAAACTGCAGATGCTGAAACAGATGGATTTGTAGAAAGCAGAGAAACAGAACTTTCTACAGATGGTCAGGACCGGTCCATCCCCTTCACTCACTGCAGTCTCTTGAGACCTGGACTCGGAGCAGGACCGGTCCTTCACTGCAGTCTCTTCAGACCTGGACTCGGAGCAGGACCGGTCCTTCACTCACTGCAGTCTCTTCAGACCTGGACTCGGAGCAGGACCGGTCCTTCACTCACTGCAGTCTCTTCAGACCTGGACTCGGAGCAGGACCGGTCCTTCACTCACTGCAGTCTCTTCAGACCTGGACTCGGAGCAGGACCGGTCCTTCACTCACTGCAGTCTCTTCAGACCTGGACTTGTGGCTAAACGGGTCTAGAACAGTTCTGATTCCCTGCAGCCTCGGCTCCAGCAGCCTCCCATACTTTTTAATTTTCCTCTCATCGCCGTGCGCCCCCCGCGGTGTCGCCATCTGGAGGTCAGAGCGTGAAGGGCGCAGAGAAGCCAGAGTTAAGACGCCGTTTGGTGAAGACGTTTATCTGCTCTATGACATGGGTCTCAAAGTCAAGGCCTGGGGGCCAGATGCGGCCCACGAATGAACCATCTTGGCCCCGGGATGATATTTGATTAGTGTTAGAACCGGTTTAGAGCCACAAGTGGGTGGCACGGTGGCTGAGTGGTTAGCACTCTCGCCTCTCAGCAAGAAGGTCCTGGGTTCGAATCCCGGTTGGACCAGGGCCTTTCTCAGTGGAGTTTGCATGTTCTCCCCGTGTCTGCGTAGGTTTCCTCCGGGTACTCCGGTTTCCCCTACCACTAAAAATATGTACAATAGGTCAGGCATGTGCCTCCTGTACTGGCCCCACTCCCAAAAAAAACAAAACAATTGTAAACCGCTTTGAGACTCCGATGTGCAGTGAAAAGGCGGTATATAAATAAAGATTACTTACTTACTTACATAAGAAAATATTGGATTATTCATTTCATGTGTATCTGTGTGTGTGTGTGTGTGCGGTACTTTTAGAATCCCCACAAATTACACTTGTAACATTTTGTAAACAACAGAAAGCCTTGATCTCATTAAAACACATCTTTTGCATGAACTCTGTCCTCAGAGCTGATTGGCTGTGTATGTTTCTGTCCTCAGAGCTGATTGGCTGAGAGAGTGTTTCTGTCCTCAGAGCTGATTGGCTGAGCGTATGTTTCTGTCCTCAGAGCTGATTGGCTGAGAGAGTGTTTCTGTCCTCAGAGCTGATTGGCTGAGTGAGTGTTTCTGTCCTCAGAGCTGATTGGCTGAGAGAGTGTTTCTGTCCTCAGAGCTGATTGGCTGAGTGAGTGTTTCTGTCCTCAGAGCTGATTGGCTGAGAGAGTGTTTCTGTCCTCAGAGCTGATTGGCTGAGTGAGTGTTTCTGTCCTCAGAGCTGATTGGCTGAGAGAGTGTTTCTGTCCTCAGAGCTGATTGGCTGTGTATGTTTCTGTCCTCAGAGCTGATTGGCTGAGCGTATGTTTCTGTCCTCAGAGCTGATTGGCTGAGTGAGTGTTTCTGTCCTCAGAGCTGATTGGCTGAGAGAGTGTTTCTATCTGAACCATACAAGGCAAGTTTATCTGTATAGCACAGTGCAAACACAAGGCTTAAAACATAAATGATCACAGAGCATTAGACTGAGATACGAACAGAGCTGTTTTAACATGGATTTGATCATTGTCAGAGAAGAAGCCTGTCTCACATTTTCAGGAAGACTGAAACAGCAGCTCTCTGGTAACTGGGCAGTGTGTTTCTAATAAAAAGTATTTGTAATCTTTACACAGCGTTTGTGCATGTTGCCTACTGTACAATATATACTTACACCTGCAAATATGGAAACATAAATATACAATAACATGTGTTTATACTTTAAATTAGATGTATTTTACAAATGCAGTTTTACCTCTGAAGCAACTGTCACTCATGGAGTTCTCCTTTTGTCGTAAGAGTCTGAGGTTTTTATTTGAATTAACCTTTCTTCATTGGCCTTTAATCAGACTAGTGACGGATGGACAGAGACGGACAGACGTACAGACGTACAGACGTACAGACGTACAGACGGACAAACGTACAGACGTACAGACGTACAGACGTACAGACGTACAGACGTACAGACGGACAGACGTACAGACGGACAGACGTACAGACGGACAGACGTACAGACGTACAGACGGACAGACGTACAGACGGACAGACGTACAGACGGACAGACGGACAGACGTACAGACGGACAGACGGACAGACGTACAGACGGACAGACGTACAGACGTACAGACGGACAGACGGACAGACGTACAGACGGACAGAGACGGACAGACGTACAGACGTACAGACGTACAGACAGTACAGACGGACAGACGTACAGACGGACAGACGACAGACTACGTACAGACGTACAGACGGACAGACGTACAGACGGACAGACGTACAGACGGACAGACGGACAGACGTACAGACGGACAGACGTACAGACGTACAGACGGACAGACGTACAGACGTACAGACGGACAGACGTACAGACGTACAGACGGACAGACGGACAGACGTACAGACAGATACAGACGTACAGACGGACAGACGTACAGACGTACAGACGTACAGACGTACAGACGGACAAACGTACAGACGGACAGACGTACAGACGGACAGACGTACAGACGTACAGACGGACAGACGTACAGACGGACAGACGTACAGACGGACAGACGTACAGACGTACAGACGGACAGACGGACAGACGGACAGACGTACAGACGTACAGACGGACAGACGGACAGACGTACAGACGGACAGACGGACAGACGTACAGACGGACAGACGGACAGACGTACAGACGTACAGACGTACAGACGGACAGACGTACAGACGGACAGACGGACAGACGTACAGACGTACAGACGTACAGACGGACAGACGGACAGACGTACAGACGTACAGACGGACAGACGTACAGACGGACAGACGTACAGACGACAGACGTACAGACGTACAGACGGACAGACGTACAGACGTACAGACGTACAGACGGACAGACGTACAGACGGACAGACGGACAGACGGACAGACGTACAGACGACAGACGGACAGACGGACAGACGTACAGACGTACAGACGGACAGACGGACAGACGGACAGACGTACAGACGGACAGACAGACAGACGACAGACGGACAGACGGACAGACGGACAGACGGACAGACGGACAGACGTACAGACAGCGGACAGACGGACAGACGACAGACAGACGGACAGACGACAGACGGACAGACGGACAGACGGACAGACGTACAGACGTACAGACGGACAGACGTACAGACGGACAGACGTACAGACGTACAGACGTACAGACGGACAGACGACAGACGGACAGACGGACAGACGGACAGACGTACAGACGTACAGACGGACAGACGGACAGACGGACGACAGACGTACAGACGTACAGACGTACAGACGGACAGACGGACAGACGTACAGACGTACAGACGTACAGACGTACAGACGTACAGACGGACAGACGTACAGACGTACAGACGTACAGACGTACAGACGTACAGACGGACAGACGTACAGACGGACAGACGTACAGACGGACAGACGTACAGACGTACAGACGTACAGACGGACAGACGTACAGACGGACAGACGGACAGACGTACAGACGTACAGACGTACAGACGTACAGACGTACAGACGGACAGACGTACAGACGGACAGACGGACAGACGTACAGACGGACAGACGTACAGACGTACAGACGGACAGACGGACAGACGGACAGACGGACAGACGTACAGACGTACAGACGTACAGACGTACAGACGTACAGACGTACAGACGTACAGACGGACAGACGTACAGACGTACAGACGGACAGACGTACAGACGGACAGACGTACAGACGTACAGACGGACAGACGGACAGACGTACAGACGTACAGACGGACAGACGTACAGACGGACAGACGGACAGACGGACAGACGGACAGACGTACAGACGTACAGACGGACAGACGTACAGACGTACAGACGTACAGACGTACAGACGTACAGACGGACAGACGTACAGACGGACAGACGGACAGACGGACAGACGGACAGACGTACAGACGTACAGACGGACAGACGTACAGACGGACAGACGTACAGACGTACAGACGGACAGACGTACAGACGTACAGACGGACAGACGTACAGACGTACAGACGTACAGACGGACAGACGGACAGACGTACAGACGGACAGACGTACAGACGTACAGACGGACAGACGTACAGACGTACAGACGGACAGACGTACAGACGGACAGACGTACAGACGGACAGACGTACAGACGGACAGACGTACAGACGTACAGACGGACAGACGGACAGACGTACAGACGTACAGACGTACAGACGTACAGACGGACAGACGTACAGACGGACAGACGTACAGACGGACAGACGTACACAGACACAGACCTGTCTAAACGTTGAACAGATTATTATAAGTATTCTTTTGTAATGTGCTCGCTGGGGTGCTCCAGGGGGAAACATGCTGAGTCTGGACCGACACGGACCTGGACCTGAGTCTGGACCGACACGGACCTGGACCTGAGTCTGGACCGACACGGACCTGGACCTGAGTCTGGACCGACACGGACCTGGACCTAAGTCTGGACCGACACGGACCTGGACCTAAGTCTGGACCGACACGGACCTGGACCTAAGTCTGGACCGACACGGACCTGGACCTAAGTCTGGACCGACACGGACCTGGACCTGAGTCTGGACCGACACGGACCTGGACCTGAGTCTGGACCGACACGGACCTGGACCTGAGTCTGGACCGACACGGACCTGGACCTGAGTCTGGACCGACACGGACCTGGACCTGAGTCTGGACCGACACGGACCTGGACCTAAGTCTGGACCGACACGGACCTGGACCTAAGTCTGGACCGACACGGACCTGGACCTAAGTCTGGACCGACACGGACCTGGACCTAAGTATTTACAAACCGTCCCTTTGTCGTCGTTCTCTGAGTTGGACCAAATGTGGACAACATTGTTTTTCATAAGAACAAAGTACATTTTGTTCTTTAATCAAAGTAAAATGGCTGTGATTCCAGTCTCTCGCTCAGAGCCCTCTGTGTTTTCAGCGTCGCAGATGCTCAGAGTAAACCTGCTGCTCGCTCCTCGCCAGAAAAGAAATCAGTTCTGGTCCAATGGAGGGTCAAATAAGGACACGTTCAACACACTGCTGCTGCACGCCGTGCTACACTAACTGCTTTATCAGGACGTCATGCTACGCTAACTGCTTTATCAGGACGCCGTGCTACGCTAACTGCTTTATCAGGACGCCGTGCTACGCTAACTGCTTTATCAGGACGTCATGCTACACTAACTGCCTTATCAGGACGTCATGCTACGCTAACTGCTTTATCAGGACGCCGTGCTACGCTAACTGCTTTATCAGGACGCCGTGCTACGCTAACTACCTTATCAGGACGTCATGCTACGCTAACTGCTTTATCAGGACGTCATGCTACGCTAACTGCTTTATCAGGACGCCGTGCTACGCTAACTGCTTTATCAGGACGCCGTGCTACGCTAACTGCTTTATCAGGACGTCATGCTACGCTAACTGCTTTATCAGGACGCCGTGCTACGCTAACTGCTTTATCAGGACGTCATGCTACGCTAACTGCCTTATCAGGACGTCATGCTACGCTAACTGCTTTATCAGGACGCCGTGCTACACTAACTGCTTTATCAGGACGGCCGTGCTACGCTAACTGCTTTATCAGGACGTCATGCTACGCTAACTGCTTTATCAGGACGCCGTGCTACGCTAACTACTTTATCAGGACGTCATGCTACACTAACTGCTTTATCAGGACGCCGTGCTACGCTAACTGCTTTATCAGGACGTCATGCTACGCTAACTGCTTTATCAGGACGTCATGCTACACTAACTGCTTTATCAGGACGCCGTGCTACGCTAACTGCCTTATCAGGACGTCATGCTACGCTAACTGCTTTATCAGGACGTCATGCTATGCTAACTGCTTTATCAGGACGCCATGCTACGCTAACTGCTTTATCAGGACGCCGTGCTACACTACCTGCTTTATCAGGACGCCGTGCTACGCTAACTGCTTTATCAGGACACTGTGCTACGCTAACTGCTTTATCAGGACACTGTGCTACGCTAACTGCTTTATCAGGACACTGTGCTACGCTAACTGCTTTATCAGGACGCCGTGCTACGCTAACTGCTTCATCAGGACGCCGTGCTACGCTAACTGCTTTATCAGGACGCCGTGCTACGCTAACTGCTTTATCAGGACACCGTGCTACGCTAACTGCTTTATCAGGACACCGTGCTACGCTAACTGCTTTATCAGGACGACAGGACGCTAACGTTAAAGGAGACAGGACGATGATGTCATGGTGAAGTTGTGATGTCACGGTGAAGTTGTGATGTCACGGTGAAGTTGTGATGTCACGGTGAAGTTGTGATGTCATGGTGAAGTGGTGATGTCACGGTGAAGTTGTGATGTCATGGTGAAGTGGTGATGTCACGGTGAAGTTGTGATGTCACGGTGAAGTGCTGATGTCACGGTGAAGTGGTGATGTCACGGTGAAGTTGTGATGTCACGGTGAAGTTGTGATGTCACGGTGAAGTTGTGATGTCACGGTGAAGTTGTGATGTCACGGTGAAGTTGTGATGTCACGGTGAAGTGGTGATGTCACGGTGAAGTTGTGATGTCACGGTGAAGTTGTGATGTCACGGTGAAGTTGTGATGTCATGGTGAAGTTGTGATGTCATGGTGAAGTGGTGATGTCACGGTGAAGTTGTGATGTCACGGTGAAGTGGTGATGTCACGGTGAAGTGGTGATGTCACGGTGAAGTTGTGATGTCATGGTGAAGTGGTGATGTCACGGTGAAGTTGTGATGTCACGGTGAAGTTGTGATGTCATGGTGAAGTGGTGATGTCACGGTGAAGTTGTGATGTCACGGTGAAGTTGTGATGTCACGGTGAAGTTGTGATGTCACGGTGAAGTTGTGATGTCACGGTGAAGTTGTGATGTCACGGTGAAGTTGTGATGTCATGGTGAAGTGGTGATGTCACGGTGAAGTTGTGATGTCATGGTGAAGTGGTGATGTCACGGTGAAGTTGTGATGTCACGGTGAAGTTGTGATGTCATGGTGAAGTGGTGATGTCACGGTGAAGTTGTGATGTCACGGTGAAGTTGTGATGTCATGGTGAAGTGGTGATGTCACGGTGAAGTTGTGATGTCACGGTGAAGTTGTGATGTCATGGTGAAGTGGTGATGTCACGGTGAAGTTGTGATGCCACGGTGAAGTTGTGATGTCATGGTGAAGTGGTGATGTCACGGTGAAGTGGTGATGTCACGGTGAAGTTGTGATGTCATGGTGAAGTGGTGATGTCACGGTGAAGTTGTGATGTCACGGTGAAGTTGTGATGTCACGGTGAAGTTGTGATGTCACGGTGAAGTTGTGATGTCACGGTGAAGTTGTGATGTCATGGTGAAGTTGTGATGTCACGGTGAAGTTGTGATGTCATGGTGAAGTTGTGATGTCATGGTGAAGTTGTGATGTCATGGTGAAGTTGTGATGTCATGGTGAAGTTGTGATGATGTCATGATGACACGACGACAATGGAGCCACAGACGCAACGCATGGTGCCGTTGCTGTTTATCCCAGAATGCCTTGCGGTTCATGCTCGGCTGTGATAGGTGGAGAAGTCTCTGCCTGTATCCCCCAGAATGCCGCGGGCCTCTGACTCGGCTTTACTTCCTGTGTTTTCTAACAGAGTGAAGTTAAAGGCGCTATACCCGTTTCTGCAATGTTTGAATGTTTAGCACCGCCCCCCAACTCGCTCACAGGCTTCTCATTTCCCCTACGCTCTCATAACACGGAGCCACCTAGTTTTATTTGCGATCTGATACATATGCTAACATTAGCATTAGCGCAACTTGTAAGCTGTACAACAATCACTGATGAAATGGCACTAAAACAACGCACTGCTAACACAATATATAAGTAAAAGAATACCATTAGTTTCGCGTCCGGATGTATTAATTTAAACATTAGAATATATTCTAATATTTAATTATAATTTATTATACAGCTCCTCACAGCAGCAGCAGAACACTCCATTGACTTGAATGCAATTCTTCCGATCATTTTTTCTTGATAACAGAACTCTCAAACCAATAATGACCGCAGCCCCAATGCAATCTCTGTTTGTAATTCAGGTGTGTAAAATACTGCCATTACTTTGCAAGTACAACAAGCTATCAGCACCTGTCACTACACACTCGTCTGTGTAGAGAAGCTAGCGGAGCTAGCCACGCTCAATAAACAAACACATATCTATCAATCAACACCATTAAACGTCAATCGGACAATACAGTATACAGATACATCCTTAACACACATGCACGGACTGTTTCAGAATTTGCTGTCAACGTTTTCATGACAAAAATACTGTTTTAAAGTGACAAAAAGCGATCGCGAAAAACCCGGAAGTTAACCATGAAACGGCTAGCTAGCTTAGCTGTTACCTGCCTAGCACGTCCCGGTGAAACCTTTGGGGGCTAACTATTTTATTTGCAGTCATTAAATACATTTCTAATTATAAGGGCTGTCTAATATTTGTTTAAATATGTATATATATTTTTATTTTAGAATTTTATTCGAATTTTGAAGTCGAAGCCCTGGTGTTTAGCAGCGCTGTAGAGGCTAGAGGACGCAGGCTGTTCGCTCCTTGTTCTGTGAGTGGAGGAGAACGAGCAGCCCGCTCAGACTCTACTCAGCACTTTTTACTGCCTGAATTTCATACACAGTGGAATCAATGACCTCAAGTTTTCAATTAAATTATGTATTATGATACAACTTGTATGTAGTAAAAAGCATTTTTATGAACTACTTAGAAAAAAAATCGGGTATAGCTTCTTTAAACTATGCAACATTCTATCGACCTTGTTTTCTATCGATATCGAACACGAGTCTATCGCGATATATATCGGTCTCGTTTTATCGCCCGCCCTAATGTGATTTATTTTCTTCAAAACATATGAATAAACACGATCTGTCCCAGTATTTCATTAAAGAAAGTAAAACATGTTGATAACTGACAAAACAGAAGAGACTGTGAACCTTTTATTTCTGTTGAACGATTCTCGACAGACATTTGTGAAGCAAAAACAATAAACTGTACTTTTAAATGGCTCTGTATCTAAACTATCGATAATGACGCAGCAACATCTGAGGACGACTGAAATGTTCAAAATCCATTTGACTTCCGTCCTCCATCTTTTTCTCTTTCGTCTCTTTGCAGCTGTTCCATGATCAGCTCAAAAATCCTCTTTCTGGACTTTACATTTTGGGGTAATGAGAAGTTGGTGTTTTTCTCCTGAGCTGCTTCAGTCTGCAGGAGTTTCTTCATGGCAGGAGTTGTGTTTGTTGCTTTGAGATCTGCTTTGACCTTTGTCCAAATGTCTTTACATGGTTCGAGACTACGTTGGCCTCTTGTTATCTGCTCTTGTGCCTTTGACCCTCCGGATAATCCCAGGGACCAATGGCAGATGTTGGTTGTTTTAGGGTCAAAGGGAAACATGGGAATGTATATTTATGTACATTTTTAAATGTTGACATTGCTCCATGATGAACTTGCTGTAGTCCGCGATAACGTCCTGGGGTCCTGACTTTAGACTTATTCTGAACGTCGGACATTTGTTTGAACCCAGGCGTGCCAAAACATTACAGTGAGAGGCCGACTGGAGTTCACCAAATGTGTCCAGGACCCGACAACACAGACTGTTCTGAGCTTTAAAATGAGGTATGACGTGTCTATATTGGTTCATATTTAACAGAGCTGAAGTTGGCTGAATGATACTGTGAACTTTCTCAAAGACTACTTCATGTTAGCTCGGCAGAGGGCCAATTAATACGACACGGAGGACCGCCTTTGGCTCGCGGGCCTTAGATTGGACACGGCCTTTCGCTCGGGTCAAAATGATAGAGTTTAAAGAGCTTAAAGTTTAGAAAACACAGGTACAAAAAACAATTCCAGGAACAAGTATTTCTTGTGTGTAATTGTCCATCCATTGGCCATGTTTCTGATCCTTCTGTTTCACGTTAAGTATAAGGACAATACCACTCTATATTAGACCTTGTGAATTGTTAGTTAATTTTCTGGATATAAATTTGGGTTAAACCAATATGTCCAAAAGAGAGCATAGACTAGGAATAAAATGATGTATTTATTGATCAATAAGGTAATGAAGCTGTTTAATCTAGTCTTAAATCCACTAAACACAGAACGATCTGTTCTTCCTTTTCTAAATCCACCCTTGTGTTAGAAAGCTTAAAATCTGCCTGTTCCACATTATAAAACACACAGTAATCTAATCGTGCCTTGAGCGCCCCCAGCTGGCCGCAGTCCCCACTGAGCGCTGAGTAAAATCCACAGGTGTTTTTGATAATAACTCTGGTATGGGACGGTGCGGCTGTGTTTTTATGAATGGAGCGATGATGACATTGACTGATAGTGGGAGGTGTGGCTCGGATGCTTTCATACGGCAGGCTCCGAAAGGAAGAAGGAAAAAAGGGAGAGAGAAGAGAGAGAGAGAGAGAGAAAAAAAGAAAAGCTAGTAAAACGTCTTAAACGGCTGGATTCCTCATACGCACCGCCTCGGCCCCTCCTTCTCCCGGTTTCTCTCTTGTCGCAGCCGCAGCCAACAATCTCTCCTCCTCTCTCCTCTCTCCTCTCTTTTCTCTCTTTTCTCTCTTTTCTCTCTCGTCTCTCGTCTCTCCTCTCTCCTCGCTGTATTCCTTAAGTATGACGGGGCTTGGATGCACGCTCGCCTCTGCCCACGGCCCTTCTCCCTTTCCGCGATCCGTCACCGAATTTCAGCCTGAACCGGAGCATCAGCATCAACAGCAGCAGCAGCAGCAGAGGGAGAGGAGGGGAGGAGGAGGAGGAGGAGGAGGAGGAGAAGGGGAGGAGGAGGTGGTGGTGGAGAGAGCGGGAAGGGGCCATGGCGCTCGGGGCATACCGCGGAGCTGGTGTCGTTAGCGGCCGCTACAGCGAGGACCCCTTCTCCCTGTCGTCCTCGTGGCCGTCTCTCGGGCCCATGAACGTGTGGTTTATTTACAGGTAGCTGCACAAAATAAAAGGAATAAATCTATCCATCTGTAACCGCCTCCACCACTCTTCCTCCTCCTCCTCCTCTTCATCACTCACTCTTTCCCCTCATCCTGCTCTGTACATGCTAGCCATGGATGGGCACGTCGGGAACATGCTCCCGCCGTGGACTCAGAAGCAGCGCGTGTAGTTGTGTAGTTGTGTAGTTGTGTTGTCTTCTTTCTAGCAATGCGGTGCCGGCTTTGCCTCCGTGACACCGCCGGTCGTGGTTATGCAATGGCTCCGATTCCACATCTCAATCACAAACGCTGTCTTCTCTCCACAGTCTTGACTCAAACTACATTGCCTTTATGTTTTCATGCCGTTTTTAGGGGGGGAAGACATTTCAGTTTTTTTGGGAGAAGGAGAGGCAGTTTCTGGAGATGCTGCACGACAAGCTCCTGCCTTTCCCTGACATTTGTCCACGGCAAATCTCACGGGTATAAAGTAGATAATGAACTGTGGGTGGTGTAAAAGCATGTAGTGTATGTTTGCTCGGACGTAGCTGCGAGGAGCTGATGGTGCAGAGCATGTCGGTTGTGGCATAGATGGATGGACGCTCCGTAGTCGTGTTGGCAAAGAAAACACAGGATTTATTCTAAAACAAATTGGATTAATGGGTGAGGAGGAAAGCGCAGTCTGACGGGAGGATGCTGATGTGAAGCTGGAGGGGAATAGTTTTGATGCAGCTGTGGAGGGCATCTGAGGACGGTACCTTTGCGGTTGTGGACCAGTGGGTTTTGGGAGTCTCTGTCTCAGCACCTGTGGGTTAGGGTTAGGGTTCAACTGGGTCTCTGGCTCAGCACCTGTGGGTTAGGGTTAGGGTTCAACTGGGTCTCTGGCTCAGCACCTGTGGGTTAGGGTTAGGGTTCAACTGGGTCTCTGTCTCAGCACCTGTGGGTTAGGGTTAGGGTTCAACTGGGTCTCTGGCTCAGCACCTGTGGGTTAGGGTTAGGGTTCAACTGGGTCTCTGGCTCAGCACCTGTGGGTTAGGGTTAGGGTTCAACTGGGTCTCTGTCTCAGCACCTGTGGGTTAGGGTTAGGGTTCAACTGGGTCTCTGGCTCAGCACCTGTGGGTTAGGGTTAGGGTTCAACTGGGTCTCTGGCTCAGCACCTGTGGGTTAGGGTTAGGGTTCAACTGGGTCTCTGGCTCAGCACCTGTGGGTTAGGGTTCAACTGGGTCTCTGGCTCAGCACCTGTGGGTTAGGGTTAGGGTTCAACTGGGTCTCTGTCTCAGCACCTGTGGGTTAGGGTTCAACTGGGTCTCTGGCTCAGCACCTGTGGGTTAGGGTTCAACTGGGTCTCTGGCTCAGCACCTGTGGGTTAGGGTTCAACTGGGTCTCTGGCTCAGCACCTGTGGGTTAGGGTTCAACTGGGTCTCTGGCTCAGCACCTGTGGAGCGATCGGCTCGACTGGGTCTCGGAAAAGGGGAAAGATGGCAGATTGTGTAAGAAATGTCAAATTTAGATTTTATTTCCCTGTTTTGCCGGAAATCTCTGCAACATGTGTCACTTTTTGGATCCTCTGCTGCTGCTGATTAGATGTTTCTGTTAAACTGGAATCACTTGGAGCCAGAGAGCCAAGAAAGCTACATCTATAATATTGTGAAGTGTGTTGTTGGTCATAATGTAGTTTAGGAACCGCTGAGGGATACAAGCAGCTGAAGGGGACTAAAAATGGCTCAAATTTGGTAAAACGTGTCTTAGTTTGAGCACATTGTGTCTGAAAACAAGATTCTCCAACGGGACATAAAAATGATCTTATTTTGAAAAGATACAGAAATACCTCCTTTGGAATGAGAAAGAGAGCGACAGTTATGAACCGGAGACTAAATGGTTTTGTCCCGTTGGAGAATCTTGTTTTAACACAGAATAAACTCAGATTAAGATTATTCATATGTTGTTGACAATACTATCGTCACTAATGGACATAAGTGTTTCTAAACCACACATGGTATACCAGTAACTCACTAAACCACACATGGTATACCAGTAACTCACTAAACCACACATGGTATACCAGTAACTCACTAAACCACACATGGTATACCAGTAACTCACTAAACCACACATGGTATACCAGTAACTCACTAAACCACACATGGTATACCAGTAACTCACTAAACCACACATGGTATACCAGTAACTCACTAAACCACACATGGTATACCAGTAACTCACTAAACCACACATGGTATACCAGTAACTCACTAAACCACACATGGTATACCAGTAACTCACTAAACCACACATGGTATACCAGTAACTCACTAAACCACACATGGTATACCAGTAACTCACTAAACCACACATGGTATACCAGTAACTCACTAAACCACACATGGTATACCAGTAACTCACTAAACCACACATGGTATACCAGTAACTCACTAAACCACACACATGGTATACCAGTAACTCACTAAACCACACATGGTATACCAGTAACTCACTAAACCACACATGGTATACCAGTAACTCACTAAACCACACACACTGTAAGAACATCTTTAAACAGTTTAGCTCCTGACTCCAGACTCAGACTCAGACTCAGACACAGACTCAGACCCAGACCCAGACTCAGACCCAGACACAGACTCAGACTCAGACTCAGACACAGACTCAGACTCAGACACAGACTCAGACACAGACTCAGACCCAGACCCAGACCCAGACCCAGACTCAGACTCAGACCCAGACTCAGACACAGACTCAGACTCAGACTCAGACTCAGACACAGACTCAGACTCAGACTCAGACCCAGACCCAGACTCAGACCCAGACCAGACCAGACTCAGACTCAGACCCAGACCCAGACTCAGACTCTCAGACTCAGACTCAGACTCAGACTCAGACTCAGACACAGACAGACTCAGACTCAGACTCAGACACAGACTCAGACCCAGACCCAGACTCAGACCCAGACCCAGACTCAGACTCAGACCCAGACTCAGACACAGACTCAGACTCAGACTCAGACTCAGACTCAGACACAGACTCAGACTCAGACTCAGACCCAGACCCAGACTCAGACCCAGACCCAGACTCAGACTCAGACCCAGACACAGACTCAGACTCAGACTCAGACTCAGACTCAGACTCAGACACAGACTCAGACTCAGACCAGACTCAGACTCAGACCCAGACTCAGACCCAGACTCAGACTCAGACTCAGACTCAGACTCAGACTCAGACCCAGACTCAGACACAGACCCAGACTCAGACCCAGACTCAGACTCAGACCCAGACCCAGACTCAGACTCAGACTCAGACTCAGACACAGACACAGACCCAGACTCAGACCCAGACTCAGACTCAGACCCAGACTCAGACACAGACACAGACTCAGACTCAGACCCAGACCCAGACTCAGACACAGACTCAGACACAGACTCAGACCCAGACTCAGACTCAGACTCAGACTCAGACTCAGACTCAGACTCAGACTCAGACACAGACTCAGACTCAGACCCAGACTCAGACCCAGACTCAGACTCAGACCCAGACCCAGACTCAGACCCAGACACAGACACAGACTCAGACCCAGACTCAGACTCAGACCCAGACACAGACTCAGACACAGACTCAGACCCAGACTCAGACTCAGACCCAGACTCAGACACAGACACAGACTCAGACTCAGACTCAGACTCAGACACAGACACAGACTCAGACTCAGACTCAGACTCAGACTCAGACTCAGACTCAGACACAGACTCAGACACAGACTCAGACCCAGACCCAGACCCAGACCCAGACTCAGACTCAGACCCAGCTCAGACACAGACTCAGACTCAGACTCAGACTCAGACTCAGACACAGACTCAGACTCAGACTCAGACCCAGACCCAGACTCAGACCCAGACCCAGACTCAGACTCAGACCCAGACCCAGACTCAGACCCAGACCCAGACACAGACCCAGACCCAGACTCAGACTCAGACTCAGACCCAGACACAGACCCAGACTCAGACCCAGACTCAGACTCAGACCCAGACCCAGACCCAGACTCAGACTCAGACTCAGACTCAGACTCAGACTCAGACCCAGACTCAGACACAGACCCAGACCCAGACCCAGACTCAGACTCAGACCCAGACCCAGACTCAGACTCAGACCCAGACACAGACTCAGACACAGACTCAGACCCAGACACAGACTCAGACTCAGACACAGACTCAGACCCAGACCCAGACAGACCCAGACACAGACTCAGACTCAGACTCAGACTCAGACTCAGACTCAGACACAGACTCAGACACAGACTCAGACCCAGACCCAGACCCAGACCCAGACTCAGACTCAGACCCAGACTCAGACACAGACTCAGACTCAGACTCAGACTCAGACACAGACTCAGACTCAGACTCAGACCCAGACCCAGACTCAGACCCAGACCAGACTCAGACTCAGACCCAGACCCAGACTCAGACTCAGACTCAGACTCAGACTCAGACTCAGACTCAGACACAGACAGACTCAGACTCAGACTCAGACACAGACTCAGACCCAGACCCAGACTCAGACCCAGACCCAGACTCAGACTCAGACCCAGACTCAGACACAGACTCAGACTCAGACTCAGACTCAGACTCAGACACAGACTCAGACTCAGACTCAGACCCAGACCCAGACTCAGACCCAGACCCAGACTCAGACTCAGACCCAGACACAGACTCAGACTCAGACTCAGACTCAGACTCAGACTCAGACACAGACTCAGACTCAGACCCAGACTCAGACTCAGACCCAGACCCAGACCCAGACTCAGACTCAGACTCAGACTCAGACTCAGACTCAGACCCAGACTCAGACACAGACCCAGACTCAGACCCAGACTCAGACTCAGACCCAGACCCAGACTCAGACTCAGACTCAGACTCAGACACAGACACAGACCCAGACTCAGACCCAGACTCAGACTCAGACCCAGACTCAGACACAGACACAGACACAGACTCAGACTCAGACTCAGACTCAGACCCAGACCCAGACTCAGACCCAGACCCAGACTCAGACTCAGACCCAGACACAGACTCAGACTCAGACTCAGACTCAGACTCAGACTCAGACACAGACTAACAGACTCAGACCCAGACTCAGACTCAGACCCAGACCCAGACCCAGACTCAGACTCAGACTCAGACTCAGACTCAGACTCAGACCCAGACTCAGACACAGACCCAGACTCAGACCCAGACTCAGACTCAGACCCAGACCCAGACTCAGACCCAGACTCAGACTCAGACCCAGACTCAGACTCAGACACAGACTCAGACACAGACTCAGACCCAGACTCAGACTCAGACTCAGACTCAGACTCAGACTCAGACTCAGACACAGACTCAGACTCAGACCCAGACTCAGACCCAGACTCAGACTCAGACCCAGACCCAGACTCAGACCCAGACACAGACACAGACTCAGACCCAGACTCAGACTCAGACCCAGACACAGACTCAGACACAGACTCAGACCCAGACTCAGACTCAGACCCAGACTCAGACACAGACACAGACTCAGACTCAGACTCAGACTCAGACTCAGACTCAGACTCAGACTCAGACACAGACTCAGACTCAGACTCAGACCCAGACCCAGACTCAGACCCAGACCCAGACTCAGACTCAGACCCAGACCCAGACCCAGACCCAGACCCAGACACAGACCCAGACCCAGACTCAGACTCAGACTCAGACCCAGACACAGACCCAGACTCAGACCCAGACTCAGACTCAGACCCAGACCCAGACCCAGACTCAGACTCAGACTCAGACTCAGACTCAGACTCAGACCCAGACTCAGACCCAGACTCAGACCCAGACCCAGACACAGACCCAGACTCAGACCCAGACACAGACCCAGACCCAGACCCAGACCCAGACCCAGACTCAGACTCAGACTCAGACTCAGACACAGACACAGACCCAGACTCAGACTCAGACACAGACCCAGACCCAGACCCAGACTCAGACTCAGACCCAGACCCAGACTCAGACCCAGACCCAGACTCAGACTCAGACTCAGACCCAGACTCAGACTCAGACTCAGACACCCAGACCCAGACACAGACCCAGACTCAGACCCAGACTCAGACTCAGACCCAGACTCAGACCCAGACTCAGACTCAGACTCAGACCCAGACTCAGACTCAGACCCAGACCCAGACACAGACCCAGACTCAGACCCAGACACAGACCCAGACCCAGACCCAGACCCAGACCCAGACTCAGACTCAGACCCAGACTCAGACTCAGACCCAGACCCAGACTCAGACTCAGACTCAGACTCAGACACAGACACAGACCCAGACTCAGACTCAGACCCAGACCCAGACACAGACCCAGACTCAGACCCAGACTCAGACTCAGACCCAGACTCAGACCCAGACTCAGACTCAGACTCAGACTCAGACTCAGACTCAGACCCAGACACAGACACAGACCCAGACTCAGACCCAGACCCAGACTCAGACCCAGACCCAGACTCAGACTCAGACTCAGACTCAGACTCAGACTCAGACCCAGACTCAGACACAGACCCAGACTCAGACCCAGACTCAGACTCAGACCCAGACCCAGACCCAGACTCAGACTCAGACTCAGACACAGACACAGACCCAGACTCAGACCCAGACTCAGACCCAGACTCAGACACAGACACAGACTCAGACTCAGACCCAGACTCAGACTCAGACACAGACTCAGACACAGACTCAGACCCAGACTCAGACTCAGACTCAGACTCAGACTCAGACTCAGACACAGACTCAGACTCAGACCCAGACTCAGACCCAGACTCAGACTCAGACCCAGACCCAGACCCAGACCCAGACACAGACACAGACTCAGACCCAGACTCAGACTCAGACCCAGACACAGACTCAGACACAGACTCAGACCCAGACACAGACACAGACTCAGACACAGACTCAGACCCAGACCCAGACTCAGACCCAGACTCAGACACAGACACAGACTCAGACTCAGACTCAGACTCAGACTCAGACACAGACTCAGACACAGACTCAGACCCAGACCCAGACCCAGACCCAGACTCAGACTCAGACCCAGACTCAGACACAGACTCAGACTCAGACTCAGACTCAGACACAGACTCAGACTCAGACTCAGACCCAGACCCAGACTCAGACCCAGACCCAGACTCAGACTCAGACCCAGACCCAGACTCAGACTCAGACTCAGACTCAGACTCAGACTCAGACTCAGACACAGACAGACTCAGACTCAGACTCAGACACAGACTCAGACCCAGACCCAGACTCAGACCCAGACCCAGACTCAGACTCAGACCCAGACTCAGACACAGACTCAGACTCAGACTCAGACTCAGACTCAGACTCAGACTCAGACTCAGACCCAGACCCAGACCCAGACCCAGACCCAGACTCAGACTCAGACCCAGACCCAGACTCAGACTCCAGACTCAGACTCAGACTCAGACTCAGACACAGACAGACTCAGACTCAGACTCAGACACAGACTCAGACCCAGACCCAGACTCAGACCCAGACTCAGACTCAGACTCAGACCCAGACTCAGACTCAGACCCAGACCCAGACTCAGACTCAGACTCAGACCCAGACTCAGACCCAGACTCAGACTCAGACTCAGACTCAGACTCAGACACAGACTCAGACCCAGACCCAGACTCAGACCCAGACTCAGACTCAGACCCAGACTCAGACTCAGACCCAGACCCAGACTCAGACCCAGACCCAGACACAGACACAGACCCAGACTCAGACCCAGACCCAGACTCAGACTCAGACCCAGACCCAGACTCAGACTCAGACTCAGACCCAGACCCAGACACAGACTCAGACTCAGACTCAGACCCAGACCCAGACCCAGACCCAGACTCAGACTCAGACCCAGACCCAGACACAGACACAGACCCAGACTCAGACTCAGACTCAGACCCAGACCCAGACCCAGACTCAGACTCAGACTCAGACCCAGACCCAGACACAGACCCAGACACAGACCCAGACCCAGACCCAGACTCAGACTCAGACTCAGACCCAGACTCAGACTCAGACTCAGACTCAGACTCAGACTCAGACTCAGACTCAGACACAGACACAGACTCAGACTCAGACTCAGACCCAGACTCAGACCCAGACTCAGACTCAGACCCAGACCCAGACCCAGACTCAGACTCAGACACAGACACAGACCCAGACTCAGACCCAGACTCAGACTCAGACCCAGACTCAGACTCAGACCCAGACTCAGACCGAGACTCAGACTCAGACTCAGACCCAGACCCAGACTCAGACCCAGACCCAGACACAGACACAGACCCAGACTCAGACCCAGACCCAGACTCAGACTCAGACCCAGACCCAGACTCAGACTCAGACTCAGACCCAGACCCAGACACAGACTCAGACTCAGACTCAGACCCAGACCCAGACCCAGACCCAGACTCAGACTCAGACCCAGACCCAGACACAGACACAGACCCAGACTCAGACCCAGACTCAGACTCAGACTCAGACCCAGACCCAGACCCAGACTCAGACTCAGACTCAGACCCAGACCCAGACCCAGACACAGACACAGACCCAGACCCAGACTCAGACTCAGACTCAGACCCAGACTCAGACTCAGACTCAGACTCAGACTCAGACTCAGACTCAGACTCAGACACAGACACAGACTCAGACCCAGACCCAGACCCAGACTCAGACTCAGACACAGACACAGACCCAGACTCAGACCCAGACTCAGACTCAGACCCAGACTCAGACTCAGACCCAGACCCAGACCCAGACTCAGACTCAGACACAGACACAGACCCAGACTCAGACCCAGACTCAGACTCAGACCCAGACTCAGACTCAGACCCAGACTCAGACCGAGACTCAGACTCAGACTCAGACTCAGACTCAGACCCAGACTCAGACTCAGACCCAGACCCAGACCCAGACTCAGACTCAGACACAGACACAGACCCAGACTCAGACTCAGACCCAGACTCAGACTCAGACTCAGACCCAGACTCAGACTCAGACTCAGACCGAGACTCAGACAGACTCAGACTCAGACTCAGATCTCCAGGTCTCACAGTGACACTCATGACCTGTGCTTTATCAACATGTCACAGTCAGAACATTCCTCCAGGTGCTCCGGTTTCCCATACCATTAAAAACAACTGTCTCCGTGACCCTGGTCTGTGGAAGGGATTCATCTGATATATGATAAAATAACTTATATTGATATGAAGTGTTGGACCAAAGAGACGTCTCTCACTCTGTTGAAGTGATCGTTGTTCCTTATTTTAGCTTGTTTTATTAAATGCATGTGTCTGGTTTACACATTTAACTGAATCTGAAGCACCACCTCTGAGCCCAAAGAGGCAAATAGTGACTCACAGAGAGTCTTCTTACGAGTACGAACAATACTCTGTTTATACACTGGTTTTTATGTTTATGATTTACCTTCATAAATCATTGACTGTATGGATTGGACAGATCAGTTTATCACATCGGAGACAGTTAAAGTGAAATGAAGTTTGTATCATTTACAGAAAGTCTTATTTAGGACTTATTTAAACCAAATAAGGCGTGTGCATAAATGTAGGAAACAACTCAATATTTCCACATCCTCCTTTGGCCAAAATCACAAGAACACTTCCTATAACTTACAACTAGAGCCTGGATTCTAGTGGAAGGTATTTTGGACCATTCTTCTTTGCAAATCATTTCTAGTTCAGACTGGTTTGATGAGTTCTCTAGCTTTAGCATAATAAAGAAGCTAGTATAAAGTCTAGCGTTAGCATAATAAAGAAGCTAGTATAATCTCTAGCGTTAGCATAATAAAGAAGCTAGTATAAACTCTAGCGTTAGCATAATAAAGAAGCTAGTATAAACTCTAGCTTTAGCATAATAAAGAAGCTAGTATAAACTCTAGCTTTAGCATAATAAAGAAGCTAGTATAAACTCTAGCGTTAGCATAATAAAGAAGCTAGTATAAAATCTAGCTTTAGCATAATAAAGAAGCTAGTATAAAATCTAGCGTTAGCATAATAAAGAAGCTAGTATAAAATCTAGCGTTAGCATAATAAAGAAGCTAGTATAAAGTCTAGCTTTAGCATAATAAAGAAGCTAGTATAAATCTATCTTTAGCATAATAAAGAAGCTAGTATAAAATCTAGCTTTAGCATAATAAAGAAGCTAGTATAAAATCTAGCGTTAGCATAATAAAGAAGCTAGTATAATCTCTAGCGTTAGCATAATAAAGAAGCTAGTATAAAGTCTAGCGTTAGCATAATAAAGAAGCTAGTATAAACATTTCTTTGCTAAACACCGATCTCATCTGTTGCTAGTTTAGGAAGATTCATCTTGTTTTCTTAGTAGAATTAAAAGTATCACAAAACCGTATATTGTCTGGTTTAGAAGAACCCAATACTCATCTATAGATATGAAGTGACTGTTGTTGAAGTTTGGTTGCTGAGCGTGTCCATGCGGCGTCCATGCGGCGTCCATGCGGCGTCCATGCGGCGTCCATGCGGCGTCCATGCGGCGTCCATGCGGCGTCCATGCGGCGTCCATGCGGCGTCCATGCGGCGTCCATGCGGCGCCCATGCGGCGTCCATGCGGCGTCCATGTGGGGAGTGGAGCGTGGAGCGTGGAGCGTGGGGCGTGGGGCGTGGGGAGTGGGGCGTGGGGCGTGGGGCGTGGGGAGTGGGGCGTGGGGCGTGGGGCGTGGGGCGTGGGGAGTGGGGAGTGGGGCGTGGGGGTGGGAGTGGGGTGGGGAGTGGGGAGTGGGGAGTGGGGAGTGGGGCGTGGGGAGTGGGGAGTGGGGCGTGGGGCGTGGGGAGTGGGGCGTGGGGCGTGGGGCGTGGGGCGTGGGGCGTGGGGCGTGGGGCGTGGGGCGTGGGGGAGTGGGGGGGTGGGAGTGGGGAGTGGGGCGTGGGGAGTGGGGAGTGGGGCGTGGGGCGTGGGGAGTGGGGCGTGGGGGGGGCGTGGGGCGTGGGGCGTGGGGCGTGGGGCGTGGGGCGGGGGCGTGGGGCGTGGGGAGTGGGGAGTGGGGCGTGGGGCGTGGGGCGTGGGGAGTGGGGCGTGGGGCGTGGGGAGTGGGGCGTGGGGGCGTGGGGCGTGGGGAGTGGGGCGTGGGGCGTGGGGCGTGGGGCGTGGGGAGTGGGGCGTGGGGCGTGGGGAGTGGGGCGTGGGGAGTGGGGCGTGGGGCGTGGGGCGTGGGGCGGGGGGAGTGGGGCGTGGGGCGTGGGGCGTGGGGAGTGGGGCGGGGGAGTGGGGCGTGGGGCGTGGGGCGTGGGGCGTGGGGCGTGGGGAGTGGGGCGTGGGGCGTGGGGAGTGGGGCGGGGGAGTGGGGCGTGGGGCGTGGGGCGTGGGGAGTGGGTGGTGGAGCGTGGGGCGTGGGGAGTGGGGAGTGGGGCGGGGGAGTGGGGCGTGGGGCGTGGAGCGTGGGGCGTGGGGCGTGGGGCGTGGAGCGTGGGGCGTGGGGCGTGGGGCGTGGGGCGTGGGGAGTGGGGAGTGGTGCGTGGGGCGTGGGGCGTGGGGAGTGGGGAGTGGGGCGGGGGAGTGGGGCGTGGGGCGTGGAGCGTGGGGCGTGGGGCGTGGGGCGTGGAGCGTGGGGCGTGGGGCGTGGGGCGTGGGGAGTGGGGAGTGGGGCGTGGAGCGTGGGGCGTGGGGCGTGGGGCGTGGGGAGTGGGGGGGGGGGGGGTGGGGCGTGGGGCGTGGGGCGTGGGGCGTGGGGGGAGTGGGGCGTGGGGAGTGGGGCGGGGGAGTGGGGCGTGGGGAGTGGGGCGTGGGGAGTGGGGCGTGGAGCGTGGGGCGTGGGGAGTGGGGCGGGGGGTGGGGCGTGGGGCGTGGGGCGTGGGGCGTGGGGAGTGGGGCGTGGGGAGTGGGGCGGGGGAGTGGGGCGTGGGGAGTGGGGCGTGGGGAGTGGGGCGTGGAGCGTGGGGCGTGGGGAGTGGGGCGTGGGGAGTGGGGCGTGGGGCGTGGGGCGTGGGGCGTGGGGTGGGGCGTGGAGCGTGGGGCGTGGGGAGTGGGGCGGGGGAGTGGGGCGTGGGGCGTGGGGCGTGGGGAGTGGGGCGTGGAGCGTGGGGCGTGGGGAGTGGGGCGTGGGGCGTGGGGCGTGGGGCGTGGGGAGTGGGGAGTGGGGCGGGGGGTGGGGCGTGGGGCGTGGAGCGTGGGGGGCGTGGGGCGTGGGGCGTGGGGCGTGGAGCGTGGGGCGTGGGGCGTGGGGCGTGGGGAGTGGGGAGTGGGGCGTGGGGCGTGGGGAGTGGGGAGTGGGGCGGGGAGTGGGGCGTGGGGCGTGGAGCGTGGGGCGTGGGGCGTGGGGCGTGGGGCGTGGAGCGTGGGGCGTGGGGCGTGGGGAGTGGGTGGGGAGTGGGGCGTGGGGCGTGGGGAGTGGGGCGTGGGGAGTGGGGCGTGGGGCGTGGGGCGTGGGGGGTGGGGGGGGGGGGAGTGGGGCGTGGGTGGGGGGGTGGGGCGGGGAGTGGGGCGTGGGGAGTGGGGCGTGGGGAGTGGGGCGTGGGGCGTGGGGCGTGGGGCGTGGGGCGTGGGGGTGGGGGTGGGGCGTGGGGAGTGGGGGCGTGGGGAGTGGGGCGTGGGGCGTGGAGTGGGGGTGGGCGTGGGGCGTGGGCGTGGGGCGTGGGGCGTGGGGTGGGGCGTGGGGGGGGGTGGGGGGGCTGGGCGTGGGGCGTGGGGGTGGGGTGGGGCGTGGGGAGTGGGGCGTGGGGCGTGGGGCGTGGGCGTGGGGCGTGGGGAGTGGGGCGGGGGAGTGGGGCGTGGGGCGTGGGGCGTGGGGCGTGGGGAGTGGGGCGTGGGGCGTGGGGCGTGGGGCGTGGGGAGTGGGGCGTGGGGCGTGGGGCGTGGGGAGTGGGGCGGGGGAGTGGGGCGTGGGGCGTGGGGCGTGGGGAGTGGGGGCGTGGGGAGTGGGGCGTGGGGCGTGGGGAGTGGGGCGTGGGGCGTGGGGGAGTGGGGCGTGGGGCGTGGGGCGTGGGGCGTGGGGAGTGGGGCGTGGGGCGTGGGGAGTGGGGCGTGGGGCGTGGGGAGTGGGGCGTGGGGCGTGGGGAGTGGGGCGTGGGGCGTGGGGCGTGGGGCGTGGGGAGTGGGGCGTGGGGCGTGGGGCGTGGGGAGTGGGGCGTGGGGGGGGCGTGGGGAGTGGGGCGTGGGGGCGTGGGGAGTGGGGCGTGGGGCGTGGGGCGTGGGGAGTGGGGCGTGGGGCGGGGGAGTGGGGCGGGGGAGTGGGGCGTGGGGCGTGGGGCGTGGGGCGTGGGGCGGGGGGGGAGTGGGGCGGGGGAGTGGGGCGTGGGGCGTGGGGCGTGGGGAGTGGGGCGTGGGGCGGGGGAGTGGGGCGGGGGAGTGGGGCGTGGGGCGTGGGGAGTGGGGCGTGGGGAGTGGGGCGGGGGAGTGGGGCGTGGGGCGTGGGGAGTGGGGCGTGGGGAGTGGGGCGTGGGGCGTGGGGAGTGGGGCGTGGGGAGTGGGGCGGGGGAGTGGGGCGTGGGGCGGGGGAGTGGGGCGTGGGGAGTGGGGCGTGGGGCGTGGGGGGGGGGGGAGTGGGGCGGGGGAGTGGGGCGTGGGGCGTGGGGAGTGGGGCGTGGGGAGTGGGGCGGGGGAGTGGGGCGTGGGGCGTGGGGAGTGGGGCGTGGGGAGTGGGGCGTGGGGCGTGGGGAGTGGGGCGTGGGGAGTGGGGCGGGGGAGTGGGGCGTGGGGCGGGGGAGTGGGGAGTGGGGCGTGGGGAGTGGGGCGTGGGGCGGGGGAGTGGGGCGGGGGAGTGGGGCGTGGGGCGTGGGGCGTGGGGAGTGGGGCGTGGGGCGGGGAGTGGGGCGGGGGAGTGGGGCGTGGGGCGTGGGGCGGGGGAGTGGGGCGTGGGGAGTGGGGCGTGGGGCGTGGGGCGGGGGAGTGGGGCGGGGGAGTGGGGCGTGGGGCGTGGGGAGTGGGGCGTGGGGAGTGGGGCGGGGGAGTGGGGCGTGGGGCGTGGGGAGTGGGGCGTGGGGAGTGGGGCGTGGGGCGTGGGGAGTGGGGCGTGGGGAGTGGGGCGTGGGGCGGGGGAGTGGGGAGTGGGGCGTGGGGAGTGGGGCGTGGGGCGGGGGAGTGGGGCGTGGGGCGTGGGGAGTGGGGCGTGGGGCGGGGGGGTGGGGCGTGGGGCGTGGGGCGTGGGGAGTGGGGCGGGGGGAGTGGGGCGTGGGGCGTGGGGCGTGGGGAGTGGGGCGGGGGAGTGGGGCGTGGGGCGTGGGGCGTGGGGAGTGGGGCGTGGGGAGTGGGGGGGGGGAGTGGGGCGTGGGGCGTGGGGAGTGGGGCGGGGGAGTGGGGCGTGGGGCGTGGGGAGTGGGGCGGGGGAGTGGGGCGTGGGGCGTGGGGAGTGGGGCGTGGGGCGTGGGGCGGGGGAGTGGGGCGTGGGGCGGGGGAGTGGGGCGGGGGAGTGGGGCGTGGGGCGTGGGGAGTGGGGCGGGGGAGTGGGGCGTGGGGGGCGTGGGGAGTGGGGCGGGGGAGTGGGGCGTGGGGCGGGGGAGTGGGGCGTGGGGAGTGGGGAGTGGGGCGGGGGAGTGGGGTGGGGTGGGGCGTGGGGAGTGGGGCGTGGGGCGTGGGGCGGGGGAGTGGGGCGTGGGGCGGGGGAGTGGGGCGGGGGAGTGGGGCGTGGGGCGGGGGAGTGGGGCGGGGGTGTGGGGCGTGGGGCGTGGGGAGTGGGGCGGGGGGTGGGGGCGTGGGGCGTGGGGAGTGGGGCGGGGGAGTGGGGCGTGGGGCGGGGGAGTGGGGCGGGGGAGTGGGGCGTGGGGCGTGGGGGAGTGGGGCGGGGGAGTGGGGCGTGGGGCGGGGGAGTGGGGCGTGGGGCGTGGAACGGCAACAGTCTCATCACAACAGTCTCTGACATCATCACGACAGTCTCTGACATCATCACAACAGTCTCTGACATCATCACAACAGTCTTTGACATCATCACGACAGTATCTGACATCATCACGAAAGTCACTGACATCATCACGAAAGGCAAGGCAAGGCAAGGCAAGTTTATTTATATAGCACAATTCATACACAAGGCAATTCAAAGTGCTGAACAAAACAAGAAAGCATTAAAATCATAAATTATCACAGAACATTAAAAAGAAAGATAAAAATATAAAATCCCTCAGTTGTATGCACAGTTAAACAGAACCGTCTTTAACCTGGTTTTAAACATTGTCAGAGAGGAGGCCTGTCTCACATCTTCAGGAAGACTGTTCCAGATTTTAGCAGCATTAATCTGAAAAGCAGCCTCCCCATGTTTAGTTCTGACTCTGGGCACTAACAGGAGTCCAGTCCCTGTGCTCCTCAGAGTCCCAGCAGGAGTCCAGTCCCTGTGCTCCTCAGAGTCCCAGCAGGAGGCCAGTCCCTGTGCTCCTCAGAGTCCGGGCTGGTTCATATGGGACTAACATGTCACTAATATATTTTGGTGCGAGGCTATGGAGAGACTTGTACACAAGCAGAGCTGTTTTAAAGTCTATTCTCTGAGCCACAGGAAGCCAGTGCAGAGACCTGAGGACTGGACTAATGTGGTCGTACTTCCTGGTTCTAGTCAGGACTGGAGCTGCTGCATTTTGAATGTACTGCAGCTGTTTTACAGCCTGTTTGGACAGACCTGTGAGCAGGCCATTGCAGTAGTCTAACCTACTGGAGACAAATGCATGGATAAGAATCTCCAAGTCTGCTTTAGACACTATGTTTTTGATCCTGGCAATGTTTTTTAGATGGTAAAAAGCTGCTGATGTTACTGATTGGATGTGGCTATTAAAATTTAAGTCTGAGTCCAGTATTACCCCTAGATTTCTGACCTTGTTTGAAGGTTTTAGGGAGAGAGACTGTAGGTGACAGATGACGCTCTCTCTTTGTTTCTGGGGACCAAAGACAATCATTTCAGTTTTGTCTGCGTTTAGCTGAAGGAAGTTGTTTTGCATCCACTCACTGATCTGTTGGATACAGTGAAGGAGTGAGTCCACTGGTCCATGTTCTCCTGCAGTCAGTGAGACATAGATCTGAGTGTCGTCTGCATAGTTATGATAGGAAACTTTGTTTCTGCGTATTAACTGACCTAACGGCAGCATGTAGAGATTGAACAGAAGAGGTCCCAGGATCGACCCCTGTGGGACTCCACAGGTCAGGGCCATATGATCTGAGACACAGTTTCCAATCTCCACAAAGTACTTCCTGTCTTCAAGGTAAGACCTAAACCAACTTAGGGCGGTGCCAGTGACGCCAACCCAGTCCTCTAGTCTCTGTAAGAGGATCTCATGGTCGACGGTGTCAAAGGCAGCACTTAGATCTAACAAGATTAAGATTGAGACTTTGCCTGCGTCAGTGTTCAGCCGGATATCGTTTGTAACCTTAACGAGAGCAGTCTCAGTGCTGTGGTGGGGTCTAAAGCCGGACTGAAACATATCAAATGAGTTGTTGATTATAAGAAATCTATTTAGCTGTAGGTAGACAACTTTCTCAAGGACTTTCCCCATAAATGGCAGATTTGAGATGGGACGATAGTTGTTAAGTACAGTGGCATCCAGACTGCTCTTTTTTAGCAGGGGCCTGATGACTGCAGTTTTCAGGGCCTTTGGGAATATTCCAGAATGAAGGGACATGTTTACTATCTGTGTGAGTGAAGGTAACAGACTGCTCAGAACAGACTTCAGAAATCTAGTGGGTGGTACATCCAGGCTGCATGTGGAGGAGCTCAGACTGGAGATTATCTCTTGGACAGTTTTATCATTTACAGGTGCAAAGTGAGTTAGCTCAGAGAGCCTTTCTGGCTGTTGGATGGTTATCTGTGGATTGGAGACAATGGCGCTTTTGATGCCTTGAACCTTGTCATTGAAAAAATTAGCAAACTCATTGCATTTACGTTTGGAAGTAAGCTCTAATGGCATTTGAACAGGGGGGTTTGTTAATCTATTAACTGTTGAGAACAGAACACGCAGATTGTTGCTGCAGCCTTCAATCATTTCAGAAAAATACCTTTCTCTCGTACTACGTAGCACCCGGTTAAACTCGCACAACTTATCTTTGAAGATCTCGTAATCTACCTGGAGGTTGGACTTGCGCCACTTCCGCTCGGCCCTCCGGCACTTTCTCTTTTGTGCCCTGACCGAGTCTGCTTTAGCCCACGGCGCCTTCTGCTTATTTTTCACTATTTTAACCTTCACAGGGGCAACGGTATCCAGAACATTCAAAACACTAGAGGTGACAGAGTTAAACAGTTCATCTACAGTAGAATACGATGCATTCTCAAAGTTTATCATTTCCATAAATAGTTCACTCGTATTTTCATTTATGCGCCTTCTTCGAACAGTTGCAGAGTCCACTGGTGGTTTGTTAGTGAAACACATGTCAAAAAAAACACAGAAATGATCCGAAAGAGCAACATCGACCACGTTTACATTTGAAATAATCACCCCCTTTGTAACTAACAGATCTAGAGTGTGCCCTCTGCTGTGGGTGGGGCCACTTACGTGCTGAGTGAGATCAAAGGATTCAAGTACAGAACTCAGCTCATTTGCATTTCTGTCATCAACATTATCCACATGAATATTAAAATCACCTGTAATAACCAAACTATCAAAATCTGTGCATACAACTGAAAGCAACTCGGTAAAATGATCAATAAAACTGTGACATGACTGCGGTGGCTTGTATAGGACAACGAAGAGTATTGGAGGAGATTGTTTTTGTTGTATTTTAAAAGACACATATTCAAATGACGAAAACTTCCCAAGAGACATTCTATGGGAGACAAAGTGGTCTCTAAAAATGGCAGCTAAGCCTCCTCCTTTTTTGTTTTCCCGTATTTCAGATTCAAACTTGAAATTTGGTGGTGATGCTTCTATTAAAACTGCATTTTCTGAATTTTGGTCAAGCCAAGTTTCAGCCATGAACATAAGATCAAGATTATGAGAAGAAATAAAATTATTGATTAAAAAAGACTTGTTACAAAGAGATCTGACATTAAGCGTAGCAAGTTTCAAAGTTTCAGTATCAGCGGTTGCGGTCGGCTGATTCTTACACGGAACAAGAATTAGATTTTCCAGATTAGACTGATTAACTCCAGATGTTTTTCTGTTATGTATTCTTTGTGTTATCACTAAGGGAATGGCACAGGTGGCTTCATGACAGGGCCCCAGCCAGGTCTCTCCTCTAACTAGACTGCCAGTGGCTGCGAAGCAGAGACCCTGTGCATCCTAGTGTTTAGAGAAAAGAGGGGAAGGGGAAGGCGGGGGAGGAGGATGGAGAGGTGGGTGGTTCTTGGGAGTTGGACGGGGGGGGGTTGAAGGTGGATGGGTTTTTGGTGATGGGTTAGGGGAGGGGCAGGCTGAGTTGGGTGGTGGACGAGGGGGGAGTGGAGGTGGAGGGTTTCTTGGTGCTGAGTTAGGGGGGGGGAGGTGGGCTAAATGAGCAGGAGGGGGGGGTGGAATACTTATGGGGTTAGAGGAGGGACGGGTGGATTTTGTGGGAGAATTTGAGTTGGACGCCCTAGGTGGCTTTGGAGGTACGTATGGGGAGTAGTTTTGAATGTTAGATAGGACTCTTGATCTGGCTACAGTGGGTGTGAGAGGAATAGTCTTCATCGCCGATCTTATCATGCCTGCCGAGTGTTCCGGTAATTCCAGTAGTGAAGGCGGGGATAGAAAACAAAGGGAAAGGTCGTCCTCATTTTCCCTAGATGGAGTGGATGTAGCGGGGGGGACCCAAGCCGGGTCCATGGAAGGTGATGAGGGAGTCTTTGGTGGAGACAGAGGTGGTTGAGGAACCCCCAGTACAGGCCTGACTGTAGCCTGGAGCAGTGGGGGAAGCTTCACGGGAGCTGTAGGTGGGGAAGGTGCTGCTGAGGATGATGGAGCAGCCACTGCTGCTGCTGAAGATGATGGAGCAGCCACTGCTGCTGCTGAAGATTATGGAGCAGCCACTGCTGCTGCTGAAGATGATGGAGCAGCCACTGCTGCGGCTGTATCCACTGCTGCTGCTGAAGATGATGGAGCAGCCACTGCTGCTGCTGAAGATGATGGAGCAGCCACTGCTGCGGCTGTATCCACTGCTGCTGGTGAAGATGATGGAGCAGCCACTGCTGCTGCTGAAGATGATGGAGCAGCCACTGCTGCGGCTGTATCCACTGCTGCTGCTGTATCCACTGCTGCTGGTGGTGCTGTATATGCTGATGGCGCTGATGAAGATGTGGCAGCTGCTGATGGTGCTGGTGATGGAGGCGTTGAGCTCTTTCGGAGCCGTGGAGGTGTTGAGTTCTTTTGGAACCTTGGAGGTGTTGAGTTCTTCTTGAATCGTGGAGGAGTGGAGTTCTTTTGAGGCGGTGGGGGTGCAGAGACCTCGGGAGTCGGTGGAGATGGTCGTGATGTTTGTGCCCTTTGCTTCTTCTTTCTCCCTTTCGACGGCTGCACGCGCTGCGCAGGCTGAGGTCTTAGGGCAGATGCAAAGTTATCCATCAGCACTTTTACTCCGTAGTTGTTCAGATGTGGGCCTTTTTCTTCAAAAAGCTCGTGCCTATTCCAGAACAGATTAAAGTTTTCAATGAAGCCAAGTCCTCTGCGTGAACACTCATTGAGTAGGAATGTATTTAGCTGATACAGACGGCTAAACTTCTCCATTTTTCCATCTATATTTGGCAGTGGGCCACTAAGAAAAATTGTTATGTCCATTTTCTTGAGCTCATCCAGTAACAGCGTTAAATCCATTCGTAACTTCTCGCTTGCCTTCTCATAGATATCTACCGCCCCCGTGTGGATCAATAATGTACGCACACCACTGTTCTCAGATAACACTTTAGGCAGGAGAGTTCTTATCTCAGCAACTTTAGCAGAGTGAACTGAGACAGTGAGCATGGACTCCATGTTTACATTTTTCACCGAGCCATCTCCGATAAGGACACAGTTTGTCCTTGGTGGAGGCGCTGCAGTTTTTAGCAGCTTTGTTGTAGAGACTACTGCTGATTCATCTTCCAAAAGTGGTGAAAAGCGGTTTCTTGTAATTAAAGATTTTTGCTGTGGCATTATGACACTCTTGTTATCATTAGCTTTGCCTTGTTTGGGCTTGGCACCATATGTGTTCCAACAATTGTCTCTGTTGATTTTGGGAAATGAAATAGCGTCATCATAACTTACGTTCTGTCCATTTGGTCCATTTCCTTTCACTGGTATTGTTGTGTTCAGCCCCAATTCTGATTCAAGTACAAACATTCGGTCTTGAAGAAGTTTTAGCTCCTGTTTGAGTGAAAAACAGCCGTCACAAAGTTTTGTTCTTTCCCGTCCTCCCGACATGCTGTAAGTTAGGTAAATTCCACAAGTCTTGTGTTGAAGTTTGTAAAAAGGAGTAATCCGTGTTTTGTGGAATAAAAATGTAAGCAAAAATGATTAAAGGAGATAAAAAAGCAGCAAGCGAGGAGCAGCAAGAGAATGCGACTGCTCTGTCCAGAAGCAGGAAGTCTCTGACATCATCACAACAGTCTCTGACATCATCACAACAGTCTCTGACATCATCACAACAGTCTCTCTGGACTGAAGGCTTCACAAACACACATTGAAAGGATTGAGTTATTTGTGATATTGTTGTCTCTTTGTTTTAGGACAACACTTTCTTTTACTGCAGGCTTTATTTGGAAACATTAAAGCTGAGATACCTAACTTTCAAACCAACTGTACAACTTATCCAGACTGGGAAGTTTAAAACGCTCTGGATGGAAGAGAGACGGAGAGGGTCTGGTTGGATGGAAGAGAGACGGAGAGGGTCTGGTTGGATGGGAGAGAGACGGAGAGGGTCTGGTTGGATGGGAGAGAGACGGAGAGGGTCTGGTTGGATGGGAGAGAGACGGAGAGGGTCTGGTTGGATGGGAGAGAGACGGAGAGGGTCTGGTTGGATGGGAGAGAGACGGAGAGGGTCTGTGTAAACGGATGAAACAGTTATAATTCAGAACAAAATCCTGAATTGAATGTTATTTTCTAAATCATGGAGACATTAGTTTGTAGAATGGTTAATGTGAGCTGCACTGAACAGACTGTGTGAAAACAAAGGTGTTTTTCTTTGTGGCATAATGTTGTGGAAGCCTCAGTTTCTGTCTCGCTCTCTCCATGATCACACACTGTATCATGTGATCTCCATGATCACACACTGTATCATGTGATCTCCATGATCACACACTGTATCATGTGATCTCCATGATCACACACTGTATCATGTGATCTCCATGATCACACACTGTATCATGTGATCTCTATGATCACACACTGTATCATGTGATCTCTATGATTACACACTGTATCATGTGATCTCTATGATCACACACTGTATCATGTGATCTCTATGATCACACACTGTATCATGTGATCTCTATGATTACACACTGTATCATGTGATCTCTATGATCACACACTGTATCATGTGATCTCTATGATCACACACTGTATCATGTGATCTCTATGATTACACACTGTATCATGTGATCTCTATGATCACACACTGTATCATGTGATCTCTATGATTACACACTGTATCATGTGATCTCTATGATCACACACTGTATCATGTGATCTCTATGATCACACACTGTATCATGTGATCTCCATGATCACACACTGTATCATGTGATCTCTATGATTACACACTGTATCATGTGATCTCTATGATCACACACTGTATCATGTGATCTCTATGATCACACACTGTATCATGTGATCTCTATGATCACACACTGTATCATGTGATCTCTATGATTACACACTGTATCATGTGATCTCTATGATTACACACTGTATCATGTGATCTCTATGATCACACACTGTATCATGTGATCTCCATGATCACACACTGTATCATGTGATCTCTATGATTACACACTGTATCATGTGATCTCTATGATCACACACTGTATCATGTGATCTCTATGATCACACACTGTATCATGTGATCTCTATGATCACACACTGTATCATGTGATCTCTATGATCACACACTGTATCATGTGATCTCTATGATTACACACTGTATCATGTGATCTCTATGATCACACACTGTATCATGTGATCTCTATGATCACACACTGTATCATGTGATCTCCATGATCACACACTGTATCATGTGATGCTGATTTGTTGTGTGTCGTTGTGTGTTTTGTGTGTTGTGTGCAGTGACTACATCATCAAAGAGAAGACGGTGCTGCTGCAGAAGAAGGACAGCGAGGGCTTTGGCTTCGTCCTCAGAGGAGCCAAAGGTACAAGCCCAAAATAAAACAGAATATGTTGGACGGGGAGGTGTTGGACGGGGAGGTGTTGGACGGGGAGGTGTTTGGACGGGGAGGTGTTGGACGGGGAGGTGTTGGACGGGCAGGTGTTGGACGGGAGGTGTTGGACGGGCAGGTGTTGGACGGGGAGGTGTTGGACGGGGAGGTGTTGGACGGGGAGGTGTTGGACGGGGAGGTGTTGGACGGGGAGGTGTTGGACGGGAGGTGTTGGACGGGGAGGTGTTGGACGGGGAGGTGTTGGACGGGGAGGTGTTGGACGGGGAGGTGTTGGACGGGGAGGTGTTGGACGGGGAGGTGTTGGACGGGGAGGTGTTGGACGGGCAGGTGTTGGAGGGGAGGTGTTGGACGGGCAGGTGTTGGACGGGGAGGTGTTGGACGGGGAGGTGTTGGACGGGGAGGTGTTGGACGGGGAGGTGTTGGACGGGGAGGTGTTGGACGGGGAGGTGTTGGACGGGGAGGTGTTGGACGGGGAGGTGTTGGACGGGGAGGTGTTGGACGGGGAGGGTGTTGGACGGGGAGGTGTTGGACGGAGAGGTGTTGGAGGGGAGGTGTTGGACGGGGAGGTGTTGGACGGGCAGGTGTTGGACGGGGAGGTGTTGGACGGGGAGGTGTTGGACGGGGGTGTTGGACGGGGAGGTGTTGGACGGGGAGGTGTTGGACGGGGAGGTGTTGGACGGGGAGGTGTTGGACGGGGAGGTGTTGGACGGGGAGGTGTTGGACGGGGAGGTGTTGGACGGGGGTGTTGGCGGGAGTGTTGGACGGGGAGGTGTTGGACGGGCAGGTGTTGGACGGGGAGGTGTTGGACGGCAGGTGTTGGACGGGGAGGTGTTGGACGGGGAGGTGTTGGACGGGGAGGTGTTGGACGGGGAGGTGTTGGACGGGGAGGTGTTGGACGGGGAGGTGTTGATGTGATGGGGACGGTACAGGAGAGGAGTTGAAGCAAGGCACAGTTTGAGGAGAGTTTTAGTCTTTGATCAGATTGGTCCGTAACGGGCCGAGACCAGAGTCCGTATCTGAACAGATGGTCATAGGTTTCAGTCTCCCAGTCTGAACTCTCACTAAAGCTAAATCTGTCCTAAATATGCAGCTTAGGAATGTAACGGTGTCTTATCTTCTGTTTGGTTTCTTCAGCCCAGACGCCCATCGAGGAGTTCACGCCCACCCCAGCCTTCCCCGCGCTGCAGTACTTGGAGTCAGTGGATGAGGGCGGTGTGGCCTGGAGGGCCGGACTCAGGATGGGAGACTTCCTCATAGAAGTAAGAAACACACTACTCAAGGAGGGAGAGGGTCATGGGTCGATGGGAGAGGGTCTGGGCAGATGGGAGAGGGTCTGGGTCGATGGGAGAGGGTCTGGGTCGATGGGAGAGGGTCTGGGTGGATGGGAGAGGGTCATGGGTGGATGGAGAGGGTCATGGGTCGATGGGAGAGGGACATGGGTGGATGGGAGAGGGTCATGGGTGGATGGGAGAGGGTCATGGGTCGATGGGAGAGGGTCATGGGTGGATGGGAGAGGGTCTGGGCAGATGGGAGAGGGTCATGGGTGGATGGGAGAGGTTCTGTGCGGATGGGAGAGGGTCATGGGTCGATGGGAGAGGGTCATGGGTGGATGGGAGAGGGTCTGGGTGGATGGGAGAGGGTCTGGGTCGATGGGAGAGGGTCTGTGCGGATGGGAGAGGGTCATGGGTGGATGGGAGAGGGTCTGGGCAGATGGGAGAGGGTCTGGGTGGATGGGAGAGGGTCTGGGTCGATGGGAGAGGGTCTGGGTCGATGGGAGAGGGTCAGGGTCGATGGGAGAGGGTCATGGGTGGTGGATGGGAGAGGGTCATGGGTGGATGGGAGAGGGTCTGGGCAGATGGGAGAGGGTCTGGGCGAGTCGATGGGAGAGGTTCTGTGCGGATGGGAGAGGGTCATGGGTCGATGGGAGAGGGTCATGGGTGGATGGGAGAGGGTCATGGGTCGATGGGAGAGGGTCATGGGTCGATGGGAGAGGGTCATGGGTGGATGGGAGAGGGTCTGGGTCGATGGGAGAGGGTCATGGGTCGATGGGAGAGGGTCATGGGTGAATGGGAGAGGGTCATGGGTGGATGGGAGAGGGTCTGTGCGGATGGGAGAGGGTCATGGGTGAATGGGAGAGGGTCTGGGCAGATGGGAGAGGGTCTGGGCAGATGGGAGAGGGTCATGGGTCGATGGGAGAGGGTCATGGGTGGATGGGAGAGGGTCTGTGCGGATGGGAGAGGGTCATGGGTGGATGGGAGAGGGTCTGGGCAGATGGGAGAGGGTCATGGGTCGATGGGAGAGGGTCATGGGTGGATGGGAGAGGATCATGGGTCGATGGGAGAGGGTCATGGGTCGATGGGAGAGGGTCTGGGTCGATGGGAGAGGGTCTGGGTCGATGGGAGAGGGTCATGGGTGGATGGGAGAGGGTCATGGGTGGATGGGAGAGGGTCATGGGTGGATGGGAGAGGGTCTGGGTCGATGGGAGAGGGTCTGGACAGATGGGAGAGGTTCTGTGCGGATGGGAGAGGGTCATGGGTCGATGGGAGAGGGTCATGGGTGGATGGGAGAGGGTCATGGGTCGATGGGAGAGGGTCATGGGTCGATGGGAGAGGGTCATGGGTGGATGGGAGAGGGTCATGGGTCGATGGGAGAGGGTCTGGGTCGATGGGAGAGGGTCATGGGTCGATGGGAGAGGGTCTGTGCGGATGGGAGAGGGTCATGGGTGAATGGGAGAGGGTCTGGGCAGATGGGGGAGGGTCTGGGCAGATGGGAGAGGGTCTGGGCAGATGGGAGAGGGTCATGGGTCGATGGGAGAGGGTCATGGGTGGATGGGAGAGGGTCTGGGCAGATGGGAGAGGGTCTGGGCAGATGGGAGAGGGTCATGGGTGGATGGGAGAGGGTCTGGGCAGATGGGAGAGGGTCTGTGCGGATGGGAGAGGGTCATGGGTGGATGGGAGAGGGTCTGTGCGGATGGGAGAGGGTCATGGGTGAATGGGAGAGGGTCTGGGAAGATGGGAGAGGGTCATGGGTCGATGGGAGAGGGTCATGGGTGGATGGGAGAGGGTCATGGGTCGATGGGAGAGGGTCTGTGCAGATGGGAGAGGGGCTGGGCAGATGGGAGAGGGTCATGGGTCGATGGGAGAGGGTCATGGGTGGATGGGAGAGGATCTGGGCAGATGGGAGAGGGTCTGGGCAGATGGGAGAGGGTCTGGGCAGATGGGAGAGGGTCATGGGTGGATGGGAGAGGGTCATGGGTCGATGGGAGAGGGTCATGGGTGGATGGGAGAGGGTCTGGGCAGATGGGAGAGGGTCATGGGTCGATGGGAGAGGGTCTGGGTCGATGGGAGAGGGTCATGGGTGGATGGGAGAGGGTCTGGGTCGATGGGAGAGGGTCATGGGTGGATGGGAGAGGGTCTGGGTCGATGGGAGAGGGTCTGGGTCGATGGGAGAGGGTCTGGGCAGATGGGAGAGGGTCATGGGTGGATGGGAGAGGGTCATGGGTGGATGGGAGAGGGTCATGGGTGGATGGGAGAGGGTCATGGGTGGATGGGAGAGGGTCTGGGTCGATGGGAGAGGGTCATGGGTGGATGGGAGAGGGTCTGGGTCGATGGGAGAGGGTCATGGGTGGATGGGAGAGGGTCTGGGTCGATGGGAGAGGGTCTGGGTCGATGGGAGAGGGTCTGGGCAGATGGGAGAGAGGGTCTGGGCAGATGGGAGAGGGTCATGGGTCGATGGGAGAGGGTCATGGGTGGATGGGAGGAGGGTCTGGGTCGATGGGAGAGGGTCATGGGTGGATGGGAGAGGGTCTGGGTCGATGGGAGAGGGTCATGGGTGGATGGGAGAGGGTCATGGGTGGATGGGAGAGGGTCTGGGTCGATGGGAGAGGGTCATGGGTGGATGGGAGAGGGTCTGGGTCGATGGGAGAGGGTCATGGGTCGATGGGAGAGGATCATGGGTGGATGGGAGAGGGTCATGGGTGGATGGGAGAGGGTCATGGGCAGATGGGAGAGGGTCATGGGTGGATGGGAGAGGGTCATGGGTCGATGGGAGAGGGTCTGGGTCGATGGGAGAGGGTCATGGGCAGATGGGAGAGGGTCATGGGTGGATGGGAGAGGGTCATGGGTCGATGGGAGAGGGTCTGGGTCGATGGGAGAGGGTCATGGGTCGATGGGAGAGGGTCATGGGTGGATGGGAGAGGGTCATGGGTGGATGGGAGAGGGTCATGGGTGGATGGGAGAGGATCATGGGTGGATGGGAGAGGGTCTGGGTCGATGGGAGAGGGTCATGGGTCGATGGGAGAGGGTCATGGGTGGATGGGAGAGGGTCATGGGTGGATGGGAGAGGGTCATGGGTCGATGGGAGAGGGTCATGGGTGGATGGGAGAGGGTCATGGGCAGATGGGAGAGGGTCATGGGTGGATGGGAGAGGGTCATGGGTGGATGGGAGAGGGTCATGGGTGGATGGGAGAGGGTCTGGGTCGATGGGAGAGGGTCATGGGTCGATGGGAGAGGGTCATGGGTGGATGGGAGAGGGTCATGGGTGGATGGGAGAGGGTCATGGGTCGATGGGAGAGGGTCATGGGTGGATGGGAGAGGGTCATGGGCAGATGGGAGAGGGTCATGGGTCGATGGGAGAGGGTCATGGGTGGATGGAGAGGGTCATGGGTGGATGGGAGAGGGTCATGGGTCGATGGGAGAGGGTCATGGGTGGATGGGGAGGGTCATGGGCAGATGGGAGAGGTCATGGGTGGATGGGAGAGGGTCATGGGCAGATGGGAGAGGGTCATGGGTGGATGGGAGAGGGTCATGGGTGGGATGGGTATGGTGAGGGGTGGATGGGAGAGGGTCATGGGGATGGAGAGGTCATGGGCATGGGAGAGGGTCATGGGTGGATGGGAGAGGATCATGGGTGGATGGGAGAGGGTCATGGGTGGATGGGAGAGGGTCATGGGTGGATGGGAGAGGGTCATGGGTGGATGGGAGAGGGTCATGGGTGAACGTGTTTGCTCTGGTCTTCAGGTGAACGGTCAGAACGTGGTGAAGGTCGGACATCGACAGGTGGTGAACATGATCCGACAGGGAGGCAACAGCCTCATGGTGAAGGTCGTCATGGTAACACGTAACCCCGACATGGACGACGGCTCGCGGAAGAAAAGTGAGAAACTTTTAGAGAAACTCTATAAAAGATTATAGAGTTTTAGATTTCATTTAGATTTACCAAACACTGTCCTGGTTTAGCCTTGATACTTGATATTCATGATTTAACTTCCTGAATGTTAGAGATCACAGCAGGATGTTGCCTAGCAACTGTGTAATAAACAACTCAGATTTACACTGAGTATATAATTACACAAACTAAATAACAAGAATAGACTTCTTTACGTTAATTATATTTAGTGGATTTAATCATTTAAATGTTAAAACAGAATCTCCTTCAGTGAGAACTGATTGTTCAACTTTACTAGTTTATTAAAAAAAACGGTGCCATTCCTTCAAAAATAAGTCAAATTGGCCAAACCTGCAAATGAAGCAGGATCCTGTGCTCTGTAGCTGTGCAGGGCAGGGCCTGGTTAGTGCTGTGATGGGAGACCTTTGCACTATCCATTAGAACATGATGGTTTGACCAAAGTGATCAGAGCTTTAACATTGGATCACATCAAAGCTTTTATCGGTCACAAACCCAGAAGAAAGAGCCGTGTGTCGCTGCGTGACTGTAGTGAAGAGTTCTGGCAGATCCACGTCGCTTCAGTGATCACAAAAACCTCTAAAGCTGTTTTTGAGCCTGAGAAAAGTCCATCTGGATAAAAATGTTGTGCCAAAGTTAATAAGAGCAAGAAGCGAGTTACACGTCCTCAACGGAATTAAAAAGATTAGATTAGATTATCAAAGTGCAGCAGGAACAACACCTGACCCCACACGCTATACCTGTTTACTATGCTAAAGCTAGAGATTATACTAGCTTCTTTATTATGCTAAAGCTAGAGATTATACTAGCTTCTTTATTATGCTAAAGCTAGAGATTATACTAGCTTCTTTATTATGCTAAAGCTAGAGATTATACTAGCTTCTTTATTATGCTAAAGCTAGAGATTATACTAGCTTCTTTATTATGCTAAAGCTAGAGATTATACTAGCTTCTTTATTATGCTAAAGCTAGACTTTATACTAGCTTCTTTATTATGCTAAAGATAGAGTTTATACTAGCTTCTTTATTATGCTAAAGATAGAGTTTATACTAGCTTCTTTATTATGCTAAAGCTAGAGATTATACTAGCTTCTTTATTATGCTAAAGCTAGACTTTATACTAGCTTCTTTATTATGCTAAAGCTAGACATGTTATACTTGTGATGCAACACTGACATTTCCCATCATTCCTCTTACTCTTGTCACATTCGGGCAGTACATCTTTCCTCTGCTCTGTGATAAATAATCAATGACTCCTGACTTTGCCGTTCGCTGAAACAAAAACAAACGTCCACAATTGAAATGTTCTTTGTTCTGTCTTTTCCTGTTCCCAGTTTCTCAGCAGAGCAAGAGGCTGAGCACTCCGGCCATCGCGCTCCGATCCAAATCCATGACCTCGGAGTTGGAGGAGATGGGTAAGACCAACCTCTGCTCTTCCCCAAAGCAGCCAGAACACTTTTTATTTATAGAGCGCTTTACAACACTCACGGCATCACATTAAAATCATTAAAACATTCAAGTGATCATGAATGGCTGAGTGGTTAGCCCTCTCGCGTCTCAGCAAAGAAGGTCCTGGGTTCGAATCCCGGTCGGAACAGGGTCTGTCTGAGTGGAGTTTGCATGTTCTCCTCATGTTTGTAGGTTTCCTCCAGGTGCTCCGGTTTCCCCTACCACGAAAATATGTTCCATAGATCCATTTAGGGTGAATGGATGATGTCCAGGGTAATGTTCATTAATGTACACTGTCTCTGTCAAATAAATAAATAAATGAATGTTTGGTCGGAGGCTTTGATGGAGCAGTGTGTTCAGGTCTTCCGTCATCACTGTGGAGAGAATGGAACCATGTCTGAACTATTGGAAAGTGTTTTGTCTGTACCGTGGTCTGTACAATGTGCTACATAAATAAACATTACTGACTTGAAACATGATTTTCCAACGGGACGAAGCAAAAATGATCTTGTTTTAGAAAAGAAATGTCTCTCCTGGAATGAGAAACTAAAGTCTTTAAAGCCAGTCTGAATGATTTAGTTTTGAGCCGTGATTTCAAAAGGCTCTAAATCACAGCAGTTGTCGACCCTAACCACACAGATCAGAGAATCAGTGCAAACACAAGAAATACAAAACAGAAAACCCTCAGCCCTGAGGAGTCCCACGTACCGTGAAAGAATGCAGTGATCTGAAACTAACTTTTGCAGCAGATCTGTTGCCGTGACAACCACTGTCTCTATTTGAAGCCGGTTCAGTGGGAGGAGAGAGCGCAGGTCACCGCCCCCATTTACTCGCCGCATTTAGGAGGTTTCTCCAAGAAGAAGAAGAAGAAGCAGAAGAAGCATTTAATGATTCAAGTCTTGTATTTACCCCTAAATCACAACAGTATAAGCTGTAACATTGTGCTAAAATAAAGGATAATAATAATTTGAATGATACACAGAGAGAGTTTGCAGATCAACAGAGACTCAAACACAGGAAACACAGGATGTACAACGATAAAAACACATTTATGATAAAGTCTATAAATGTTGAATGTGGAGTGTCCTGGATCATCACGGCTTCAGTGTGGATCTCCCGAGGATTCTCACTTTTCTCCCTGGACTCAGAGTTTCCTGCTGCAGGAGTCAGAGCCTGGTGAGGTCTAAGTTAAAGGACTGTGGAGATGAACCAGGTCAACACTTGGTCTCTGCCCTTTATGGACCAACACCAATGACTTTTGCTGTTGTATTTGTGTTTGAACGGTTTGATTCTCTGATCTCCATCCATCCATTTTCTTCCCCTTGATCCATTTCTGGGTCGGGGGGTGGCAGTCAGAGCTGCACCCAGTCCACAGTGCTCACTGATCCTCCTGCAGGTGGTGAGTCCACAGGAGCCTTGATTATTCAGTGGGGGCTTCAGGCAAAGTGGGGTTAAGTGTCTTGCCCAAGGACACAACGACAGCAGTCATCAGTGGGAGTCGTAAAGTAGGTCTTGAGGTGGGCTCGTACCTTCAGGCTCTAAGGCCAATGCTCTACCAACTGAGCCACTGTCACTCAATTCTCTGATCTGTGTTGGACAAATCAACAGTTGTGTTTAGTCCTCCGTGATAACTACTGTTGTGATTTTGTATATATTGAATTGAATTGTCCTTGGACCCTCCTGCATCGGCAAAGAACACCTCTAAAAACCCACGGATCCACCTCCAGGATCTTCTTGCCGAGACAGCTAACCACTCAGACAGGGTCCTAACATGTCCCCTTTAAAGCCTGCACATAGAGCTGTTGTTTCAAACTCCCTCCGGCTTTAATCCCGTCTTCTTGTCTCGGTCCTTGTTCCACTTTTGTCCTGTCTCTGCGTCAGAGTGTGAAGGTGAAGCATCTGCTCATCCAAATGCATGAGGTCCACCTGACTGTGACTGAGCCCATTAAACCACGGCGCCCACGCTCCGGCCGATAACAACGGCGTCACCGGGAAATTAAAAATATGCGGCTTAAAAACAGCTCGCCTAATTGTTTTTTGTTGATGCTATGTTCCAACGAATCCTAGACTTGGATAATAAAAGTGAAGTGTGAGTGTGTTAACGTTAACTGTGGGTTTTGTGCTTTCTTTCTGTCGCTGCTAACGGGATGCTAACGGGATGCTAACGCTTCGCCAGTCGAAAGAGGTGGGTTCTACTGTGTATGAGCATTGCATTGTGGGTGAATGCACTGCCCAGTCTGAAGTATAGATGGACAGAAGTGAAATAGATAGATAGATCTCTGGTCTCTCTCTGGTCTCTCTCTGGTCTTTCTGGTCTCTCTCTGGTCTCTCTCTCTCGTCACTCTCTGGTCTCTCTCTCTGGTCTCTCTCTGGTCCGCCTCTGGTCTCTCTCTGGTCTTTCTGGTCTCTCTCTGGTCTCTCTCTCTCGTCACTCTCTGGTCTCTCTCTCTGGTCTCTCTCTGGTCTCTCTCTGGTCTCTCTCTGGTCTCTCTCTGGTCTTTCTGGTCTCTCTGGTCTCTCTCTCTCGTCACTCTCTGGTCTCTCTCTCTGGTCTCTCTCTGGTCCGCCTCTGGTCTCTCTCTGGTCTTTCTGGTCTCTCTCTGGTCTCTCTCTCTCGTCACTCTCTGGTCTCTCTCTGGTCTCTCTCTGGTCTCTCTGGTCTCTCTGGTCTCTCTCTGGTCTCTCTGGTCTCTCTCTCTGGTCTCTCTCTGGTCTCTCTCTGGTCTCTCTCTGGTCTCTCTCTGGTCTCTCTCTGGTCTCTCTCTGGTCTCTCTCTGGTCTCTCTCTGGTCTCTCTCTGGTCTCTCTTGGTCTCTCTGGTCTCTCTCTGGTCTCTCTCTGGCTCTCTCTCTGGTCTCTCTCTGGTCTCTCTCTGGTCTCTCTCTGGTCTCTCTCTGGCCTCTCTGGTCTCTCTCTCGGTCTCTCCGTCTCTCTCTCTCTGGTCTCTCGCTGGTCTCTCTCTCTCTGGTCTCTCTCTGGTCTCTCTCTCTGGTCTCTCTCTGGTCTCTCTCTGGTCTCTCTCTCTGGTCTCTCTCTGGTCTCTCTCTGGTCTCTCTCTGGTCTCTCTCTGGTCTCTCTCTGGTCTTTCTGGTCTCTCTCTGGTCTCTCTCTGGTCTCTCTCTCTCGTCACTCTCTGGTCTCTCTCTGGTCTCTCTCTGGTCTCTCTGGTCTCTCTGGTCTCTCTCTCTGGTCTCTCTCTGGTCTCTCTCTGGTCTCTCTGGTCTCTCTCTCTGGTCTCTCTCTGGTCTCTCTCTGGTCTCTCTCTGGTCTCTCTCTGGTCTCTCTCTCTGGTCTCTCTCTCTGGTCTCTCTCTGGTCTCTCTGGTCTCTCTCTGGTCTCTCTCTGGTCTCTCTCTGGCCTCTCTCTGGTCTCTCTCTGGTCTCTCTCTGGTCTCTCCGGTCTCTCTCTGGTCTCTCTCTGGTCTCTCTGGTCTCTCTCTCTGGTCTCTCTCTGGTCTCTCTCTGGTCTCTCTCTGGTCTCTCTCTCTCTGTCTCTCTCTGGTCTCTCTCTGGTCTCTCTCTGGTCTCTCTCTGGTCTCTCTCTGGTCTCTCTCTGGTCTCTCTCTGGTCTCTCTCTGGTCTCTCTCTCTGGTCTCTCTCTGGTCTCTCTCTGGTCTCTCTCTGGTCTCTCTCTGGTCTCTCTCTCTGGTCTCTCTCTGGTCTCTCGTCTCTCTCTGGTCTCTCTCTGATCTCTCTCTGGTCTAAAAACATATTATCGACATGAATCGACGGACTGGGTTTTGCATTTGTCCTGCATCATTATCTTGTTTTTTCTTTTCTGTGCATAATCGTCAATTAGCACTTTTTCACGTCAACAATTAAACGTGCGCAGAGCTGAGGTGACTCGGTTCTGGTCTCATTAGTATTCACTGTGACGCCGCCGCAGAGCTGCCAAACCTAAGTCTCCCTTTGTCCTCTTACAGCTGCTACTCCCTGGAAAAAGAAATCAGGTACGTCAGAGTTTCAAAGACGTTTCCATATGTAAGGCGGGTTTATACGTATAGCACACTTCATACACAGCATCGTCATACATATGGTTCAGACTACAGATTATTTATGAATTAAAATCATAAATAATCACAGAACATTAAAAAGAGTAAAGATAAAGTCCTTCAGTTGTTTCAGCTAAACATGATTTGAACACTGTCTGACAATTATCTTACAATGTTCAAAGCCTTTCAGGAAGACTCCTGTAAATTATATACAGTTTTTATAATTATAAATTAATAATAATTATGCATCGGTTTTATATAACGCCTTTCTGGACACGCAAAGACACTTCACATGTCATTATTCTTTCACTCTACGGACAGTGGTGATTAACTACTACTGTGACCACCCCCAACCACTCACACACACCCCAGACTCATTCTAATGTGGGGGAAGTGTCTTGCCTAAGGACACAACCACAGTTTGGCACTTTACAGCCGCAGCCGCCCCACTGTGGCACCTGCTGTTCCCAGAGGTCTCCCATCCCAGCAGTAACCAGGCCCTACCCTGCTTAGCTGCAGAGGTCTGAGGGGATCCTACTTTCAGATGAAAGTATGGCCACAACTGGAGTTGAGATCATTTGAAAATTGAAAACACTTTTGTTGGACAATAATGGCTTCACACAAACATTATCCACGGAGTGTAAAAGGTTTCCCGTTACCGTCATGTTACTTTATTTATAACTTAAACAGTGAACTGCTGGTTTAGTCCGAGCTGCAGCTGCAGGAGGCGCTGCAGCTGTAGGAGGAGCTGCAGCTGCAGGAGGCGCTGCAGCTGCAGGAGGCGCTGCAGCTACAGGAGGAGCTGCTGCAGCTGCAGGAGGCGCTGCAGCTGTAGGAGGAGCTGCAGCTGCAGGAGGAGCTGCAGGAGGAGCTGCAGGAGGAGCTGCAGCTACAGGAGGAGCTGCAGCTGCAGGAGGCGCTGCAGCTACAGGAGGAGCTGCAGCTGCAGGAGGCGCTGCAGGAGGAGCTGCCAAACACCACCACGGTTATCTTCTTTTGTTTGTTGCAGAATTCGAATCGTCCCAAGTGTCGGAGAAGAAGAGGACGGTCTATCAGATGGCTCTGAGTAAGCACCGTGTCTCCATGGCGTCTGTCCCTCTCCGCTCGTAACCGCCACAAGCCGCCATTTTGTTTGTGTGTGTGTTTCATCGTGGTCTCTTGTCCTCTCTTCCTCCTCCTCTGTCTCGTCGCTGTCCTTCTCTCAGATAAATTAGATGAAATTCTTGCAGCCGCTCAGCAGACGATCAACACCAACGAGGCTCCGGGGACACGGGGCCAGGGGCCCAAACGGGACCGGGGCCGGAGCTTCTACGGCAACGAGGTACACGGATCTAATGTGATTTGGCACAGAACTCCTGGAGCAGTCAATTTGACGGCTTTTATTTTTACAAGTTCATGAGCATCAGTGGTTAAAACATGAGTGAAAGTGAAGACTGTGCTCAGACTGTGACCGTGTGTAACATTTGTCACGTATAAGTTCATTGCAGAACAAATGTAATTGTGATATTATCCTGAAGCCGTTGGTCTGAAGTGTGTTCCTCTGGGCAGGGCTATGGAGACCCGTCTGGGATGGGGGCGATGTCTTCAGGGTTAGGCCTGGGCTACGACCGCGGGCAGTTCTCTGGTCACGGCCCGCCGCACGGTATGCTGCGGCAGAAGTCCATCGGTGAGACTGTCTGTTCTACACTGCAAAACACTACATGTGGAGAAATAACTTGAATTTAGAACACTGTGAGGTGTTCGGTCTTTAATTCATTAAAATTACCAGAATTTCTATGGAAAAACTGCCAAAATCACAATTTGGAGGGATTTTTGTATTTACTTTGACATTCAGGCCAGGCCGCCCTCCATTCAGTGACTGCACTAATCTTGTTATTACTGGATAGATAATTGAGTATTTTTTATGTTTTTGCATGAAATGTAAATCTTAAGCCAGATACAAGCTTTTGTTTCGCACACTTTTCCCAACTTTGTAGCCACCTTATCAATCCTACGGGTTTGCTTCTGGTCTTTGATCGGCAACTGCCCAAGAACATGTTTAGTACTTTTTCTCGTTCTAATTGTTAGCTACAGCTACATGTACAATTGTTACAATCAGCCAATGAGAAACTAGGCTTAAACTGCCTTAGCCATGTATTTGTAATTAAAGGTTTATTTTTCTATCAATCTGAGAATCTTGGTATATAATTATGCTATGAAGCCAATTATGTCAATCATTAAATGAAAGTAACATTTTAGAATGACTGCTTAAACACAGATGTTAGTACCAACCAAAGGAGACTCTTCTATATTCAAGTGTTTCTGTGGTGTTGCAGTGCTGCCCTGCTGTCGCTGTTTGTCCAATCCAACTCCACGTGTCTGTCATTGTCTAATTGTTGAATGTGTGTTTATAATCCTAGTAGCTTTGTCATTGCTAATATTGTCTGATTCTTCAGAGATTCATAACTGGCCGAACTAACATTTGGTGAAATATTCCATTTTAGTGACACTTCTAACACACGTTGGTTGTGTTGTTGATGGACAGACATCAGAGCGGGCGACAGAGACAGACAGATCTCCTTCATGCTCCATTCTCACTAATGCAGTTCTAACTCTGTATCATTTAGCCCTCAGCACACTCTTGCTCTGCTAACGTATGTTTTAAAGAAGAACTGTTAACCCACTCTAGTTTTGGGTAACTCGGTTGCAACACAGATTTAGAGTTTTTACAAAAGCTGTATGTCATGTAAAGCCTGCATCTTTACTTTTTGTAGAAAGATAAAAGATCATCTCAAGTAATGATTAACAGTTTATGTACCATTAGCAGATCATTACTCAGGATCTTATTCAATCATCACTAAACTGACATTGATTATATAAATTGAAATAACTTATGTCAACATACTTGAGCTGGACTGGTGTCCATTGTATGCTATTTTAAATGCTCATATTTAAACTTAAAGCTAACTCTGCATGACCTATATCTATAAACTCTTGTTCACACATCTGTTTGTGTTTCAGTGAGCACTTATTCTTTGATGACACAATCCTCACAGGTATATTATGCTTTTGTATGTCTCTGTTTGTGAATGCTGCTCTGTAGGGACCCCTGAGGAGGAGATGAAGCAGTATCTTGGTCCTCCGACCATGAAGTTTGTCCGCAGTCTGTCTGTGCCTGGCCCGGACGACATCCCCCCTCCCCCCACCACCGCCCCTCCAGAACCCCCCTTCTCCTCTGCACCTCCTTTGGGATGGAGAACCAAATCCTCCCAGCAGCCCTCTGTGTCCATGTCCCAGGCCTCCGCCACCTCTGCCCACTACCAGTCTTACTCCCAACAGCCTGTGCACTTCACCCACGGGGGCAGGGAGAGAGCTGGAGCTGCAGCCGGAGCCATGGACCACGCCATCTACGCACACGTGTCCACCGCCCACGCCGTCCAGAGCCGTGCAGCCTCGCGGAAGGTGGCGTACCCTGGGGAAACTGCTGCTGCTGGAATGGGAGCGGGAGCGGTGGCGAAGGCTGCTGTTCTCAGGCGAGGGTATAGCACCGCCGCCATCCCGCCTTCGAGCATCGCTGCAGTGATGCCCCAGCAACAGCAGCCTGCCCAGGGTCCACCGCAGCGGACAGAGCGGAGCGCAGTGGGGGCGGGTGGGCCGAAAGGACAAGCCAGGAGAGGCAAAGGTCCTCTTGTGAAGCAATCCAAGGTGGAGGACTTGCGGGGGGGACAGGCAGCACTTGGGAGTAAAGGTTCAGTGGAGAAAAGCTCAATCCCAATCCCAACTATCATTGTCAAAGCGCCTTCGACAAGCAGCAGTGGCCGTAGCAGCCAAGGTAGCAGCGTAGAAGCAGACGTTCCCGGTACTGGAGAGTCGGAAGAGTCCAAAACGCCTCTTCCTCCATCTACCCCTGCCCCTCAGCCTCCAGCACCACCCTCTGTCCCAGCACCTCCACCTCCTTCTATGCGAGATAATATGGACTATACGAGCCAGTTCGGTGCAGCAATCGTAGGTGCCGCGCGGAGAGACAGGGAGCGGTTTCACGAGGCGAGGAGAAAGAGTGCCTCCTTGTTTATGTCTGCAGAAGAAGACGGACTCATGGGAGCAATCAGTGATAATTTGAGTGGTAGTTCAAGAGCTTATTCACAGACGCAGCTTAGTTCGCAGCAGGACAGTTCTTCAACGCGTCTACGACCTTCAAAATCCATAGATGAAGGTATGTTTTCCGGGGACACTTTTATTCACCATACTCGCAGTATGCCCCCAGCTTTCGGACTTCCTGAATACTCCTCGTCTGCCATGGATTATCAGCCAAAATCGGTCCCGACTGATTTGTATACGGCCGCAGGCAGACAACCCTCCCAAAATATGTCAACCACGTTCATCCACCCGCTAACGGGAAAAGCGTTAGATCCCAGCTCACCTCTTGGTCTGGCTCTGGCAGCAAGAGAACGAGCATTGAGGGACGATTCAAGGATAAGGAGGGGACCTGAGCATCATTTTACTAGGCAAATATCCAATGTGTTCCCAACGTCTAGTGTTTCATCTCAACCAGTGTCTTCCACTGCCCAGTCTTCAAGCTCTTATTTAGTTACGTCTTCGTCTGTAGCTGCTACTACCCCCACTGTGGGTCGACCGCCTTCCCCACGAATACTTAGAGGATTGTGGGGGGATGATGCGGCGGTGAGTGATAGAGACAGGGAGGCAGGAGGGGCAAGAGAAGGGCTAAGAGTGCGGTTTTCAGAGGATAACCCGCACAACTATCAAGCGCAAGGGTATCAGCCGAGAGATAGGTCAAGAGAACGAGATTTATCAAGAGAAAGAGACAAAGAGAATTACATGCGCAGGGCAGAACAAACTGACAGTTCCACAGGACAACAGCAAGCCTCCCAAAGACCGTCGTTTCTTAGAATGGAAAATCAATCCGACCCTTACATATTATCGTTAACTCCTCCGTCTCCGCCTGCAACAAGCACACAACAACAGACTAACACTACGGGTAGTTCAGGAATCATGGTTCTACCCCCGCCTGCCCCATCTGTAGACGCAGACGATGGATTTGTGTATGCAGACCCCCTTCCGCCTCCGCGAGAATTCGCCAATAGCTTTGACAGAGGTCAGGGAAGTGCAATGGCAAGGTATACTCAAGGTGGTATGCAGAGAAACATGGCAGCACGGCAACGCCAACAGGAAGTCCCGTCCGCTCCTCCACCCCCTCCTCCGCCCCCACCGCCACCTCCCCCTTCATCCCAACATCCGCCGTTGCCCTCTCCCCAAGCAGGCGATTCCACAGCCTCCAGCCTTACGTCATACGACAGTGAAGTAGCCAATCTCACACAGTCAGGTCCATCGCCGTCGCAAGTTTCGCCCAATCCTCCCATGTCGCCTTCCACTCTCCAAACGTCATCGGCCAGAGGGCAACCACAGCCGTCTGTGTCACCTCCTCCAGGATCCTACCATCGCCCCTTTTCAATGTCCCATCATCACCTTTACAACAGCAGCCACGCCCCAGCTCGTGCTTCTTCTCCCACTCCTCCACAACAACACACCGTGACGCCACCCCCAGCCTACAGAGGCCCTCCCGCACATCCACAAGCAACCTCCACCTCCGTCTCTGTTCGTGGGACCTCTTCCCAAACGATGAACGCGACCTGCGCATCCACGTCTACTACTACTACTTCTTCCACCACAACAAGCACTTCCACGCAGCTTTACCATGAGCGAACTATAATGGGCCGAAGAGCTGTCACCATTGCCAAAAAGGGAGAGTCCCAAGAAACAGTCGTCGATTCAGGGATTGAAGAACTGGATAGTCGTAGCAGCAGCGATCACCATTTGGATAGCATTCTGGGTATGAGCGGGAGAAGGGGAATAGATAGCGGGAGATTAACAGGTAGCAACAGTCGGGTGGGTTCGACAGATTCAGACAGAGCGGGAGACTTTTTGGAATCATACATGAGCTACTTAGACGGGCAGAGCTTCGAAATGCAAAACGCCACAGCATCCGCGGCGTCCACGTACCCCAAGACGAACCGGTTCAGGGATGGTGGTCGCGCTGGAGATCTGCACAGACAGACCAGCACGGCCCCGGCCTCTTTCCACCGAAGACGTGACGAGCACGAGGAAGACGACATTGAAGAGGGACTGGTGGAGGACGACAGCGGGCAAGAAAGCTACACCGTGCGTGATATGCAGAATCTAGGACGTCCAGCTTCGCCCTACTACGAGAGGCCCCGGACCCCTGAACTGAAGCCTCTCTGGGGGGAAACGCAGAGTGCTGAGGCGGCGGCGCTGATGGAGGGGAAAAAGGCCTATTCTCAATCGTCGAGTATGAAGCCGAATATCATCAACGAACTGGGAAACAAACTGCAGCACAGGAGCAAGGAGAGCTGGAGCAGCCAAAGAGCTCTGAGCAGACACAGGTACTTTATCAATGGTGTTTAATGAGGTTTAATAACTGATATATATATATATATATAGCTACAGTATAAATGCACTTTAGGGAATACGGTGATTTTTTAAGGTTTCTGTAGTCCTTAATGAGTAAAGGCACAGACGAGTGGAGTCAGCAGTTTTGCTCATTTCAAAGTGCAGTCGATATAAATAGCATTGTTTTTTTTCTCTGTGTTTATTATAAGAAAAGTAGAAACTACTATAAATAATAATATACTGCAGTTATTTACTTTTATAATGGGCCAAGCCATTTTTTTTCTGCACACATGAGACTAAGAGTTAACCATTCATACATAACTTAACACATTTTATTCTGGAATTCTCACTCCAGAGAGACTGAAACGTAAGGAATCCTTCAGAAATCTCTACCGCAAAACAAATTAGTTAGTCTAAAAACTCATCACTATAATACAGCACCGACTAGTCCATGATCATAAACAGATGTATCCGATCACATTCCAAACATTCGAAACAACTAATAATAAAACTTATTTTTTTCCAGATTTTCCGAAGACTCTGCCTCCGCTCTGAGCCCTCCATCGGTGCGCTCCCTCTCCCCGTCTCCCATCTCCCTCTCCCAGCCCACTCTGTCCCCATCGCCCACTCCGGCTTCTCAGTATCAAAACTGGGCTCGCTCTCCCTCACCACAGCCGCAGATCCAGCCTCAGATCCAGTCGCAGCCGCCCCGCTCCCACTCCCCCATCTCCCCCACCGGCTACTCCCCTTACCCCACCTCCCCCAAACACCGGCCCGTCTACCGCTCCAAAGCTCTGGAGTTTCAGTTTATTCCCAGTCGAGATTCCCGGAAGGCCGACTCGCACATTGCCCGCAGACGTGCCCCTAGCCCTCTCATCTCCCCAACTGAACGACCCAAACACGCACCTCCAAGGCCTTCGTCTTTGCCCCTCCTCCCCACGTCTCCGCTCTATAGCGCCCTCTACGACTTGCGAGGGTCGATAACGCCTCCGTCTCCTGCAAACCCACTGGGAGATCCTTATTTCTCGCCTTCTCCTCCATTATTCGCTCCGTCCGGTGCTCCTCCGCCTCCAAACTCTTCTCTACTCGTTTCTCGATCTCTGTCTCCCACTCATTTCTTGTCGGGGACGTCTTCGCCGCCGTTACACCCCATTCCTCCCCCGCCCTGCTTGAGTTACCCGCACCTGCCTCCCCCGTCTCCCACAAAGCCCTTTGCCTCCAAGCCTCTGCCCTATTGGACTAAGTACGACGTGGCGGACTGGCTGGCCTACCTGAACCTGGGGGAGCACAGGGAGAGGTTTTTGGACAATGAAATAGACGGGACACACTTGCCCTCGCTCACCAAGGAGGACTACCTGGATCTGGGCGTCACGCGAGTGGGACACCGCATGAACATCGAGAGGGCCCTGCGGACGGTTATAGACAGGTAGGTGCCAACTGCGGAAGGTCAACGGGGAAAAACGGCCAAACGCAAGTATGAACAGATTTAAGGCAAAATGGTCGAAGTATAAGACAGGCTAGTGGCAGATCCCTAAAGAGAAAAGTTGTATTATTTTATTTACTCATGGGGTTTTTTACTGATTTTATGACCAACATTTCTGAATAATTGTATTCACTGTATACATTGTTTTTATTATAATGGATGAAAATTAGGGCTGGGATAAACGATTAATTTTTAAACGATTAATCTAGCGATTATTTTTTCGATGCATCGATTAATCTAACGATTATTTTTTTCGCTTCGATTCGATTTCGATTCGATTCGATTCTCGATTATCTCCCCATTAATTGACTAATATTGATGTATACATGTTGATTTAAATATTTTAATGAAAAAAACATGAATTCCTTCACAAAAAATATGTATTGCTTGCTCTTAAAATTCAAAAATAAGACATTCTTAGAGGTAGCATAAAACCTTAAAGCCTTGAAAACACAGCTTACTGAAAAAAGTGCATCTTATCATTCTTGAAACAAACATTTGATGCTTAGCATTCAATAAAAATATGAAAAAGTTCAGCCAAATACTTGTGTAGAGCAACTAAAAGAAAACAGTAACCAATGTAAACTTGAAGGCTTTAAGCTAAACAAAGAGTGCTTTTCCAGCAAAAACAGTGGGAGCCATCAGCCTGTCATGGCGTCCTTCCTGAACCAACAGAGTTTAACATTTAAGTTGAAGACACATAGGCCTATATTACTGAAGTCCATTAATTAAAGTGCATCTCTTAAATTCTTCATTCATATAAAAATAACAGTCAAAACTCTGCCACTCACCTTTTTCTTAAACTCAAAATTCAAAAATAAAATTCAAGTAAGAGTGTACAAGAGAAAAACAATGCATTGTGTAGCAAATAAAAAGGTCAACCAGTCATCCTTTCTTTTAGAGTTACTGAAAGAATACAGTAGAAGTCATCTCAGAGGACTTAAAACAACATTGAAGTCACCAACACAGATCAGAGAATCAATCAACAGTTAAACACATTAAGGATATTGAACACATGTTGAAAAATGTCCACATACGGCGGGCATGACAGTGAATAATACATGTAGGGGCTATTACGGGCGCCAATATTCCGTTTGATACAAAGAAGACAGACCAGTTGTAAGAGTGTAGAGTTGCCACAGGACGCGTCATCAGCCTACGTCAGCAGCCTACGTCAGCAGCCGCGGACTGCTATGAAAACATTAGCTTTGTGGTTTCACAGGCGCAGTTGACTGCTTAAGCTAAACTTTGCACAAAACTTTGACTCTTAAAACCCACATGTGACAAAACGGAACCATCAACATCTCGCCTCAAATTGCATTAAAAGTGACATTTGTGTCTGAATTTGTTCGTATTTTAACTTCTAAAGAAATTCGCGGTCCGCCATCTTGGTTTCCTTCGGCTGCCGTGAGACGCGCATGCACAGGTTTGCATTACATCATAAACAGCTGAGGCTGTGCATCTCTTCAAAGCAGTGTATCTCAGCGTTACACCGGCTTGCACTTCTCACTCGCATTGCTACCGCTCGCCGCCATCTTTGTTTTGTGTGTGACGCACCGACGCGCATATTATACGTCGGTGTATTTTTTGCGTCAACGTCACCGATTACGTCGACGCGTCCCAGCCCTAATGAAAATGTTTTTTTATATAAATACTCAGCCACTAAATACACTTTGCCAATACTCAGCCAAGGGAAGGTTTTTGGACACGACTGAATGAGGTTGGATAGAAAAGCTCTGTCTGTAAACACATCATTTAGAGCAGGGGTGTTCAAACCTTTTAGTTAGAGGCCACTTTAGTTCATCAGACTTGACCTGGGGCCGATAGCCTGGATTTAAAAACTGGATTGGAGCTGGATTGACTGGATTCCAGAATTTAAAATGGGTGATGATATATCCTTTTTTATGCATCTGGATATTACACAATCATAAAACTAATGTCAGTCAATAACAATAAAGTCAAGGACTGGATTCCAGAGAGACTGAGATTCACAACAAGGTATAGCATGACTGCATTGGTGGTGCTGAAGTTGGTTGGATGACACTGTCAAAGTGCCTCAATAGCCACTTTGTGTTAGCAGCAGAGGGTCACATAAAATTACACAAAGGGCCGCAAATGGCCCGCGGGCCTGAGTTTGGACCTACCTGATTTGAACCGAGATACACCAGCTTTAAGTGTTGCAAATGCCTGTGCTGTGTCCGTTTACGAATGCATCAAAGCTGCAGAAGTCAAAGCGTTTTCCGCCTCGAAATACTCCAGAAAACCCCGTCATTAGCATTTCATGTCCTTATGGCGCGTCCCTTCTGCTCGTGTCCCCAGGCTCTCCAGCAGCCCCTTCCCCATCTCCATGCTCTCTCCGCGGGAAGGACAGGGCGACATGAGGAGAGACGACGGAGGCAGGAGCTGAGCCGGCGAAAATCTGCCAAAAAAAAACTACCCAAGAAACAAGCAACTTCCACCACTCGGAGTCAATGAGGGGGCACGGTGCAACGACTGCGGATCCACGCCGTAAATTAAAAGGGTGGAGAGAGAACAGCTTTTGGGACGTCCGGAAGAGAAATGAGGGAACACAAAGGCTGATGATCCGTTTAGACACAGTCATCTCATTATTAGGTTTCTTTTTAAACACCCAGATCGAGAAAGGCCCTTAAACGAGCATTTTAAACGAGCATTTTAAACGGGCATTTTAAACGAGCATTTTAAACGAGCATTTTAGATGCCACAAAGAAAGAAAGATCGATGATTAGTCTAAACATAAACTATGATCCAAGTCCATCACATGGTTTGGACTCAGAAAGTCACTGATGAAAGTTCTTGTACCTGACTTTCTGTAGTTTTCATTTTGGATCCAAAATAGGTTTTGTATCGAAGCAAATGGTTCACGATACCAGAAGTGCTGAACTACTGCGGCCTAATTATGTAAAGATTAATTATATTGAAGCTAAAACTGGGATACAGTCAGACTTATTATGATTTTGACAATTTAAAGACGGTAAAAATCAGGTGCAGAGCTTTGATAGTAATGTTTAGAGATCATTTAGAGAATGTTTAGAGAGATAGTAACACATGGATAATGTTTTAAAGCGTCTAAAGGTTCTCAGTCTGAGCCATGGTTTTAAATCTAGTTCTCGCGACTGCAAACAGAAACAATCTGAGTAAAGCAATCACTTAAACTAGTCGTTCAACTGGAACAGAAAGACAACAAAGTGACTTAGAATCTGTTTGTTTAAGAGAAGAGGATTACCAACAAAACGAACCCAAGGATTCGAGTCAAGTTTATGAGTAATGTTTACTTACGATGATGTTGACTCTGTAAATGTTCTTTATCAAACCAGAGAAAAATCCCACTCCTTCCGTAGTTGAATTAGAAAAGTCAGAAACTGTGAGAAATAAGTTGAAAAAGTTGCTTCCATGCTGTATCCATTCAATGTTCAAGTAAAAAACCACATCTTAGCAAATTAGCAACTGTTTGAATTACCGCTTCAGAAATTAACCTTTTTCCCAAAAAATCCTGATTTTCTAACTTACAAGCGCTGTATATTTCCTTCTACTCACGTAAAACGAACAGAGCCACATTTCGTATTCCACAAAAGACAATATTTTTGTTGAGGGGAAAGCGAAGGCGGAGTGTGCAATAGTAAAAGCCTACAGAAATATAATATGGCATTTTATAAGTAGTAATAATAGACATGATGTAAGCTTAGTTAGTGAGTAATTAAAGCCACAGTGACCAGTGTGACCAGTATTCACCATATGTCTCCAAATTGATAAAAACGTTCTTTTTAGTACGATGTATCCTTCACTGTTTATAGACCCCAGAGCACTGTTATACAAAGCCCTAAAAACACTGCCGTTCTATCCCAATATATGAAGATTTTTATTTTTATCCAAATGCAAGATGGCAACAACCACAGCCGAGCCATGGGTTTGTGAAGGTTGGAGAAGTATGAGGAGAGAAGGTGGTCTCTCATCTGTGGTTCATTCTGCGCCAAATGTTCAGAGAACACAAAACAACATATTTAAATAGTTCAAATGTAATGTATAATTGTGGTTTAATGCAGCGCTGTGGGAGGGCAGACAGACGCTCCCGTCGTCCTCAAGGTTTAAGCAATTATCCACAGTGTGACCCATTTTAAAATCTTTTTAAAATCTTGCTTTTGAGGCAGAATCTTGGTCCGAAGTTAAAGCTAAAAGTTGTTTTAGTTTTAAAGTAAATCCATTTGGTTTATTTGGGAGATGTCAGAATATTATTTGTATTTTCATTGTAACAGGAAGTCCCAAAGTAGGAATTTGCTTTGGTAAGTACCAATCTTTTGAAGGTTGTAATCTCGCGACCTACAAAACTGTCAAAGGCAAGTTCCTATTTCAGGCGGGTCTTCACTCGAGTCTCTTTCATTCTCTGTAGAAAACGAACCTGTATCACTTGAACATATTTCCACTCGTGTGATGTTAAATTCTGATTACGCTGTTACTTATTCAGGATTCTGCAGTTCACAAGTTCTTCAAAAGTCTACACGCAAATATTAACACTCTATTTTTCTACAAAATCCAATAACACGGTTCATAAAGTACGCGCTGTGAGTTTCTCGGTGATAGAACTATTTCAGAGGGAAAAATCTTTAAATGTGTTTCTTTCTCTTTGCTAACGCTAACGAGATTAATGTCTGCGGTGAAGTGTGCTTCTCCACGATGAGTTGATACAGTCATCGATAGTCCGCTGCGTTTTCCTTCAACATTCACTCGTTTGACAAGTTTTCTGTAGAGAATGACTGGAGCAACAACAGAAAACACTTTTGAAAAACTAAATCTGTTTAAAAATGGTCCATGAAATATTTTGTAAAATCAGACATTTGGTACATTTTCTTCCCTCTGTTTAAAAAAACAGATACATGGCCATTTTGATGTTTTCCTTGAACTCTTAACAAAAACTGTGGCTAAACCTCGGCTGCATCTGAATTCAGCAAAACAGTTCCTTCTTATCCTTCCATCCTCTTTAAGAAATATGTGTTGTTTATGTCATACAACGTCTCAGCTCCAGGTTCGGGCAAATCTAACAAGTTCGAAATATGTTTTAAAATTCACTCTGGTCACATTTGACCAAAGCTCCACATTTGACAAAGCTCCATAGAAAGGAGGAGAAAGGATAAAGAAGGGTTTAAAAGAGTTTTTCTTTTTGCTGAATCAGAAGCAGGACCACTCTACTCCCTTTAAGTTATATCTAAGGGAAACAGCGCCATCTAGAGGTTTATATGTGCAACAGACTTGGAAGCACATGTCCCTTGATAAGTGAATCTATCAGACAAATAGACAGAAATGATGCCAAATCTAATGCATTTTCTCAATGTATGGCCTTCACTGAGAGAGTTAATATTGTGTTGGATTTAGCGACGGGTTTGACTTTACCTTGAAATCTCTTTATACCACGATGAGTTCCACAAAGGTGTTTTCAGACTGGCCACTGTACGACAACATTTGTAGCAACAAACAAGTGTCTTCTTCTTCTTCACACACACACACAGAGACACACGCACACAGAGACAAACACACACACACATAGAGACAAACACACACAGAGACACACACACACACGCACACGCACAGACACGCACACGCAGACACACCCACACACAGAGACAAACACACACACACACAGAGACACACACACACACAGACGCACACACACACACACAGACGCGCACACACACACAGACACACACACACCCACACGCACACACAGACACAGACACCCACACAGACACACACAGAGACACACACAGATACACACACACAGACACACACACACACAGACACCCACACACGCAGACACACACAGAGACACACACACGCACACACATGGACACGCACACACACAGAGACACACACAGACACACACACACCCACACACAGACGCACACACACCCACACACAGAGACACACAAACAGACACACACGCACACACACACAGACACACACACACACAGACACACACACACACACACACAGACACACGCAGACCCACCCACACACACACACACTCTCACACGCACACAGACACACACACACACACACACACAGACACACGCAGACCCACCCACACACACACACACTCTCACACGCACACAGACACACACACACACACACCCACACACACTCTCACACGCACACAGACACACGCACACACACACACACCACACACACTCTCACACGCACACAGACACACGCACACACACACACACACACACAGACACACGCACACACACGCGCACACACACACACACACGCACACACACACACAAACACACACACAGACACACACACGGACACACACACAGACACACACACGCCCACACGGACACACACACAGACACACACACGCCCACACGGACACACACACAGACACACACAGACGCCCACACGGACACACACACAGACACACACACGCCCACACGGACACACACACAGACACACACATGGACATGGGAGACATACAGCCGGCTGCATGCATCCACTGACATCACTTCCAATGCACTTTGAAAAGCAGTGCAAACGTTGTGGGACACTATATATATAAATATATATATGAAACAATATTTAAAAATGGACCCTGGATATTATAACTGGGAAGAGATCGCCCGACGGATTTTTATTTATTTATTAGAGGATCAACGGAAGAGACTTCTGGATTTGGGCGGACTTCACCGGAGAAACAAAAACTGCCATTTCTCACTCAAAGACTTATGTCCCGAAGAAGAAAACAAAAGCCCAGATCCACAGACTGCAGAGGCTTCTACTGAACACATGGAGTTTTAATACTGCTCTTCTTCTTACAATTTTTAAACTTTAAAAATGGGATATTGATATCAAGAGATTTATTGTTGCTATATTTGTCATTATTGTTGTTGCCCTTACTGCGGTCCTCACTGGAGAGAAGCGAGAGAGAGGTTAAGGTTGGGTTCAAATACACCATAAAGGCCAAAACTACTAAAATTACTTTAAATCATCAACACCAGGAAATGCATTCAACCTGTTTTGGTTTAGATCATGTGTTTTTGACCCATTTATTTTTCACTTGACCATTTAAAATACAGACAGACACAGATTTAGGCACATTTGACTGAGAAATGTGTTTGGTACAGACTGAAGAATCTTTGTCTCTAATTTACCGGTAATTAAAGCTGGGGTACCCAAGCTTTAATACATTACATTAATACATTATGTTTGTCCCAAGTGAAAAAGTACAAATGAAATATTGCGGACAAATCCTTCTACAACGTCCTGTCGTCTGTAATTACAACACATACTTGTAAGAAAGATCCCTGTGAGTCAATATTTGACTCTTTGGGCTGAGAGCTGATTGGCCGAGAGAGGGGGGGTCCTCTCTTTTCACATCTGTCTGAAAAAAGTGGCAAAGCAAAGATACATGTGAAAACTAGAGATGGACTAAGCTGTTTGGAGAGAGAGGAGCTGCTCCCATGGACTCTATCAGAATGTTCTAAAAATCTAAAAATATGGAAATCAGTGACTTTGCTGCAGCTGTATAATTAATAAAACTGTTTTAATACCAAATTAGTTCAAAATCAAACCTGCAAAGTTGACTTTTCACAGCTTTTGATTAGTTTAGGTTAATTAGTAATAGATCAGGGGTTCCCAGAAGAAACAGACGTGATGCCGAGAACCACAGACGGTCAATAACTTATTATTCTCTGAAGTCAAAACATGCAAACTCTGCCGTCATCATGTGACCCACAGCTAATGTCCTGCTACCGCACTTTGGGAACCACCGTCTAAAGCTCTACCCTGCCCTGCCCTACCCTACTCTACTCTAATCTACCCTACTCTACTCTACCCTACTCTAGTCTACCCTACCCTACTCTACCCTACTCTACTCTAATCTACCCTACTCTACTCTACCCTACTCTACCCTACTCTAGTCTACCCTACCCTACTCTACCCTACTCTACTCTAATCTACCCTACTCTACTCTACCCTACTCTACCCTACTCTAGTCCAGTGTTTTTCAACCTTTTTTGAGCCAAGGCACACTTTTTTCACTGAAAAAATCTTGCGGCACACCTCCAGGAGAAAATGTAAAAATGTATACAGTACTAATGTAAAAAAATATATACTGTACATACTCTGTGTGATATATAAAGTTTATCTTATCTTATAATGTATACAGTATACTCTGCAGCCTATATTCACAATATACAGTTATTCTCATCAAAATGCTTAAGTCCAGGCCTTGAAATTAAGCTTTATTTAATATTTCTCGATACAATTAACAAGAGTTTGGGAATAAAGTGGCACTAACTGTGTGGAAAAAAACTAAGAAAATCCACTCTCTGCCCAAATAGTCAAATAATAACTCACACAAAGAACATGCATTCTTAGTGCATGGGAAAAATTTAGGTATCCGAGCTTTAAATTCAGGAGTTTTGGATGAGGGACACGGGAGGTCCTGAACGCGAGTCCATGGTTCTGTCCGGTCCGCATGTCTGTGGTTCTGTCCACTCGACTATGGTCTGCGCTCGGTACCCAGTTCAGAAGTGCGTTCGCGAGAGCTGTTGTACAAAAATTGTACATTTCATAGTTAAACCACTACAACGCGGCCACAGCTGCCCCGGGGCAGAGCGGAGGATGTTAATCCTGTTCAGAAACGGCATAATTCATTTTCAAAAACGTCTCTATCACTTTCACTTCTCACTCGCCACAAAGCTCTTGTCTCGCTCCCTCCCACATTTGTTGGTCGCATCCAATTTTACCTTTCTCGCCACAATGCTGACCTGTTACAGCCAGTGGTCGCATCCAATTTTTCAGTTTCAAAGTACTTAGCTATCTGCTGCCATCTACTGATTTGAAAAAGTATTACATGGTTACTCCACAGTTCAAAACAAGTCACCGCTCGTCAACAGCGAATGCAGCTATTTTTAGACAAAGTAGACGAATTTCTCACGGCACACCAGACAATATCATACGGCACACTAGTGTGCCGCGGCACAGTGGTTGAAAAACACTGCTCTACTCTACTCTACCCTACTCTAGTCTACCCTACTCTACTCTACTCTACTCTACTCTACCCTACTCTAGTCTACCCTACTCTACTCTACTCTACTCTACTCTACCCTACTCTAGTCTACCCTACTCTACTCTACTCTACCCTACTCTAGTCTACCCTACTCTACCCTACCCTACTCTAGTCTACCCTACTCCACTCTACCCTAGTCTACCCTACTCTACTCTACTCTACCCTACTCTAGTCTACCCTACTCTACCCTACCCTACTCTAGTCTACCCTACTCCACCCTACTCTAGTCTACCCTACTCTACCCTACCCTACTCTAGTCTACCCTACTCCACCCTACTCTAGTCTACCCTACTCTACTCTACCCTACTCTAGTCTACCCTACTCTACTCTACCCTACTCTACTCTAGTCTACCCTACTCTAGTCAACTTTATTGGGCGCCATTTTAAACTAGTATTTATTTTTTAAACGGTTCCTTTTCCTCATCACGCAGACTTCAAGGGCTCTTCCATCTACATTAAAAACTATTTAACTTTTAAAGTTTATTGAATGGTCTTGTTTTAAAAACCAGACCCAGACGAGGCTGAGGTGATGTTTGGGGAAAGCAGTAAGGACGAGACGGACGTAAAGGTTTAAGATGTTAAAAGTCTCTAAAGTTCTATTGAATCTGTGTCTTCCACAAAAGGTATGTTGTATTTATTTATATACGTTTATTTAAATGTGCTTTTTGTGCAGTGCAGCCGTCACCACCGACTGGAGCTTCCCCCTGATCAAAGAGTGAGAAAGTTATTTTTGGGTCATTTTGGGAATAGTTCAGAGACAGAAGTGGAAGAAAAGGTTAAAACTGCACAAGAAGCACAAGTTTTTATTTAAGAGAACTTTATAAAAAATGAGAATGAAGAGATAAAGAGTATGAGGGCCGCTGACACCTTCATACGGATATATATGGAGTTCAAATGTTTTAAGAGATAATAAATTGTTAGAATTATAATAAACAGTTAAAACAAAAGTCTGGAGTCGTTTCTAAAAGCCTTACGAGGAGTCTGTCACAAATAGTTCATAAAAATGAGGAAACCTGAATTCAGAAAAACTACCTCCTTCATCTCTGAATTTAAACTTATGAGACAGGACCACAGCAGCAGCAAAACCACATGAGAAAAACTACAGGACTACAACCCCCAGTGTGCACCAGAGAGGGGGAGGAGTCTGCAGGAGACATTATGGACCCAACCCTGAGGCCAAAGAGGAATGAAGAACTATTGGGATGCAGCCGTCGGACAGTCCCACACACATGAAGAGCTCTGCAATAATTCATGTTTTTACAAAAGAAAGTTACATTTACTAAAGACTGATTTAAAGACTAAAGACTGGTCTCATTCTTGGAACGCCGTTTTATCCCGGTGTTCTGTCGAGATACACTGTCTTGAAGAGATGCACTGCCTCCGCTGTTTATGATGCAATGCAAACCTGTGCATGTGCGTCTCACGGCAGCCGAAGCAAACCAAGATGGCGGACCGTGAATTGTTTTTAAAGTTAAAATACAAACAAATTAAGACACGAATAACACTTTTAATGCAATTTGAGGCGAGATGTTGATGGTTCCGTTTTGTCACATGTGGGTTTTAAGAGTCAAAGTTTCGTGCAAAGTTTAGTTTAAGCAGTCAACTGCGCCTGTGAAACCACAAAAGCTAATGTTTTCATAGCAGCCTCCGCGGCTGCTGACGTAGGCTGCTGACGTAGGCTGATGACGCGTCCTGTGGCAACTCTACGGTCAGCACTAGATCATATACAGAATCGGGCTAACCCTAACCCGAATCGGGACGGAAGTGGAAGTAAACATAACAAACTACCTATTTATGCCTAAACTTACACCATCTTACTCAGACCACCTTAACCCTAACCTTAACCATCTTACTCAGACCACCTTAACCAACCCTAACCTTAACCATCTTACTCAGACCACCTTAACCCTAACCTTAACCATCTTACTCAGACCACCTTAACCCTAACCTTAACCATCTTACTCAGACCACCTTAACCCTAACCTTAACCATCTTACTCAGACCACCTTAACCAACCCTAACCTTAACCATCTTACTCAGACCACCTTAACCTTAACCATCTTACTCAGACCACCTTAACCCTAACCTTAACCATCTTACTCAGACCACCTTAACCCTAACCTTAACCATCTTACTCAGACCACCTTAACCCTAACCTTAACCATCTTACTCAGACCACCTTAACCCTAACCTTAACCATCTTACTCAGACCACCTTAACCCTAACCTTAACCATCTTACTCAGACCACCTTAACCCTAACCTTAACCATCTTACTCAGACCACCTTAACCCTAACCCTAACCATCTTACTCAGACCACCTTAACCCTAACCCTAACCATCTTACTCAGACCACCTTAACCCTAACCTTAACCATCTTACTCAGACCACCTTAACCCTAACCTTAACCATCTTACTCAGACCACCTTAACCCTAACCTTAACCATCTTACTCAGACCCACCTTAACCCTAACCTTAACCATCTTACTCAGACCACCTTAACCCTAACCTTAACCATCTTACTCAGACCCACCTTAACCCTAACCTTAACCATCTTACTCAGACCACCTTAACCCTAACCTTAACCATCTTACTCAGACCACCTTAACCCTAACCTTAACCATCTTACTCAGACCCACCTTAACCCTAACCTTAACCATCTTACTCAGACCACCTTAACCCTAACCTTAACCATCTTACTCAGACCACCTTAACCCTAACCTTAACCATCTTACTCAGACCACCTTAACCCTAACCTTAACTATCTTACTCAGACCACCTTAACCCTAACCTTAACCATCTTACTCAGACCACCTTAACCCTAACCTTAACCATCTTACTCAGACGCCTAAAAACTTAACCAGTCACCACTTAAGGACTGATTAGTCTAAAACTAATTTGAAAGTAGGATTGTTACTTCCGGTTTCGTCCCGATTCGGTAAATGATCTAGTGCCGACCGCAACTCTACAGCTTACAACTGGTCTGTCGGTTGATAATGGAAAATGGGGGAAAAAAATCTATTTAATTAAATATTTCGTTTGAACTCACTATTGTTAATCATATTAAATACAGTACGACACATGTATTAAATTAAATTGATTATTTCCATTATTAACCCGACAGACCAGTTGTAAGAGTGTAGAGTTGCCACAGGACGCGTCATCAGCCTACGTCAGCAGCCTACGTCAGCAGCCTACGTCATCAGCCGCGGACTGCTATGAAAACATTAGCTTTTGTGGTTTCACAGGCGCAGTTGACTGCTTAAGCTAAACTTTGCACGAAACTTTGACTCTTAAAACCCACATGTGACAAAACGGAACCATCAACATCTCGCCTCAAATTGCATTAAAAGTGACATTTGTGTCTTAATTTGTTCGTATTTTATCTTTTAAAGAAATTCACGGTCCGCCATCTTGGTATTCTTCGGCTACCGTGGGACGCGCATGCGCAGGTTTGCATTACATCATAAACAGCTGAGGCAGTGCATCTCGGCGTTACACCGGTGTTCTGTGCAGTTGGTCTGCCCGTCGAGATGATCTGGTTCAGCTGTTAATGATGTGATGCAAACCTGCGCATGCGCAGCTCACGGCAGCCGAAGCAATCCAAGATGGCGGACATGTAGTCCGCGAATTACTTTAAAAGTTAAATACAAACGAATTAAGACACGAATGTCACTTTTAATGCAATTTGAGGAGAGACGTTGAAGGCTCCGCGTTGTGATGTGTTTTAAGAGTAAGAGTTTCGTGTAAAGTTTGTTTTTAGCCACTGCTGCTGTGTGATCGCAGTCCCTGAGCTGACTGCTGCAGACGTCAGGCCCATGACGCGTCTGTGACTGGTCTGTTGGGTTGATAATGGACATAATAAATTACATTTTATGCATGTATCATACTGTATTCAATATGAGTAACAATAGTGTGTTCAAACAAAATATTTAATCAGATCCGAGTTTTTTCCCCATTCTGGCGGGTTTGGGCACAGTAGCAGTGTAGTTTCACAAGAGCAGTGGACTGCTTAAAACAAACTTTACACGAAACTCTTACTCTTAAAACACACATATCACAACGTGGAGCCTTCAACATCCCTTTTAAAGCAATTCGCGAACTACATGTCCGCCATCTTGGTTTGCTTCGGCTGCCATGAGACGCGCATGCGCAGGTTTGCATTACATTATTAACAGCTGAGCCAGATCATCTTGACAGAACAACTTTGACTCTTAAAACCCACATTTTGAAACAGGTGAAAATGAGCTTCCCTCATTCACAAAGATGATTGAAGAGTCTTTAAGACTTTATTATTGCTGCAGCATCAAAGTGATCCAGGGTTTGGTCCATGGACTTAATCAACTTTAAGGAACGCTGTCGATTTGTGCAAAAACATGGAAAAGTCTGCATTAAAAAAAATACACGTTTTTGAAAGAAATTGAAAGATCTTTATTTAAAACATTAATATTTCTGACAACTTCAACTCTGATCTGAACTCTCCAGGTTTAGTTTCTGCGGCGGCTCCTTAACTCCAGCCTCAGGTCTCCCTCTCCGCCATCTCCCTCTCAGCCATCTCCCTCTCAGCCATCTCCCTCTCAGCCATCTCCCTCTCAGCCATCTCCCTCTCAGCCATCTCCCTCTCAGCCATCTCCCTCTCAGCCATCTCCCTCTCAGCCATCTCCCTCTCAGCCATCTCCCTCTCAGCCATCTCCCTCTCAGCCATCTCCCTCTCAGCCATCTCCCTCTCAGCCATCTCCCTCTCAGCCATCTCCCTCTCAGCCATCTCCCTCTCAGCCATCTCCCTCTCAGCCATCTCCCTCTCAGCCATCTCCCTCTCATCTCCTCAGCCATCTCCCTCTCCTCCCTCTCAGCCATCTCCCTCTCAGCCATCTCCCTCTCAGCCATCTCCCTCTCAGCCATCTCCCTCTCGCCATCTCCCTCTCGCCATCTCCCTCTCCGCCATCTCCCTCTCCGCCATCTCCCTCTCCGCCATCTCCCTCTCCGCCATCTCCCTCTCCGCCATCTCCCTCTCCGCCATCTCCCTCTCCGCCATCTCCCTCTCCGCCATCTCCCTCTCCGCCATCTCCCTCTCCGCCATCTCCCTCTCCGCCATCTCCCTCTCCGCCATCTCCCTCTCGCCATCTCCCTCTCAGCCATCTCCCTCTCAGCCATCTCCCTCTCAGCCATCTCCCTCTCAGCCATCTCCCTCTCAGCCATCTCCCTCTCAGCCATCTCCCTCTCAGCCATCTCCCTCTCCGCCATCTCCCTCTCCGCCATCTCCCTCTCCGCCATCTCCCTCTCCGCCATCTCCCTCTCAGCCATCTCCCTCTCAGCCATCTCCCTCTCAGCCATCTCCCTCTCCCCCCAGTCTGTCGCTCGGATCATCTCTGACAGACCCACTGTGGCCTCAGTTCTCCGTCTGAAACAACAGGATCAGAAACACACCGTTAGTTTAAATATATTTAATTGAAACAAATCCATGGTGTGTTTGTCGTCAGAGACTCGGACTTGTCAGGGCCCGAGGTGCACTTTAACTTCAGGTTCATTCAGAGCCCAGTGCCACTCATCAGTGCGACAAAAACTACAATTGATCAAGGAATAAGGGAAATCATGGAGTAATAATACTTGCCACTAAAACGTGAGATTAAACCATCCATCCATTTTCTTCCCTTTAATCCATTTCTGGGTCAGGAAGTCTCATAGCACCAGCCCCTCACTGACCCTCTGCAGGTGGTGAGTCCACAGGAGGCTGCTCTCTGAGTGTGAGCATAGCCTTGATCTTTCAGTGGGGGCTTTGGGCAAAGTGGGGTTAAGTGTCTTGCCCAAGGACACAACGACAGCAGTCATCAGTGGGAGTCGGTGGAGAAGGTGCAGAGGTGGGAATTTAACCCACAACCTTCTGGCCTTAAGGCCAATGCTCTACCAACTGAGCTACTGTCGCCCTCTTTAAAGAGATTAAACCTTTTTTAGTATTTACTAAAAAAGGTATAATGCTGTTAAATATAGTTTATGTAAATACTAACAAATAATTACGCCTGAATAACCATTTACTCTATTGAAGGACTAAAAATGAGTGATAGTGGGAACATTAATGAGCCTGAAACTTTCCATCCTAGACTTTCTTTAAATTACTTTGAAATAATGGGAAAGATAAAACTTTGACATTAGTTCATATCTCTTATCAATTCAAAAAGGTTCATTTTGTCGTAGTTCTCACTTTAGGTTCATTCAGAGACTCATCAAAACTCCACAAGACAAAATAAAACTTTGCAGATTGAGGATGTTTAACCACAAAGTTAAAACTAGACAGAATTGTACAGTTTTCTACATTACCTTTAAGGAAACACGGTCTCCATCTCAGCCTCACGTTCACTGCATCTGTCAAAGAAGTCATCTGTCATTCTACTGCCTCAGTTTTTCCAGCTTTGGTGTGTGAGGCAGCTAAAACAAACAGGTTTATTCTCCCCTGGACCCCCCCTGGACCCCCCTGGATCAGTGAGGGGCTGGTTGTAGCCGGAGGCCGATCTGACTGTATATAAACGAGTCAATACATTTTGATTTAAAATATTGCCTTCTTCAGAGACTCGGGCTTGTCAGGGCCCGAGGTGCACCTTCTCTCTTCAGTTTCATTCAGAGCCCAGTGCAACTCATCACAGAAGAACAACTGTCTGAGTTTGTGTTTGAAAGACTTTTGCATCGTGGATCACAATAGAACGTACCTCTTCACTGAAGCAAAGCAGGTGATGTCACATGTTCTTCACTGAAGCAAAGCAGGTGATGTCACATGTTCCTCTTCACTGAAGCAAAGCAGGTGATGTCACATGTTCTTCACTGAAGCAAAGCAGGTGATGTCACATGACGTCATGGCCATCGGATCCTGTCAGACACATCCTAATGTTACGGTGTGTATTCATTTGACATTAGTGTCATTTCTGCCTCAGTTCCTCGTCAGGGCCAGAGGAGCACTTTTAACTTCAGACCAAGCTCATCACTCAGAGGGAAAGTAAAGAAAACACCCTTCACTATGAAACCGTCTCGTGTGTAATTTTACTTACTTTACACTTCTCCAAGTTATAAAATAGCATTATTAGAAGTCAGAGCAGGTTACGTACCTTGAAAAACGTGGGCGAGCAAACTGCCGACAATACATCTGCAAAACAAAAACAATGTTAATAATAAATAGTTTTGTACATTCTCCTCTTTAAGTGTAAACTTTCTGGTCAGAAACTCGGGCTTGTCAGGGCCAGAGGTGCACTTTCACTTCAGGTTCACTCAGAGCCCAGTGCAGCTCATCACAGAGAGTACTTACACATGTTCAGACCAATCTAGAGAATTGCAGTTAATATTTCATTGAATTCCTACAGCGATCCTCACAATAATACTAGTAATATAGTTTAAAACCTCATTGTCATGGAAGGTCCAAGATTTATAGGATCAATAATGACTTCTGAGGTGAAAACAGCATATATAAACCATGCCTAAACAGAAGTGAAATAGTACAGGTCACATACTTTGAAAAACGGCGGAGAACTGACGTCTGTCGATGAACACGCACCTGCAAAACAAAAACATTAACGTTTTTAATTAATACGTTTTGATAATTTCCGTCTTTTCAGTGAACCTCGTCAGGGCCTTCAGAGCCCAGTGCAGCTCACAGAGAGAGGAACAGGTCCAATCATAGATACAGGGCTTAACTACAATCTCAATATACTTTACATTCCAGACTGTTTGCACTTTTACCACTCACTGCAGGCACATGTGTAGTGTGGCTAATGCTAACGGCTAACCACGTGGAGCAGCAGGAGATAGTTTTAAATGATAAAACTGAAAAAAATAGATCATTTACAGTCACCACCGTTAGCTTCAAACGCAGATGTTTCTTACAACACCTGCGTTAACAGAAAAAACACCTCATATCTTCACTGATAACCAATGTACGTCGGGAATGTTGGAGATTTCTATGAAAATAAAAGGTTTTAACTATTTCTTCGCGCTCACACGTGACAGGAAAGAGAAGCTCATCATCATAAACTTAAAATAATGTTCAAACTAAAGGGTTTTTAGTATTTAGCTTTAAATCTGCAGAGAGCGGCTCAGTTTTACCTTTTGGTGCAGCTGCAGTGAGGAAGGAGGAAGTGACGTGTGCAGCGTCATGACGACACAGCGGAGACCTCTGGTGGACACAAAGGGAACTGCAGAAGGTGCAATGTTCATGTCTGACCAGCAGGTGTCGTGGTTCTGCATCAACCAGTGTAAATGCAGACGTACACGTTCATATTGTACATAAAAGATACAAACAAAAGACTGAAGCAAAAGTATAACATTAAAGTGATAAAAACAACTAAAAAACAACAATCACACAAAAAAACACATGATAATTACTGTACAATAAAAGAATAGCTGAGTATTAACAGCTGAAGCAGAACTGTGAAGTGCAGAGACCTGAGAACTGGACTAATGTGAGCGTACTTCCTGGTTCTAGACAGGAAGTAGTTTCTAGTTCATCTTAACCGATTTTAAATCCTTCAAATACAGCAAAAAACAGTTTGTCAAAAGGCTAATGCTAAAGAACAAATGCTAACTGCTGCAAGTAGACAGTGTGTTGCTATGGTAACTGGCACTGGCTTAGAACTAGGACCAGACCAGGATCAGGCCAGAGCCAGACCAGAACCAGACCAGGATCAGACCAGAACCAGACCAGGACCAGACCAGGATCAGACCAGAACCAGACCAGAACCAGACCAGAACCAGACCAGAACCAGACCAGAACCAGACCAGAACCAGACCAGAACCAGACCAGAACCAGACCAGAACCAGACCAGAACCAGACCAGAACCAGACCAGGACCAAACCAGAACCAGACCAGGATCAGACCAGAACCAGACCAGGACCAGACCAGGACCAGACCAGGACCAAACCAGAACCAGACCAGGATCAGACCAGAGCCAGACCAGAACCAGACCAGGACCAGACCAGGATCAGACCAGGACCAGACCAGGATCAGACCAGAGCCAGACCAGGATCAGACCAGAACCAGACCAGAACCAGACCAGGATCAGGCCAGAGCCAGACCAGAACCAGACCAGGACCAGACCAGGATCAGACCAGGATCAGACCAGAGCCAGACCAGGATCAGACCAGAACCAGACCAGAACCAGACCAGGATCAGGCCAGAGCCAGACCAGAACCAGATCAGACCAGACCAGGACCAGACCAGGACCAGTAAGGACCAAAGCAGAACCAGACCAGGACCAGACCAGGATCAGACAAGAGCCAGACCAGGATCAGACCAGAACCATGTGACCAATAAGTACGATACCATGTGACCAATAAGTACGATACCATGTGACCAATAAGTACGATACCATGTGACCAATAAGTACGATACCATGTGACCAATAAGTACGATACCATGTGACCAATAAGTACGATACCATGTGACCAATAAGTACGATACCATGTGACCAATAAGTACGATACCATGTGACCAATAAGTACGATACCATGTGACCAATAAGTACGATACCATGTGACCAATAAGTACGATACCATGTGACCAATAAGTACGATACCATGTGACCAATAAGTACGATACCATGTGACCAATAAGTACGATACCATGTGACCAATAAGTACGATACCATGTGACCAATAAGTACGATACCATGTGACCAATAAGTACGATACCATGTGACCAATAAGTACGATACCATGTGACCAATAAGTACGATACCATGTGACCAATAAGTACGATACCATGTGACCAATAAGTACGATACCATGTGACCAATAAGTACGATACCATGTGACCAATAAGTACGATACCATGTGACCAATAAGTACGATACCATGTGACCAATAAGTACGATACCATGTGACCAATAAGTACGATACCATGTGACCAATAAGTACGATACCATGTGACCAATAAGTACGATACCATGTGACCAATAAGTACGATACCATGTGACCAATAAGTACGATACCATGTGACCAATAAGTACGATACCATGTGACCAATAAGTACGATACCATGTGACCAATAAGTACGATACCATGTGACCAATAAGTACGATACCATGTGACCAATAAGTACGATACCATGTGACCAATAAGTACGATACCATGTGACCAATAAGTACGATACCATGTGACCAATAAGTACGATACCATGTGACCAATAAGTACGATACCATGTGACCAATAAGTACGATACCATGTGACCAATAAGTACGATACCATGTGACCAATAAGTACGATACCATGTGACCAATAAGTACGATACCATGTGACCAATAAGTACGATACCATGTGACCAATAAGTACGATACCATGTGACCAATAAGTACGATACCATGTGACCAATAAGTACGATACCATGTGACCAATAAGTACGATACCATGTGACCAATAAGTACGATACCATGTGACCAATAAGTACGATACCATGTGACCAATAAGTACGATACCATGTGACCAATAAGTACGATACCATGTGACCAATAAGTACGATACCATGTGACCAATAAGTACGATACCATGTGACCAATAAGTACGATACCATGTGACCAATAAGTACGATACCATGTGACCAATAAGTACGATACCATGTGACCAATAAGTACGATACCATGTGACCAATAAGTACGATACCATGTGACCAATAAGTACGATACCATGTGACCAATAAGTACGATACCATGTGACCAATAAGTACGATACCATGTGACCAATAAGTACGATACCATGTGACCAATAAGTACGATACCATGTGACCAATAAGTACGATACCATGTGACCAATAAGTACGATACCATGTGACCAATAAGTACGATACCATGTGACCAATAAGTACGATACCATGTGACCAATAAGTACGATACCATGTGACCAATAAGTACGATACCATGTGACCAATAAGTACGATACCATGTGACCAATAAGTACGATACCATGTGACCAATAAGTACGATACCATGTGACCAATAAGTACGATACCATGTGACCAATAAGTACGATACCATGTGACCAATAAGTACGATACCATGTGACCAATAAGTACGATACCATGTGACCAATAAGTACGATACCATGTGACCAATAAGTACGATACCATGTGACCAATAAGTACGATACCATGTGACCAATAAGTACGATACCATGTGACCAATAAGTACGATACCATGTGACCAATAAGTACGATACCATGTGACCAATAAGTACGATACCATGTGACCAATAAGTACGATACCATGTGACCAATAAGTACGATACCATGTGACCAATAAGTACGATACCATGTGACCAATAAGTACGATACCATGTGACCAATAAGTACGATACCATGTGACCAATAAGTACGATACCATGTGACCAATAAGTACGATACCATGTGACCAATAAGTACGATACCATGTGACCAATAAGTACGATACCATGTGACCAATAAGTACGATACCATGTGACCAATAAGTACGATACCATGTGACCAATAAGTACGATACCATGTGACCAATAAGTACGATACCATGTGACCAATAAGTACGATACCATGTGACCAATAAGTACGATACCATGTGACCAATAAGTACGATACCATGTGACCAATAAGTACGATACCATGTGACCAATAAGTACGATACCATGTGACCAATAAGTACGATACCATGTGACCAATAAGTACGATACCATGTGACCAATAAGTACGATACCATGTGACCAATAAGTACGATACCATGTGACCAATAAGTACGATACCATGTGACCAATAAGTACGATACCATGTGACCAATAAGTACGATACCATGTGACCAATAAGTACGATACCATGTGACCAATAAGTACGATACCATGTGACCAATAAGTACGATACCATGTGACCAATAAGTACGATACCATGTGACCAATAAGTACGATACCATGTGACCAATAAGTACGATACCATGTGACCAATAAGTACGATACCATGTGACCAATAAGTACGATACCATGTGACCAATAAGTACGATACCATGTGACCAATAAGTACGATACCATGTGACCAATAAGTACGATACCATGTGACCAATAAGTACGATACCATGTGACCAATAAGTACGATACCATGTGACCAATAAGTACGATACCATGTGACCAATAAGTACGATACCATGTGACCAATAAGTACGATACCATGTGACCAATAAGTACGATACCATGTGACCAATAAGTACGATACCATGTGACCAATAAGTACGATACCATGTGACCAATAAGTACGATACCATGTGACCAATAAGTACGATACCATGTGACCAATAAGTACGATACCATGTGACCAATAAGTACGATACCATGTGACCAATAAGTACGATACCATGTGACCAATAAGTACGATACCATGTGACCAATAAGTACGATACCATGTGACCAATAAGTACGATACCATGTGACCAATAAGTACGATACCATGTGACCAATAAGTACGATACCATGTGACCAATAAGTACGATACCATGTGACCAATAAGTACGATACCATGTGACCAATAAGTACGATACCATGTGACCAATAAGTACGATACCATGTGACCAATAAGTACGATACCATGTGACCAATAAGTACGATACCATGTGACCAATAAGTACGATACCATGTGACCAATAAGTACGATACCATGTGACCAATAAGTACGATACCATGTGACCAATAAGTACGATACCATGTGACCAATAAGTACGATACCATGTGACCAATAAGTACGATACCATGTGACCAATAAGTACGATACCATGTGACCAATAAGTACGATACCATGTGACCAATAAGTACGATACCATGTGACCAATAAGTACGATACCATGTGACCAATAAGTACGATACCATGTGACCAATAAGTACGATACCATGTGACCAATAAGTACGATACCATGTGACCAATAAGTACGATACCATGTGACCAATAAGTACGATACCATGTGACCAATAAGTACGATACCATGTGACCAATAAGTACGATACCATGTGACCAATAAGTACGATACCATGTGACCAATAAGTACGATACCATGTGACCAATAAGTACGATACCATGTGACCAATAAGTACGATACCATGTGACCAATAAGTACGATACCATGTGACCAATAAGTACGATACCATGTGACCAATAAGTACGATACCATGTGACCAATAAGTACGATACCATGTGACCAATAAGTACGATACCATGTGACCAATAAGTACGATACCATGTGACCAATAAGTACGATACCATGTGACCAATAAGTACGATACCATGTGACCAATAAGTACGATACCATGTGACCAATAAGTACGATACCATGTGACCAATAAGTACGATACCATGTGACCAATAAGTACGATACCATGTGACCAATAAGTACGATACCATGTGACCAATAAGTACGATACCATGTGACCAATAAGTACGATACCATGTGACCAATAAGTACGATACCATGTGACCAATAAGTACGATACCATGTGACCAATAAGTACGATACCATGTGACCAATAAGTACGATACCATGTGACCAATAAGTACGATACCATGTGACCAATAAGTACGATACCATGTGACCAATAAGTACGATACCATGTGACCAATAAGTACGATACCATGTGACCAATAAGTACGATACCATGTGACCAATAAGTACGATACCATGTGACCAATAAGTACGATACCATGTGACCAATAAGTACGATACCATGTGACCAATAAGTACCATACCATGTACTACATGACCAATAAGTACGATACCATGTGACCAATAAGTACGATACCATGTGACCAATAAGTACGATACCATGTGACCAATAAGTACGATACCATGTGACCAATAAGTACGATACCATGTGACCAATAAGTACGATACCATGTGACCAATAAGTACGATACCATGTGACCAATAAGTACGATACCATGTGACCAATAAGTACGATACCATGTGACCAATAAGTACGATACCATGTGACCAATAAGTACGATACCATGTGACCAATAAGTACGATACCATGTGACCAATAAGTACGATACCATGTGACCAATAAGTACGATACCATGTGACCAATAAGTACGATACCATGTGACCAATAAGTACGATACCATGTGACCAATAAGTACGATACCATGTGACCAATAAGTACGATACCATGTGACCAATAAGTACGATACCATGTGACCAATAAGTACGATACCATGTGACCAATAAGTACGATACCATGTGACCAATAAGTACGATACCATGTGACCAATAAGTACGATACCATGTGACCAATAAGTACGATACCATGTGACCAATAAGTACGATACCATGTGACCAATAAGTACGATACCATGTGACCAATAAGTACGATACCATGTGACCAATAAGTACGATACCATGTGACCAATAAGTACGATACCATGTGACCAATAAGTACGATACCATGTGACCAATAAGTACGATACCATGTGACCAATAAGTACGATACCATGTGACCAATAAGTACGATACCATGTGACCAATAAGTACGATACCATGTGACCAATAAGTACGATACCATGTGACCAATAAGTACGATACCATGTGACCAATAAGTACGATACCATGTGACCAATAAGTACGATACCATGTGACCAATAAGTACGATACCATGTGACCAATAAGTACGATACCATGTGACCAATAAGTACGATACCATGTGACCAATAAGTACGATACCATGTGACCAATAAGTACGATACCATGTGACCAATAAGTACGATACCATGTGACCAATAAGTACGATACCATGTGACCAATAAGTACGATACCATGTGACCAATAAGTACGATACCATGTGACCAATAAGTACGATACCATGTGACCAATAAGTACGATACCAATAAGTGACCATGTGACATAAGTACGATACCATGTGACCAATAAGTACGATACCATGTGACCAATAAGTACGATACCATGTGACCAATAAGTACGATACCATTGTGACCAATAAGTACGATACCATGTGACCAATAAGTACGATACCATGTGACCAATAAGTACGATACCATGTGACCAATAAGTACGATACCATGTGACCAATAAGTACGATACCATGTGACCAATAAGTACGATACCATGTGACCAATAAGTACGATACCATGTGACCAATAAGTACGATACCATGTGACCAATAAGTACGATACCATGTGACCAATAAGTACGATACCATGTGACCAATAAGTACGATACCATGTGACCAATAGGTACGATACCATGTGACCAATAAGTACGATACGATACCATGTGACCAATAAGTACGATACCATGTGACCAATAGGTACGATACCATGTGACCAATAAGTACGATACCATGTGACCAATAAGTACGATACCATGTGACCAATAAGTACGATACCATGTGACCAATAAGTACGATACCATGTGACCAATAAGTACGATACCATGTGACCAATAAGTACGATACCATGTGACCAATAGGTACGATACCATGTGACCAATAAGTACGATACCATGTGACCAATAAGTACGATACCATGTGACCAATAAGTACGATACCATGTGACCAATAAGTACGATACCATGTGACCAATAAGTACGATACCATGTGACCAATAAGTACGATACCATGTGACCAATAGGTACAATACCATGATTATCTGGTCACGTGCGTCTCCGCTGACAGAAGCCGTTGTCTCAGTAATAACAGTCTGAGTCAGTCTCTGTAAGAGCAGGTTTCAACACTGGCTCAGGTTTAACTCGACAGGTCCTGACACGGTCCCGCTCTGAGCCAGTCCAAACCAGGACCAGGTCTCCCTTTGTCGGTTGACTTTTAAACATGAGATTTCTGGATGTGAGAATCGCCGCCTCTCAGTGAGTCATCATCACAACAGATGGAGTTTTCCTTGAACCTAATGTCACTGTAACTTGATCCATAGATGTGCAACCATTATGTACATTCCCCAAAACACGGGCCAGAGACACAGGGTTCCTCAACGATTAATACTCTGCAGGAAACCACTGTGTGCTGGTTTTAGAAACACAGGAATGAAAATGAAAATGTTATGTTGTCGTGGCAAATATGGAGATGCTTCAGGACAATGTGAGGCACGTTTCTTTGTATCACAGTTCACACACGCACATTTTCAGGAAGACTGTTCCAGATATATATATTTTAGCTGCAGAAACATGAAACTCTCCAGGGACTGTTTCCTGCTGGTCCCAGAGTCAGGACTAAACATGGTCCAGGAGGCCAGTCCCTGTGCTCCTCAGAGTCCCAGCAGGAGGCCAGTCCCTGTGCTCCTCAGAGTCCCAGCAGGAGTCCAGTCCCTGTTCTCCTCAGAGTCCCAGCAGGAGGCCAGTCCCTGTGCTCCTCAGAGTCCCAGCAGGAGTCCAGTCCCTGTGCTCCTCAGAGTCCCAGCAGGAGTCCAGTCCCTGTGCTCCTCAGAGTCCCAGCAGGAGTCCAGTCCCTGTGCTCCTCAGAGTCCCAGCAGGAGGCCAGTCCCTGTGCTCCTCAGAGTCCCAGCAGGAGGCCAGTCCCTGTGCTCCTCAGAGTCCCAGCAGGAGTCCAGTCCCTGTGCTCCTCAGAGTCCAGTCCCTAACCCGGAGGGGGAGGGGGGAGAGGCCGAGGGGGGGGGAGAGGCAGGGGGGGGAGAGGCAGGGGGGGGAGAGGCCGAGGGGGGAGAGGCCGAGGGGGGGGGGGGGGGGGGGGGGGGCCGGGGATGGGGGCACAGAGCGGACTGCCTTATCTGGTCATGAGCTCTGCAGAGACACAGCTCTTTACTTTCCCGGTTTATGGCTTTGGAGCAGAGTCTGAGACAGAGACTGAGGCTGTTTTCATTCACTTAGACTTGACTTTTGACTTTTCAGGTTTTAGAATGTAGAATATTTAATTATAAGAACTGGAATAAGAGGAGAATGTTCCAACACAGAAGTATCTCCAGGTCTATTCAGCTCTAAATCTAACATGGCGCGTACCAAGGTTCAGATTTTTATTCATACGTTTTTTGTTTTGTTAGATAATTATACGTAGGCTATATTTTTTAACTCAAGTTGGAGCAAGGTTTGGCAAAACATTTGTAAAGATGTCACAAGAGCTGTTTTCACACGACAGAGTTATTATTTTTATTCTTGTATTTGACAGGGACAGTGCAGTCCGGGGTTCATTAGGAAAGATGCAGCTGACGCCACACAGTGTGAAGCTAATGCTAACGGCTAACTCCAGTCCTGGTTGAGACGAGTGAAAAGGTTCATGTGACTGTCCTCTGCAGACTAGGAGATAGGGAGAGGACACAGAGGAACTCGGAGTAGAGCCGCTGCTTCTCCACGGCGAGAGGAGCCGGTGGAGGTGGTTCGAGGAAGACCCAGGACAGGGAGGGACTGTGTCTGTGGCCTGGGAACGCCTCAGGATTCCCCCAGATGAGCTGCAGGAGGTGTGTGTGGAGAAGTCTGGGCATCTCTGCTTAGACTGCTGCCCCCGTGACCCGGCAACGGATGAAGCAGAAGAACATTGATGAATGGATTTGGGTGTAAATAATGTTGTAGTAAAAAGTGTCCTCTGGCAGATTACCCGGGAGCTGAACTAAAATATAAAATAGTAACTTCCACTGAAACAGCATTTTATCAGATGTCTCGGTTACAGACATGTCCGATCCACCTTCACCGTCACAGACACATCTCTGTCTGTGGCTCTGAACACATGTTTCATCTGTGTCTGTGTCTGTGTCTGTGGCTCTGAACACATGTTTCATCTGTGTCTGTGTCTGTGGCTCTGAACACATGTTTCATCTGTGTCTGTGTCTGTGGCTCTGAACACATGTTTCATCTGTGTCTGTGGCTCTGAACACATGTTTCATCTGTGTCTGTGGCTCTGAACACATGTTTCATCTGTGTCTGTGTCTGTGGCTCTGAACACATGTTTCATCTGTGTCTGTGGCTCTGTGGCTCTGAACACATGTTTCATCTGTGTCTGTGTCTGTGGCTCTGAACACATGTTTCATCTGTGTCTGTGGCTCTGAACACATGTTTCATCTGTGTCTGTGGCTCTGAACACATGTTTCATCTGTGTCTGTGGCTCTGAACACATGTTTCATCTGTGTCTGTGTCTGTGGCTCTGAACACATGTTTCATCTGTGTCTGTGGCTCTGAACACATGTTTCATCTGTGTCTGTGGCTCTGAACACATGTTTCATCTGTGTCTGTGTCTGTGGCTCTGAACACATGTTTCATCTGTGTCTGTGTCTGTGGCTCTGAACACATGTTTCATCTGTGTCTGTGGCTCTGAACACATGTTTCATCTGTGTCTGTGGCTCTGAACACATGTTTCATCTGTGTCTGTGGCTCTGAACACATGTTTCATCTGTGTCTGTGGCTCTGAACACATGTTTCATCTGTGTCTGTGGCTCTGAACACATGTTTCATCTGTGTCTGTGGCTCTGAACACATGTTTCATCTGTGTCTGTGGCTCTGAACACATGTTTCATCTGTGTCTGTGGCTCTGAACACATGTTTCATCTGTGTCTGTGGCTCTGAACACATGTTTCATCTCTCTCTTCTTTTCGGAGTATCCTTTTTTCATTTTCATTTATTTATTTATTCATCCATGTTCATGTTTTTTCTTTACAAGATCATACATTAATATAAACAGTACATGGTGAAAAGGAGCATGATGAAGACATTGTCTTATTGTCCCTTTGTAATAGTTACAACAATAACAAAAAAACCGATGACCAAATCGGCGGGTGACTCATGTATTACAAAAATCAATCATTGTAGCAATTTTCAACATACAAGTTATGTTTTTTTATATTTCTCCATCTGCATCTCCTTAAACATATTTTTAAAGGTATCTATTGTTTGAGAACATTTTAATGTGTCCTTTAATGCATTCCATAATCTTACCCCAGCAACCAAGAAACCCCTCTGTCTTAGTGAGATTCAGGAGAACGGAACACAAAAGTTTCCCCTTCGCCTCGTGTCGTCTGTGATCAAGGTCAATTTCTTGTAAATATGTTCTGGTACCAACTTGTGCTTAATTCTCCACATGGTCTGTAAAATGTTTAAATTAGCAAGATCTTTAAATTTTAATAGTTTCAGCTTCACAAAAAAGTTGTTAGTATGTTCTCTAGAGCCTTTATGACTTATAAAGCAAAAACATTCGATCTATTACACTTTTGCATTTCCCCAGATGCCTGTGTTAAAAGCCTCTGGTCCTGATCCAAATCTATATTTAGAGTCGTGATATCGCCTCGATCCAGATTAATTTCACAACCTCCACAACAGTCCCTGATGAGTCATGCGGGTGAGGTGTCTTGCTCAAGGACAAAAGTACCCTGCTCTTTCCTCTATCTCTCTCTCTGGTATTTCTAGTCTCTATCTCTCCCATCTCTTTCTCTCTCTCTCTGGTCTCTCTCTGGTCTCTCTGGTCTCTCTCTGGTCTCTCTCTGGTCTCTCTCTGGTCTCTCTCTGGTCTCTCTCTGGTCTCTCTCTGGTCTCTCTCTCTGGTCTCTCTCTGGTCTCTCTCTGGTCTCTCTCTCTGGTCTCTCTCTGGTCTCTCTGGTCTCTCTCTGGTCTCTCTCTGGTCTCTCTCTGGTCTCTCTCTCTTTGGTCTCTCTCTCTGGTCTCTCTCTCTTTGGTCTCTCTCTCTCTTGGTCTCTCTCTCTGGTCTCTCTCTCTTTGGTCTCTCTCTGGTCTCTCTCTGGTCTCTCTCTCTTTGGTCTCTCTCTAGTCTCCCTCTGGTCTCTCTCTGGTCTCCCTCTGGTCTCTCTCCTGTCTGCACATGTGAACATAGGGAGGGGAGACCTCTTTGACAGACGACTGTGAACGTCACGACACCGCAGCAGTTTTGAGAGCCAAGTTTCTTTTGCAGCTGTTTCGGAAAATAAAGAAGGAGGGAAGAAATTACAAAAGAGGAGGAGGAAGAGGAGGAGGAAGAAGAGGAGGAAGAGGAGGAGGAAGAGGAGGAGGAAGAGGAGGAGGAAGAGGGGGAGAAGCAGCCAACTCCTCTGACATCGCAGTGGGACAGAGCGAGGGAGACTTCTGGAGCTTTGGAAAAGTCCTGGGATTCAAGGACCATAGACCGTCCACTGCTGCACCAGAGACCGCAACCAGGTGAGGACTTCAGACTTTAGACATACTTTAGACATACTTTAGGCATACAGTACTTTAGAAATACTTTAGACATACTTTAGACATACAGTACTTTAGAAATACTTTAGACAAACTTTAGACATACTTTAGACAAACTTTAGACATACTTTAGACATACTTTAGACATATTTTAGACATATTTTAGACATACTTTAGACATACTTTAGACATACTTTAGACAAACTTTAGACATACTTTAGACATACTTTAGACAAACTTTAGACATACTTTAGACATATTTTAGACATACTTTAGACAAACTTTAGACATATTTTAGACATATTTTAGACATACTTTAGACGTACTTCAGACATACCTTAGACATACTTCAGACATACTTCAGACATACTTCACACATACCTCAGACATACTTCAGACATACTTCAGACACACTTTAGACACACTTTAGACACACTTTAGACATACTTTAGACATACTTTAGACATACAGTACTTTAGAAATACTTTAGACAGACTTTAGACATACTTTAGACATACTTTAGACAAACTTTAGACATACTTTAGACATATTTTAGACATACTTTAGACGTACTTCAGACATACCTTAGACATACTTCAGACATACTTCAGACATACTTCACACATACCTCAGACATACTTCAGACATACTTCAGACACACTTTAGACACACTTTAGACACACTTTAGACATACTTTAGACATACTTTAGACATACAGTACTTTAGAAATACTTTAGACAGACTTTAGACATACTTTAGACATACTTTAGACAAACTTTAGACATACTTTAGACATATTTTAGACATACTTTAGACATACTTTAGACAAACTTTAGACATACTTTAGACATATTTTAGACATACTTTAGACATACTTTAGACAAACTTTAGACATACTTTAGACATACTTTAGACATATTTTAGACATACTTTAGACAAACTTTAGACATACTTTAGACATACTTTAGACATACTTTAGACAAACTTTAGACATACTTTAGACATATTTTAGACATACTTTAGACATATTTTAGACATACTTTAGACAAACTTTAGACATATTTTAGACATACTTTAGACATACTTTAGACAAACTTTAGACATACTTTAGACATACTTTAGACACACTTTAGACATACTTTAGACATACAGTACTTTAGAAATACTTTAGACAGACTTTAGACATACAGTACTTTAGACATACTTTAGACAAACTTTAGACATACTTTAGACATATTTTAGACATACTTTAGACATATTTTAGACATACTTTAGACAAACTTTAGATATATTTTAGACATACTTTAGACGTACTTCAGACATACTTCAGACATACTTCAGACATACTTTAGACACACTTTAGACACACTTTAGACATACTTTAGACATACTTTAGACATACAGTACTTTAGAAATACTTTAGACAGACTTTAGACATACTTTAGACATACTTTAGACAAACTTTAGACATACTTTAGACATATTTTAGACATACTTTAGACATACTTTAGACAAACTTTAGACATACTTTAGACATACTTTAGACATATTTTAGACATACTTTAGACAAACTTTAGACATACTTTAGACATACTTTAGACATACTTTAGACAAACTTTAGACATACTTTAGACATATTTTAGACATACTTTAGACATACTTTAGACATACAGTACTTTAGAAATACTTTAGACAGACTTTAGACATACTTTAGACATACTTTAGACATATTTTAGACATACTTCAGACATACCTTAGACATACTTCAGACATACTTCAGACATACCTCAGACATACTTTAGACATACTTTAGACATACTTTAGACACACTTTAGACATACTTTAGACATACTTTAGACATACTTTAGACATACAGTACTTTAGAAATACTTTAGACATACTTTAGACATACAGTACTTTAGATATACTTTAGACATACTTTAGACATACTTTATACATACTTTAGACATACAGTACTTTAGAAATACTTTAGAAATACTTTAGACATACTTTAGACGTACAGTACTTTAGAAATACTTTAGACATACTTTAGACAAACTTTAGACATACCTTAGACATATTTCAGACATACTTTAGACAAACCTTAGACATACTTTAGACATACTTTAGACATACTTCACATGTCTCTGAGACTTTCTGGAGCGGTCCTGTCTTAAGGTGGGGTCTAAAGGAGGATTTTCTTACAATACTGGGCTTTTATAACTATTGTATCACCTCTGATTTATCTCTGATTTATCTCTGATTTATCTCTGATTTATCTTTGATTTATCTCTGATTTATCTCTGATTTATCTCTGATTTATCACTGATTTATCTCTGATTTATCTCTGATTTATCACTGATTTATCTCTGATTTATCTCTGATTTATCTCTGATTTATCACTGATTTATCACTGATTTATCTCTGATTTATCTCTGATTTATCACTGATTTATCACTGATTTATCACTGATTTATCTCTGATTTATCTCTGATTTATCACTGATTTATCACTGATTTATCTCTGATTTATCTTTGATTTATCTCTGATTTATCTCTGATTTATCTCTGATTTATCACTGATTTATCTCTGATTTATCTCTGATTTATCTCTGATTTATCACTGATTTATCACTGATTTATCACTGATTTATCTCTGATTTATCACTGATTTATCACTGATTTATCTTTGATTTATCTCTGATTTATCTCTGATTTATCACTGATTTATCTCTGATTTATCTTTGATTTATCTTTGATTTATCTCTGATTTATCTCTGATTTATCTCTGATTTATCACTGATTTATCTCTGATTTATCTCTGATTTATCTCTGATTTATCACTGATTTATCACTGATTTATCTCTGATTTATCTCTGATTTATCACTGATTTATCTCTGATTTATCACTGATTTATCACTGATTTATCTCTGATTTATCTCTGATTTATCTCTGATTTATCTCTGAAAAACGTTCTGGATTCATTCATACAAACAGAATAACACCAGGCCGGGGTAGCACATGCTAACACCAGGCCGGGGTAGCACATGCTAACACCAGGCCAGGGTAGCACATGCTAACACCAGGCCAGGGTAGGACATGCTAACACCAGGCTGGGGTAGCACATGCTAACACCAGGCCAGGGTAGGACATGCTAACACCAGGCTGGGGTAGCACATGCTAACACCAGGCCGGGGTAGCACATGCTAACACCAGGCCAGGGTAGGACATGCTAACACCAGGCCAGGGTAGGACATGCTAACACCAGGCTGGGGTAGCACATGCTAACACCAGGCCAGGGTAGGACATGCTAACACCAGGCTGGGGTAGCACATGCTAACACCAGGCCAGGGTAGGACATGCTAACACCAGGCCAGGGTAGGACATGCTAACACCAGGCCAGGGTAGCACATGCTAACACCAGGCCAGGGTAGGACATGCTAACACCAGGCCAGGGTAGCACATGCTAACACCAGGCCAGGGTAGGACATGCTAACACCAGGCCAGGGTAGGACATGCTAACAACAGGCCGGGGTAGCACATGCTAACACAAGCCTTCATTGGAAGTTTATTGGAGGACTTACTTCCGGGTGGATCATCAAGACTATTGGTCCTCCCAAGTGTCAATCAATCTGCTGAAACCTGCTCATCCAATCAGACCAGAGAGATTTTTCAGAAAGTTGGAGAGGGCGGTTCTTTCTTAAAGTTCTAAACTCCTGGAGCAGAGTTCACGTGTCTTAATCTCGTTAGCGTCGGTGGCTTCGTGGACTGGGACTGCTGTTGTTTATCTGATGTGGGTCGGTCCTGGTTCTGTCTCACAGCTACACACCCCTGCTACAGCTCAGATCATGTGACTTCTAACCTTGCAGCACTTTAGCGTCGATAACTTTATGGATTGGGAAGCTGTCGATCCGGTCCCTTCAGAATAGTTCTATATCTTTGAGTTTTCCTGTTTGCACTAATCACATGTTTCTCGAGCTCTTTTCGAGGCTGTCTATTGTTGAGTTTTTCTTTGCACTAATCATCCTTTCGTGCTGCATTGGCCTCTACATGTTTGGTAAAGTGACTCCTGAAGCTCGCAGACATGTCTCTCCCGTAGCATTGTTAGCACCGTTAGCATCGTTAGCATCGTTAGCATCGGCTCTTCGTGGATTTGTGAGGCTATAATAACGCTCTGTTTATGGTTTGTCTCGTTCTTTTTACATTCATTCAAACTATTTTGGATTTTGACTTTGAGTTTTCCAGTGTCGACTCCGTGACAGTTTGTTGTAGTTAGTCCCAGGATTTGACCCAGTTTAGATTCATGGTAAAAATGTCAGAATCTTGCATCGGTTATCATTGGATTGGAAGGTTTTCGATGTGGTAAAAATGGTTCTTTGTTTGTGGAGAATCCTGGAGCCTTTTGTCTGTGTTCTGATCCGACTTTCACACAAACTCTTTTGGATTCTTTCATTTGTGAGTTTTTCATTGGAATAATCAAATCAGACCTCTGCTGTAGTCACTCCCGTCTCTGTGGTTCTGACCCAGTTTAGACGAACACTTTAACTGTCCTTGATTCTCTCGGGTTTGTTCTTTCATTCATTAATAATGGATTCTTTATGGTCCAGTCCTGTTAGAATCTGTCTGAGTCGCAGAGACTTCATTCTAACTGTGTTTTACATTGAAATAGTCACGATTGTCCACTCTAAGATTGTTTACTCCCACATTTTGACCCAGTTTAGACATGAACTGGGTCAAAATTCCTTGTCTACCTCGTCCTTGACTGTTGCCGTTGGTTACTCGCATGGATTGTGTTTTGTTGCTGGTTTAGTTTCTGTCTTACTCTTGTTAGATTCATTCCAAGTTTCCCATTGTACTAATAATGGAAAACTGTTAAATACAGTACTCCCTGGTTCAGACCCAGTTCAGACCCAGTTCAGACCCAGTTCAAACCCAGGTCAGACCCAGTTTAGACCCAGGTCAGGTCAGGCCCAGTTCAGACCTAGGTCAGGCCCAGGTCAGGCCCAGGTTTCAGACCCAGTTCAGACCCAGTTCAGACCCAGTTTAGACCCAGGTCAGGGCCAGGTCAGGCCCAGTTCAGACCCAGGTCAGACCCAGGTCAGGGTCAGTTCAGACCCAGGTCAGGCCCAGGTCAGACCCAGTTCAGACCCAGTTCAGACCCAGGTCAGACCCAGTGCAGACCCAGTTCAGACCGAGGTCAGGCCCAGTTCAAACCTCTTGTGTTGGTGACATCATGGTTTTGGGAGATTTCCATTAGATTAAAAGTGTCTGTGTCTGTGTCTGTGTCTGAGTCTGTGTCTGTGTCTGAGTCTGTGTCTGTGTCTGAGTCTGTGTCTGAGTCTGAGTCTGTGTCTGAGTCTGTGTCTGAGTCTGTGTCTGAGTCTGAGTCTGTGTCTGTGACTGTGTCTGAGTCTGTGTCTGAGTCTGTGTCTGAGTCTGTGTCTGTGTCTGTGTCTGTGTCTGTGTCTGTGTCTGTGTCTGTGTCTGTGTCTGTGTCTGTGTCTGAGTCTGTGTCTGTGTCTGAGTCTGTGTCTGAGTCTGTGTCTGAGTCTGAGTCTGTGTCTGTGTCTGTGTCTGTGTCTGTGTCTGTGTCTGTGTCTGAGTCTGTGTCTGAGTCTGAGTCTGTGTCTGAGTCTGTGTCTGTGTCTGTGTCTGTGTCTGTGTCTGTGTCTGAGTCTGTGTCTGTGTCTGTGTCTGAGTCTGTGACTGTGACTGTGACTGTGTCTGTGTCTGTGTCTGTGTCTGTGTCTGAGTCTGTGTCTGTGTCTGTGTCTGAGTCTGAGTCTGTGTCTGTGTCTGTGTCTGAGTCTGTGTCTGTGTCTGTGAGTCTGTGTCTGTGACTCTGTCTGTGTCTGAGTCTGTGACTGTGTCTGTGTCTGAGTCTGTGTCTGTGACCTGTGTCTGTGTCTGAGTCTGTGTCTGAGTCTGAGTCTGAGTCTGTGTCTGTGTCTGTGTCTGAGTCTGTGTCTGTGTCTGAGTCTGAGTCTGTCTGTGACTGTGTCTGTGTCTGAGACTGTGTCTGTGTCTGTGTCTGAGTCTGTGTCTGTGTCTGAGTCTGAGTCTGTGTCTGTGACCTCTGTCTGTGTCTGTGTCTGTGACCTGTGTCTGTGTCTGTGTCTGTGACTGTGTCTGTGTCTGAGACTGTGTCTGTGTCTGTGTCTGAGTCTGTGTCTGTGTCTGAGTCTGAGTCTGTGTCTGTGTCTGTGACTGTGTCTGTGTCTGAGACTGTGTCTGTGTCTGTGTCTGAGTCTGAGTCTGTGACTGTGTCTGAGTCTGTGTCTGAGTCTGTGTCTGTGTCTGTGTCTGTGTCTGTGTCTGAGTCTGAGTCTGAGTCTGAGTCTGTGTCTGTGTCTGAGTCTGTGACTGTGTCTGAGTCTGTGACTGTGTCTGTGACTTTGAGTTTGGGAACCAGGAAGGAGTTTGGGGAGTTTAAAGTCCGTCTGTGATCTGAAAACCAGTGAAGATTATTTTAATACTTTTCTTCATTTGTGGAGATGTGAAGAACTGTCCTGTAGTCTCACTGTAGACTTAGACCAGACTTAGACCAGACTTAGACCGGACTTAGACCAGACGTAGACCAGACTTAGACCAGACTTCGACCAGACGTAGACCAGACGTAGACCGGACTTAGACCAGACTTAGACCACACTTAGACCAGACGTAGACCAGACTTAGACCGGACTTAGACCAGACGTAGACCAGACTTAGACCAGACTTAGACCAGACATAGACCAGACGTAGACCAGACGTAGACCGGACTTAGACCAGACTTAGACCACACTTAGACCAGACGTAGACCAGACTTAGACCAGACTTAGACCAGACTTAGACCAGGACCTGACCGGGGCCAGGTCAGGCCCCGGTCAGGCCCAGTTCAGACCTAGGTCAGGCCCAGGTCAGGCCCAGTTTAGACCGTGTTCAGACCCAGTTCAGACCCAGTTTAGACCCAGGTCAGGGCCAGGTCAGGCCCAGTTCAGACCCAGGTCAGACCCAGGTCAGGGTCAGTTCAGACCCAGGTCAGGCCCAGGTCAGACCCAGTTCAGACCCAGTTCAGACCCAGGTCAGACCCAGTGCAGACCCAGTTCAGACCCAGGTCAGGCCCAGTTCAAACCTCTTGTGTTGGTGACATCATGGTTTTGGGAGATTTCCATTAGATTAAAAGTGTCTGTGACTGTGTCTGTGTCTGAGTCTGTGCCTGTGACTGTGTCTGTGTCTGAGTCTGTGTCTGAGTCTGAGTCTGTGTCTGAGTCTGTGTCTGAGTCTGTGTCTGAGTCTGTGTCTGTGTCTGTGTCTGTGTCTGAGTCTGTGTCTGAGTCTGTGTCTGAGTCTGTGTCTGTGTCTGAGTCTGTGTCTGAGTCTGTGTCTGAGTCTGTGTCTGAGTCTGTGTCTGTGTCTGTGTCTGTGTCTGAGTCTGTGTCTGAGTCTGTGTCTGAGTCTGTCTGTGTCTGTGTCTGTGTCTGTGTCTGTGTCTGAGTCTGTGTCTGAGTCTGTGTCTGTGTCTGTGTCTGAGTCTGTGACTGTGTCTGTGTCTGAGTCTGAGTCTGAGTCTGTGTCTGTGTCTGTGTCTGAGTCTGTGTCTGAGACTGAGTCTGTGTCTGTGTCTGAGTCTGTGTCTGAGTCTGTGACTGTGTCTGAGTCTGTGACTGTGTCTGTGACTTTGAGTTTGGGAACCAGGAAGGAGTTTGGGGAGTTTAAAGTCCGTCTGTGATCTGAAAACCAGTGAAGATTATTTTAATACTTTTCTTCATTTGTGGAGATGTGAAGAACTGTCCTGTAGTCTCACTGTAGACTTAGACCAGACTTAGACCAGACTTAGACCGGACTTAGACCAGACGTAGACCAGACTTAGACCAGACTTAGACCAGACGTAGACCAGACGTAGACCGGACTTAGACCAGACTTAGACCACACTTAGACCAGACGTAGACCAGACTTAGACCGGACTTAGACCAGACGTAGACCAGACTTAGACCAGACTTAGACCAGACATAGACCAGACGTAGACCAGACGTAGACCGGACTTAGACCAGACTTAGACCACACTTAGACCAGACGTAGACCAGACTTAGACCAGACTTAGACCAGACTTAGACCAGGACCTGACCGGGGCCAGGTCAGGCCCCGGTCAGGCCCAGTTCAGACCTAGGTCAGGCCCAGGTCAGGCCCAGTTTAGACCGTGTTCAGACCCAGTTCAGGCCCAGTTCAGACCCAGTTCAGACCCAGTTTAGACCCAGGTCAGGGCCAGGTCAGGCCCAGTTCAGACCCAGTTCAGACCCAGGTCAGACCCAGTGCAGACCCAGTTCAGACCGAGGTCAGGCCCAGTTCAAAGCTCTTGTGTTGGTGACATCATGGTTTTGGGAGATTTCCATTAGATTAAAAGTGTCTGTGTCTGTGACCTGTGTCTGTGTCTGTGTCTGTGACCTGTGTCTGTGTCTGAGTCTGTGACCTGTGTCTGTGTCTGAGTCTGTGTCTGTGTCTGAGTCTGAGTCTGTGTCTGTGACTGTGTCTGAGTCTGAGTCTGAGTCTGTGACTGAGTCTGTGTCTGTGTCTGAGTCTGTGACTGAGTCTGAGTCTGTGTCTGAGTCTGTGTCTGAGTCTGTGTCTGAGTCTGTGTCTGTGACTGTGTCTGAGTCTGAGTCTGTGTCTGTGACTGTGACTGTGTCTGAGTCTGTGTCTGTGTCTGAGTCTGTGTCTGAGTCTGAGTCTGTGTCTGAGTCTGTGTCTGTGTCTGTGTCTGTGTCTGTGTCTGTGTCTGTGTCTGAGTCTGTGTCTGTGTCTGTGTCTGAGTCTGTGACTGTGACTGTGACTGTGTCTGTGTCTGTGTCTGTGTCTGTGTCTGAGTCTGTGTCTGTGTCTGTGTCTGAGTCTGAGTCTGTGTCTGTGTCTGTGTCTGAGTCTGTGTCTGTGTCTGAGTCTGAGTCTGTGTCTGTGACCTCTGTCTGTGTCTGTGACTGTGACTGTGTCTGTGTCTGAGTCTGTGTCTGTGACCTGTGTCTGTGTCTGAGTCTGTGTCTGAGTCTGAGTCTGTGTCTGTGTCTGTGTCTGAGTCTGTGTCTGTGTCTGAGTCTGAGTCTGTCTGTGACTGTGTCTGTGTCTGAGACTGTGTCTGTGTCTGTGTCTGAGTCTGTGTCTGTGTCTGAGTCTGAGTCTGTGTCTGTGACCTCTGTCTGTGTCTGTGTCTGTGACCTGTGTCTGTGTCTGTGTCTGTGACTGTGTCTGTGTCTGAGACTGTGTCTGTGTCTGTGTCTGAGTCTGTGTCTGTGTCTGAGTCTGAGTCTGTGTCTGTGTCTGTGACTGTGTCTGTGTCTGAGACTGTGTCTGTGTCTGTGTCTGAGTCTGAGTCTGTGACTGTGTCTGAGTCTGTGTCTGAGTCTGTGTCTGTGTCTGTGTCTGTGTCTGTGTCTGAGTCTGAGTCTGAGTCTGAGTCTGTGTCTGTGTCTGAGTCTGTGACTGTGTCTGAGTCTGTGACTGTGTCTGTGACTTTGAGTTTGGGAACCAGGAAGGAGTTTGGGGAGTTTAAAGTCCGTCTGTGATCTGAAAACCAGTGAAGATTATTTTAATACTTTTCTTCATTTGTGGAGATGTGAAGAACTGTCCTGTAGTCTCACTGTAGACTTAGACCAGACTTAGACCAGACTTAGACCGGACTTAGACCAGACGTAGACCAGACTTAGACCAGACTTCGACCAGACGTAGACCAGACGTAGACCGGACTTAGACCAGACTTAGACCACACTTAGACCAGACGTAGACCAGACTTAGACCGGACTTAGACCAGACGTAGACCAGACTTAGACCAGACTTAGACCAGACATAGACCAGACGTAGACCAGACGTAGACCGGACTTAGACCAGACTTAGACCACACTTAGACCAGACGTAGACCAGACTTAGACCAGACTTAGACCAGACTTAGACCAGGACCTGACCGGGGCCAGGTCAGGCCCCGGTCAGGCCCAGTTCAGACCTAGGTCAGGCCCAGGTCAGGCCCAGTTTAGACCGTGTTCAGACCCAGTTCAGACCCAGTTTAGACCCAGGTCAGGGCCAGGTCAGGCCCAGTTCAGACCCAGGTCAGACCCAGGTCAGGGTCAGTTCAGACCCAGGTCAGGCCCAGGTCAGACCCAGTTCAGACCCAGTTCAGACCCAGGTCAGACCCAGTGCAGACCCAGTTCAGGACCCAGGTCAGGCCCAGTTCAAACCTCTTGTGTTGGTGACATCATGGTTTTGGGAGATTTCCATTAGATTAAAAGTGTCTGTGTCTGTGTCTGACTGTGTCTGTGTCTGTGTCTGAGTGTGTCTGTGTCTGTGTCTGTGTCTGTGTGTCTGAGTCTGTGTCTGAGTCTGTCTGAGTCTGAGTCTGTCTGAGTCTGTCTGTGTCTGTGTCTGTGTCTGTGTCTGAGTCTGTGTCTGTCTGTGTCTGTGTCTGTGTCTGTGTCTGTGTCTGTGTCTGTGTCTGAGTCTGTGTCTGTCTGTCTGAGTCTGAGTCTGTGTCTGTGTCTGTGACTGAGTCTGAGTCTGTGTCTGAGTCTGTGTCTGTCTGTCTGAGTCTGTGTCTGAGTCTGTGTCTGAGTCTGTGTCTGAGTCTGAGTCTGTGTCTGTGACTGTGTCTGAGTCTGTGTCTGTGACTGTGTCTGAGTCTGTGTCTGTGTCTGAGTCTGTGTCTGAGTCTGTGTCTGTGTCTGAGTCTGTGTCTGAGTCTGAGTCTGTGTCTGTGTCTGAGTCTGTGTCTGAGTCTGTGTCTGAGTCTGTGTCTGAGTCTGTGTCTGTGTCTGAGTCTGTGTCTGAGTCTGTGTCTGTGTCTGAGTCTGTGTCTGTGTCTGAGTCTGTGTCTGTGTCTGTGTCTGAGTCTGTGTCTGAGTCTGAGTCTGTGTCTGAGTCTGTGTCTGAGTCTGAGTCTGTGTCTGTGTCTGAGTCTGTGTCTGAGTCTGTGTCTGAGTCTGTGTCTGAGTCTGTGTCTGTGTCTGAGTCTGTGTCTGAGTCTGTGTCTGAGTCTGTGTCTGTGTCTGAGTCTGTGTCTGTGTCTGTGTCTGAGTCTGAGTCTGTGTCTGTGTCTGAGTCTGTGTCTGAGTCTGTGTCTGTGTCTGAGTCTGTGACTGTGTCTGAGTCTGTGTCTGAGTCTGTGTCTGAGTCTGTGTCTGAGTCTGAGTCTGTGTCTGTGTCTGTGTCTGAGTCTGTGTCTGTGTCTGTGTCTGAGTCTGAGTCTGAGTCTGTGACTGTGTCTGAGTCTGTGTCTGTGTCTGTGTCTGTGTCTGAGTCTGTGTCTGAGTCTGTGTCTGTGTCTGTGTCTGAGTCTGTGTCTGAGTCTGTGACTGTGTCTGAGTCTGTGTCTGAGTCTGTGTCTGTGTCTGAGTCTGTGTCTGTGTCTGAGTCTGTGTCTGTGACTGTGTCTGAGTCTGTGACTGAGTCTGAGTCTGTGTCTGAGTCTGTGACTGAGTCTGAGTCTGTGTCTGTGTCTGAGTCTGTGTCTGAGTCTGTGTCTGAGTCTGTGTCTGAGTCTGAGTCTGTGTCTGTGACTGTGTCTGAGTCTGAGTCTGTGTCTGTGACTGTGTCTGAGTCTGTGTCTGTGTCTGAGTCTGTGTCTGAGTCTGTGTCTGTGTCTGAGTCTGTGTCTGAGTCTGAGTCTGTGTCTGTGTCTGTGTCTGAGTCTGTGTCTGAGTCTGTGTCTGAGTCTGTGTCTGAGTCTGTGTCTGTGTCTGTGTCTGAGTCTGTGTCTGAGTCTGTGTCTGAGTCTGTGTCTGTGTCTGAGTCTGTGTCTGTGTCTGTGTCTGAGTCTGAGTCTGTGTCTGAGTCTGAGTCTGTGTCTGAGTCTGTGTCTGAGTCTGAGTCTGTGTCTGTGTCTGAGTCTGTGTCTGAGTCTGTGTCTGAGTCTGTGTCTGAGTCTGTGTCTGTGTCTGTGACTGTGTCTGAGTCTGTGACTGTGTCTGTGACTTTGAGTTTGGGAACCAGGAAGGAGTTTGGGGAGTTTAAAGTCCGTCTGTGATCTGAAAACCAGTGAAGATTATTTTAATACTTTTCTTCATTTGTGGAGATGTGAAGAACTGTCCTGTAGTCTCACTGTAGACTTAGACCAGACTTAGACCAGACTTAGACCGGACTTAGACCAGACGTAGACCAGACTTAGACCAGACTTCGACCAGACGTAGACCAGACGTAGACCGGACTTAGACCAGACTTAGACCACACTTAGACCAGACGTAGACCAGACTTAGACCGGACTTAGACCAGACGTAGACCAGACTTAGACCAGACTTAGACCAGACATAGACCAGACGTAGACCAGACGTAGACCGGACTTAGACCAGACTTAGACCACACTTAGACCAGACGTAGACCAGACTTAGACCAGACTTAGACCAGACTTAGACCAGGACCTGACCGGGGCCAGGTCAGGCCCCGGTCAGGCCCAGTTCAGACCTAGGTCAGGCCCAGGTCAGGCCCAGTTTAGACCGTGTTCAGACCCAGTTCAGACCCAGTTTAGACCCAGGTCAGGGCAGGTCAGGCCCAGTTCAGACCCAGGTCAGACCCAGTTCAGGCCCAGTTCAGACCCAGTTCAGACCCAGTTTAGACCCAGGTCAGGCCCAGGTCAGACCCAGTTCAGACCCAGTTCAGACCCAGGTCAGACCCAGTGCAGACCCAGTTCAGACCCAGGTCAGGCCCAGTTCAAACCTCTTGTGTTGGTGACATCATGGTTTTGGGAGATTTCCATTAGATTAAAAGTGTCTGTGACTGTGTCTGTGACTGTGTCTGTGTCTGAGTCTGTGTCTGAGTCTGTGTCTGAGTCTGTGTCTGTGTCTGTGTCTGAGTCTGTGTCTGTGACTGTGTCTGAGTCTGTGTCTGAGTCTGTGTCTGAGTCTGTGTCTGTGTCTGTGTCTGTGTCTGTGTCTGTGTCTGTGTCTGTGTCTGTGTCTGAGTCTGTGTCTGAGTCTGTGTCTGTGTCTGTGTCTGTGTCTGTGTCTGAGTCTGTGTCTGAGTCTGTGTCTGAGTCTGTGTCTGTGTCTGAGTCTGAGTCTGTGTCTGTGTCTGTGTCTGTGTCTGAGTCTGTGTCTGAGTCTGTGTCTGAGTCTGTGTCTGTGTCTGTGGTCTGAGTCTGAGCTGTCTGAGTCTGTGTCTGTGTCTGGTCTGTGTCTGTGTCTGTGTCTGTCTGTCTGTGTCTGGTCTGTCTGGTCTGTCTGTCTGTGTCTGAGTCTGTGTCTGTTGTCTGTGTCTGTGTCGATCTGGTCTGTGTCTGTGTCTGTGTCTGGTCTGTGTCTGAGTCGCTGTGTCTGTGTCTGTGTCTGGTCTGGTCTGTCTGAGTCTGTGTCTGGTCGTGTCTGTCTGTGCTGAGTCTGAGTCTGTGTCTGTGACTGTGTCTGAGTCTGAGTCTGTGTCTGTGACTGTGTCTGAGTCTGTGTCTGTGTCTGAGTCTGAGTCTGAGTCTGTGTCTGAGTCTGTGTCTGTGTCTGAGTCTGTGTCTGAGTCTGAGTCTGTGTCTGTGTCTGTGTCTGTGACTGTGTCTGAGTCTGTGTCTGAGTCTGTGTCTGAGTCTGTGTCTGTGTCTGAGTCTGTGTCTGAGTCTGTGTCTGTGTCTGAGTCTGTGTCTGTGTCTGAGTCTGTGTCTGTGTCTGTGTCTGAGTCTGTGTCTGAGTCTGAGTCTGTGTCTGAGTCTGTGTCTGAGTCTGAGTCTGTGTCTGTGTCTGAGTCTGTGTCTGAGTCTGTGTCTGAGTCTGTGTCTGAGTCTGTGTCTGTGTCTGAGTCTGTGTCTGAGTCTGTGTCTGTGTCTGAGTCTGTGTCTGTGTCTGTGTCTGAGTCTGAGTCTGTGTCTGTGTCTGAGTCTGTGTCTGAGTCTGTGTCTGTGTCTGAGTCTGTGACTGTGTCTGAGTCTGTGTCTGAGTCTGTGTCTGAGTCTGTGTCTGAGTCTGAGTCTGAGTCTGAGTCTGAGTCTGTGTCTGAGTCTGTGTCTGAGTCTGTGTCTGTGTCTGTGTCTGTGTCTGTGTCTGAGTCTGAGTCTGAGTCTGTGTCTGAGTCTGTGTCTGTGTCTGAGTCTGTGTCTGAGTCTGTGTCTGAGTCTGTGTCTGTGTCTGAGTCTTGTTACAGAGTCTAGTGCTTTATGTATTCTGTCATCCTATCACAAGCACCGCCAGGGCGCATGCGCGTGGGTCTTATATACGGCCTCGGTGCCGCAGTCTTGCTCAGTTTGATAAAGCACCTTATACTTAACTCGTGTCTCCGCATTCCTTCTCTACCGTTCTGCACTAGACACAAACATGGTGTCAGAAGTGGTGACTACGTTGTACCATTCGTTGTACCTGTAATACGTAGCTGTGTTCTCCAAACCGGGCGGCTGGCGCCATTCATGTCCGACGCAGAGGAATCAACAGGCACCGCGTTCGCAGTGAGCATGGCGGCTAACATTCCCCCGCCGTCTGTGATGGGCTTCACGGGCGATTGGAGCACTAACTGGGATGTTTTCCGCGCGGAATATGAAGACTATGTTCTTGTGACTGGAGTGGCGGAAAAGGACAAAAAAATACAGGCGGCAACTCTCCGCAGTGTTATGGGCAGCGAATGCAGACATGTTTACCGTCACAACCTAAACCTCACGGCGGAGCAGAGAGAGGATCCCGCGGCTATACTGAGCGCCCTGGAGAGGTATTTCAAACCGGCAAAAAACATAATCTATGAGCGATATCTGTTTGGATGTTGCAAACAAGAGGACGGTGAATCAATAGACGCCTTTGTGACCAGGCTAAGAGAGAAAGCATCAACGTGTGAGTACGGACAATTAAAAGACGAAATGATACGTGACAAAATTGTGCTGGGCATTGCAAGTGAGAGCTCCAGGCGCAGACTGTTGAGGGAAAAGGATCTTAACTTAGTCACAGCCATCGAGATGTGTCGTGCTGCAGAGCAGACAGATTTAAGGATGCGAGTAATGGAAACTGCTGGGACACACGTAATGCACACCGAGACAGTGCACTCTGCTGTCAGGCAACCAGCTAAGCACTTCAAAGCGAGGCAGAGCGACTCAAACAAGGCGGTGGACCCCAACTGCAGGTATTGTGGAAACACCCACACGAGAGGCAGGGACCACTGCCCTGCTTTCGGGAAGAAATGTAAATTGTGTGGGACTAATAATCACTTTGCTAAAGTCTGTATGAAAAGCAAACGGGGCAGCACCACGGGCAAGGTGCTCTGCATGGACGGGGAAGCTGAGTCAGGGCAGAGCAGTGAGGAGGAGACACATCTGTACATGATTGAGTCAGTCAGTGCAGTGGGACAGACTAAAGGGAAAAAATGGTTCGTCACACTAAAGTTCAACAGCAAATCACAGAGGTGCCAGCTTGACTCGGGAGCCACCTGCAACATAATGACACTGAAAGATAAGAAAAAGCTCTCATCCAAAGGAAAACTACGCCAAAGTAATGCCAGCCTCAGACTGTACTCGGGGGAGATAATAAAGTCATTGGGAGTTTTTGACACAGAATGCACGATCCAAGGCATTAAGCACAAGCTCTCCTTTGAGATAGTAAGAAAGGGTCAGTTGCCTCTCCTGTCAGGCGATACCTGTGAACGTCTTGGTTTCATACGTTTCACTATTCCGGAAGATGCACTCAAGGTGGACACTGTGGTGCGAGCAGGACATTTGACCAAAGACACTGTGGTCAGCAATTACAACGATGTGTTTACTTCACCCGTGGAGGCATTACCTGGCGAAGTACATTTCGATCTAGATCTGGACGTGAAGCCAGTACAAAGTGCTCCCCGCAATGTCCCCATTGCTCTGAAAACTGCAGTTAAGGCCCAGCTTGACAAATATGAAGCAGAGGGGCATGTTGCACCTGTCACAGAGCCAACAGACTGGATCAGTAACATGGTCATTGTGAGCAGACCACAAAAACTGAGAATTTGTCTTGATCCCAAGTTTCTGAACAAGGCTCTACGGCGCTCCCACTACATAATGCCGACTCTGGAAGATGTATTATACAAGCTGCCCAAAGCAAGGACCTTCACGTTGGTCGATGCCAGAGATGCCTTTTTGCAGTGTAAGCTAGACACAGAGAGCAGTTTCATGACTACCTTTTGGACACCATGGGGTAGAAAACGCTGGCTAAAACTGCCTTTTGGTGTGTCTGTAGCACCGGAAGTATATCAAAGAAAGCAGCATGAGCTACTGGCAGGTCTGGAAGGCATCGAGCCCATTGCTGACGACATTCTGGTGGTGGGCTGCGGTGATACGGACGAGGAAGCAGAATCCGACCATGACACCAAACTTCTGGCTCTGCTAAATCGCTGCAGAGAAGTTAAGCTGAGGCTTGGACTAAAAAAGCTTCAATTCAAGATGTCCGAAGTCCGTTTTCATGGCCACATTCTCTCAGCTGCAGGTCTTAAACCCGATCCGGAAAAGGTGAGGGCGTTAATCGATATGCCAAACCCTACCGATGCAAAAGGAGTACAGAGGCTGGTGGGGTTTGCAAACTATCTGGCCAAGTTCATGCCCCACCTTTCAAGTGTCTGTGAGCCTCTGCGACGTTTGCTAGACAAGGACACTCCTTGGCATTGGCTGCCAAAACATGAAGCTGCCATACAAGAACTTAAGTCTTTAGCTACAACTGTGCCAGTACTTCGATATTATGATGTGTCCCAGCCTGTCACAATCCAGAGTGACGCGAGTCAGAGCGGGCTTGGCTGCTGTCTCATGCAAGAGGGACAGCCTGTTGCATTCGCTTCACGAGCTCTCACCGCTACTGAGCGGAATTACGCACAGATTGAAAAAGAATGTCTCAGCATTGTCTTTGCATGTCAGAGATTCCACTACTATTTGTATGGCCGTGACGCTATCACAGCAGAAACAGACCACAAGCCCTTAATTTCAATTTTCGGCAAGCCTCTCCTCAGCGCTCCAAAAAGGCTTCAGGGCATGCTCATGACTCTTCAAAGCTACAGTCTCTGTGTAGTATACAAACCGGGACAGGAAATGTTTATCAGCGACACACTCAGTCGGGCAACAGCGGCCTGTGCCAGCAATGCTAACTACTACCAGCGACATGCTATCTGTTTTCTGCAGGAGGTCCAGGAGGACCTGCAACAGGTGAACCAAGCAGATTACCTGAACGTAACGGGCCAACGCCTGGAACAAATCAGGCGACACACAGACAATGATGAGGGTCTGCAGGCATTGAGGTACACAGTCACCACAGGCTGGCCGGATCTCAAAGAGCAGGTGCCCGTCATTATTAGAGGATACTGGCCCTATCGTGATGAGATCAGTGCTCAGAATGGCATCTTATTCAGGGGTCAGAGAGTGGTTATTCCCAAATCACTCCGTACAGAGATGTTGGCACGCATTCATGCTAGCCATATTGGGGGAGAAGCATGTTACAGGCAAGCTCGGGAGACATTGTTCTGGCCGAACATGCAGTCAGAGATCAAAGACTTTGTCAGCACTTGCACTACATGCAATGAGTACGCACATGGCCAGCAGAAAGAGACTATGCTCTCACATCCACTCCCAACAAGGCCATGGCAAATAGTCAGCATGGATCTCTTTGCTCACGGGCGCAAGGAATACCTGCTCATTGTAGATCACTATTCTGACTTTTGGGAGATTGAGCTCCTCCCTGATCTTTCAGCAGAGACTGTGATCAAGCGCTGTAAGGCTCAGTTTGCAAGACATGGCCAGCCGGACAGGGTCATCACAGACAATGGCCCTCAGTTTACTTCCGCATTTGCTCGTTTCGCCTCAGAGTGGGAATTTGAGCATGTGACATCCTCTCCAAGGTATCCCAAAGCAAATGGTAAGGCTGAATCTGCCGTCAAGATTGCAAAGAATCTGCTTCGCAAGGCCGCTCGGGATGGAAACGACCCTTGGAAAGCAGTGTTGCACTGGCGCAATACTCCGACAGAAAAACATGGACAGCAGCCCAGCGCAACGTCTCATGTCCCGTCGCCTTAAGACATCCATTCCTGTGACCAACAAACTCCTTGAGCCGGTGGTGGTGACAGGAGTTACTGAGAAGCTTCAATACAGGAGGCAGCTCGCCAAGTCGTTCTACGACCGGTCAGCGCGGGTCCTACCGGAGCTGGAGGTAGGAGAGACTGTCAGAATGAAGCCTCCTCCTGGCGACACCTCCCGCATATGGAGAGCTGGAACCTGTCTTGGCAAGGTCGCGCCTCGGTCTTACCTTGTGGACATGGACGGTTCTGTTTATCGCCGCAACAGAGTGGATCTTAGAGTGGCAGAATCAGGGGCTGCTCTGGGATTTGGGGACAGTGAGTGTGTACCTACTGTCAGTTCAGAAGTAAGGGAGATGGGGGCTTATCCTACTATTGCCGGTTCAAGCCCTGCTAGGCCCGTAGTAGAGGCCTCACCAGCTACTCACACGCCTGTAGCCTCCACTGTTACTGTAGGTGTAGGGGAGGGGTTGGTACGCACCAGGGCAGGGCGCCTTTCAAGGCCACCTAAAAGAATAGACTGGTAACCGGTATTATAATAGTTTATATTTCATATGGTTCCTCTGTTTTATTTTAGTTGCATTGGTTAGTTTTAAAAATGTTGTTTGTTGTTTACTGCCATGTTATGTTTATACCAGGCAACTTTAGGAATTTTGTTATAGCATTCTTGAGCTGTTTTGGAAAAGGAAGATGTTACAGAGTCTAGTGCTTTATGTATTCTGTCATCCTATCACAAGCACCGCCAGGGCGCATGCGCGTGTGTCTCATATACGGCCTCGGTGCCGCAGTCTTGCTCAGTTTGATAAAGCACCTTATACTTAACTCGTGTCTCCGCATTCCTTCTCTACCGTTCTGCACTAGACACAAACAAGTCTGTGTCTGTGTCTGTGTCTGAGTCTGAGTCTGTGTCTGAGTCTGAGTCTGTGTCTGTGTCTGAGTCTGTGTCTGTGTCTGAGTCTGTGTCTGTGTCTGAGTCTGTGTCTGTGTCTGTGTCTGAGTCTGTGTCTGTGTCTGAGTCTGTGTCTGTGTCTGAGTCTGTGTCTGTGTCTGTGTCTGAGTCCGAGTCTGTGTCTGTGTCTGTGTCTGTGTCTGTGTCTGAGTCTGTGACTGTGTCTGAGTCTGTGTCTGAGTCTGTGTCTGAGTCTGTGTCTGTGTCTGAGTCTGTGTCTGAGTCTGAGTCTGAGTCTGTGTCTGAGTCTGTGTCTGAGTCTGAGTCTGTGTCTGAGTCTGAGTCTGTGTCTGAGTCTGTGTCTGAGTCTGTGTCTGAGTCTGAGTCTGTGTCTGAGTCTGTGTCTGTGTCTGAGTCTGTGTCTGTGTCTGAGTCTGTGTCTGTGTCTGAGTCTGTGACTGTGTCTGTGACTTTGAGTTTGGGAACCAGGAAGGAGTTTGGGGAGTTTAAAGTCCGTCTGTGATCTGAAAACCAGTGAAGATGATTTTAATACTTTTCTTCATTTGTGGAGATGTGAAGAACTGTCCTGTAGTCTCACTGTAGACTTAGACCAGACTTAGACCAGACTTAGACCGGACTTAGACCAGACGTAGCCCATACTTAGACCAGACTTAGACCAGACTTAGACCGGACTTAGACCAGACGTAGACCAGACTTAGTGCTGGTTTCGTTCCCGTCGTCATATAGTTTGACTTGGTTAAAGGGGGAGATTTTAATGATGTTGTTTGAGGTCTGGTCTGCAGTGAATCCTGGTTCAAAGTCGTAGTCATTTGTCCACATGATAGATATAAGTATAGGTTCTTCAGCTGTTCATGGGTTCAGTTAACTTTGGTTTATTCTTAATTAATGTTTTCAGTGTTTGAAATAATGCTTTGTTTGTGGTCGAGTCTGATCTGATCCTGGTGTCGCCTCAGTCCTGCTGAGTCTGAATCTTTACCTTTAAAACTCCACAGGTTTCTACTGTTTACTGTTCACGTGTTACTTTCTACATGTCATTCATTCATTCATTCATTCATTCATTCATTCATTCATTCATGTTCCACTCCTTCATTAGTCCATTCCTGGGTCGGGGGGTGACAGTCAGAGCTGCCCCAGTCTCACAGCACCAGTCCCTCTGATCCTCTGCAGGGGGTCCACAGGAAGATGGCTGCTCCGTCAGCGGTCTCTCAGCGGGAGCTTCAGGCAACGTGGGGTTAAGTGTCTTGCCCAAGGACACAAGGACAGTAGACATTTGTGGGAGCAGTTGGAGTAGGAACCCACGACCTCCAGGCTCAAAGGCCAATGCTTCTGTCGCTCCTTGTGTGTGAGGATGTTATTGTTGACTTTTGGTTGGACCCAGTTTCAAGCTTTAGTCGTTTTATGCTGTTTTTTTGTGGTTTTGTGTTTTTTTGATGCATTAATAATAATAATGTCATATGTTTGTGTTGGACCTGGTGCTGCACTTGTTGCTTGTTCTTCTGTTTTCATTCAGATCTGATTTGTAACATTTGTATTAAACTCCTCAGACCAAATTAATTATAGGCCATTATTTATTTTGACAAACCATTTTAAAGAAAGACTGTTTATCTAAATATCTGTTAAATATCATGCAGTACTTTCAGCAGTGATCCCAGTGTGACTTTCTACTTCCGGGTGGATCATCAAGACTATTGGTCCTCACATGTGTCAATCATTCTGGGGATACGTGCTCGTCCAATCAGACCAGAGAGTTTAGTTTACAAAGTGGAGAGGGCGGTTCTTTCCAAACATTTGGGAAAATCCTCCTTTTTACCTTTAATGGCTCAAGAACTATGAAAACATTCTACCAACACTTGAATTGGACTACACTTAATAACTAACTAACGCTTAATAACTAACGCTTAATAACTAACTAACTCTTAATAACTAACGCTTAATAACTAACTAACTCTTAATAACTAACTCTTAATAACTAACTAACTCTTAATAACTAACTCTTAATAACTAACTCTTAATAACTAACTCTTAATAACTAACTCTTAATAACTAACTAACGCTTAATAACTAACTAACGCTTAATAACTAACTAACGCTTAATAACTAACTAACGCTTAATAACTAACTAACGCTTAATAACTAACTCTTAAGGGCGGCACGGTGGCTGAGTGGATAGCACTCTCGCCTCTCAGCAAGAAGGTCCTGGGTTCGAATCCCGGCCGGACCAGGGCCTTTCTGAGTGGAGTTTGCATGTTCTCCCCGTGTCTGCGTAGGTTTCCTCCGGGTACTCCGGTTTCCCCTACCACTAAAAAATATGTACAATAGGACTGTGCATGCGCCTCCTGTTCGGCGACCCCGCTCCCATCTCTGTGTGGAGTGAGAGACAAGTGCCCAAAAAATAACAATTGTAAACCGCTTTGTGACTCTGGTCTGTGAAAGGCGGTATATAAATAAAGCTTACTTACTTACTTACTTACTTACTTAATAACTAACTCTTAATAACTAACGCTTAATAACTAACTAACGCTTAATAACTAACTCTTAATAACTAACTCTTAATAACTAACTAACGCTTAATAACTAACTAACTCTTAATAACTAACTCTTAATAACTAACTAACGCTTAATAACTAACTAACTCTTAATAACTAACGCTTAATAACTAACTAACTCTTAATAACTAACGCTTAATAACTAACGCTTAATAACTAACTCTTAATAACTAACTCTTAATAACTAACGCTTAATAACTAACTAACGCTTAATAACTAACTCTTAATAACTAACTCTTAATAACTAACGCTTAATAACTAACTAACTCTTAATAACTAACTAACTCTTAATAACTAACGCTTAATAACTAACGCTTAATAACTAACTAACTCTTAATAACTAACGCTTAATAACTAACTAACTCTTAATAACTAACTAACTCTTAATAACTAACGCTTAATAACTAACGCTTAATAACTAACGCTTAATAACTAACTAACTCTTAATAACTAACGCTTAATAACTAACTAACTCTTAATAACTAACGCTTAATAACTAACGCTTAATAACTAACTAACTCTTAATAACTAACTCTTAATAACCAACTAACTCTTAATAACTAACGCTTAATAACTAACTAACTCTTAATAACTAACGCTTAATAACTAACTAACTCTTAATAACTAACGCTTAATAACTAACGCTTAATAACTAACTAACTCTTAATAACTAACGCTTAATAACTAACTAACTCTTAATAACTAACGCTTAATAACTAACTAACTCTTAATAACTAACGCTTAATAACTAACTAACTCTTAATAACTAACGCTTAATAACTAACGCTTAATAACTAACTAACTCTCAATAACTAACGCTTAATAACTAACGCTTAATAACTAACGCTTAATAACTAACTAACTCTTAATAACTAACTAACTCTTAATAACTAATGCTTAATAACTAACTAACTCTTAATAACTAACGCTTAATAACTAACGCTTAATAACTAACTAACTCTAAATAACTAACGCTTAATAACTAACTAACTCTCAATAACTAACGCTTAGTAACTAACTAACTCTTAATAACTAACGCTTAATAACTAACGCTTAATAACTAACGCTTAATAACTAACGCTTAATAACTAACTAACTCTTAATAACTAACGCTTAATAACTAACGCTTAATAACTAACTAACTCTTAATAACTAACGCTTAATAACTAACGCTTAATAACTAACGCTTAATAACTAACGCTTAATAACTAACTAACTCTTAATAACTAACGCTTAATAACTAACTAACTCTTAATAACTAACGCTTAATAACTAACTAACTCTTAATAACTAACGCTTAATAACTAACGCTTAATAACTAACTAACTCTTAATAACTAACGCTTAATAACTAACTAACTCTTAATAACTAACGCTTAATAACTAACTAACTCTTAATAACTAACGCTTAATAACTAACGCTTCATAACTAACTAACTCTTAATAACTAACTCTTAATAACTAACGCTTAATAACTAACGCTTAATAACTAACTAACTCTTAATAACTAACGCTTAATAACTAACTAACTCTTAATAACTAACGCTTAATAACTAACTAACTCTTAATAACTAACGCTTAATAACTAACGCTTCATAACTAACTAACTCTTAATAACTAACTCTTAATAACTAACGCTTAATAACTAACGCTTAATAACTAACGCTTAATAACTAACTAACTCTTAATAACTAACGCTTAATAACTAACTAACTCTTAATAACTAACGCTTAATAACTAACTAACTCTTAATAACTAACGCTTAATAACTAACTAACTCTTAATAACTAACGCTTAATAACTAACTAACTCTTAATAACTAACGCTTAATAACTAACTAACTCTTAATAACTAACGCTTAATAACTAACGCTTAATAACTAACTAACTCTCAATAACTAACGCTTAATAACTAACTCTTAATAACTAACGCTTAATAACTAACGCTTAATAACTAACTAACTCTTAATAACTAACGCTTAATAACTAACTAACTCTCAATAACTAATGCTTAATAACTAACTAACTCTTAATAACTAACGCTTAATAACTAACGCTTAATAACTAACTAACTCTTAATAACTAACGCTTAATAACTAACTAACTCTTAATAACTAACGCTTAATAACTAACTAACTCTTAATAACTAACGCTTAATAACTAACGCTTAATAACTAACTAACTCTTAATAACTAACGCTTAATAACTAACTAACTCTTAATAACTAACGCTTAATAACTAACTAACTCTTAATAACTAACGCTTAATAACTAACGCTTAATAACTAACTAACTCTTAATAACTAACGCTTAATAACTAACTAACTCTTAATAACTAACACTTAATAACTAACTAACTCTTAATAACTAACGCTTAATAACTAACGCTTCATAACTAACTAACTCTTAATAACTAACTCTTAATAACTAACTCTTAATAACTAACGCTTAATAACTAACTAACGCTTAATAACTAACTCTAAATAACTAACTCTTAATAACTCTTAGTTGCTGTAGTTTGAGTTTTGTTGGTAAATGTGAATCTTTGGGGTATTGTCACAGTTAAAGGGCTCAGTGAAGGTTAAAACTCGACTTCAGCCCAAACCCTTTTCACTCAAACATTATTTAGACCTAAAATTATTAGTATAAATGTTTTCGTTTTTATCCTTTTAGTAAAATGTATTAGATCTTAGGAAACATGTGACTGAGGTTTTAATGAACGTAACGACCAAAGAAACAAACGACAACATTCCAGAGACATTTTGATTTGACTTTTTTATCAATACAAGGTTTGTTCACTGCAAAAACCATGAAGCCACTTTCCTCTGAACATTTCCCACTGCAGCCCAGGACTCTGCAGCTGGAGAGTGTGTGACAGAATGAAATGGGTAGAGGGGGAGTGAGGGGGAGTGAGGAGGAGTTAGGGGGGAGTTAGGGGGAGTGAGGGGGAGTTAGGGGGAGTGAGGGGGAGTTAGGGGGGAGTCAGGGGGAGTGAGGGGGAGTCAGGGGGAGTGAGGGGGAGTTAGGGGGAGTTAGAGAGAGTTAGAGAGAGTTAGAGAGAGTTAGAGAGAGTGAGGGGGAGTGAGGGGGAGTGAGGGGTAGTTAGAGGCGGAGAATGGGGCAAATGTTTGGGGCCAGGCTGCAGAGATTTACTGAAGTCTGTTGTTGCGAGAGGACTGAGCGGAGTTGGAATGGGAAAGTGTGCAGAGAGATTCTGAAACTGGATCTTTCAGGACGGTGAGTAATGCTCTGATGGATTTATTTAGCTCGGGCCTAATGCTTCAGAAATGCAGCGGGGTCGAGTGCTCTGAGCCGCTCTGCACGTCCATCTTTGAAGTTTGTGTTTTGTTCCATGGATAAGTTTACCATTAGCATTAGCATTACCATTGGTATTAGCATTAGCCCTGTGACGTGATGTGTTCAACGGGAGACAAAATGACATTACTTACAACACACAATACAATACAATGTATTCTTGTATAGCCCTAGGTCACAACAGAAGTCATCTCAGAGACTTAACAAAACCATTGAAATCACCAACACAGGTCAGAGAATCAACAGTTAAAACACATGAAGAATATAAAGCACACACAGAAGAAAATGTCCATACATGTTGTAGAATGCTAAAGTGTCCTGATCATCACCAATCCTTTCTGTTGGACACTAACTGTCCAACAAGACCCTCCTGCATCCACAAGGAAAAACTCTTAAAAAACCCAGTGGGAAAAAGTGAGAAACCTTGGGGAGAACTTGGGAAACCCACAGGGATTTGTGTGTTTAGTCCTGTTTGTGCGATAAAACTTTGCTAATCTGGAGCATGGATGTGGATCTGCACTTATTTAAATTCTAAAGTTTAGTGAATCTAGTGATCACAGTAAGTATGCTAAAAAGTACATACCAAACCATACCATACCAAACCATACCATACCAAACCACACCATACCAAACCAAACCATACCAAACCAAACCAAACCATACCATACCATACCAAACCAAACCACACCAAACCAAACCAAACCATACCATACCATACCATACCATACCATACCAAACCAAACCATACCATACCATACCATACCAAACCAAACCATACCATACCATACCAAACCACACCACACCATACCATACCATACCATACCATACCATACCATACCATACCAAACCACACCATACCAAACCAAACCATACCAAACCAAACCATACCATACCATACCATACCATACCATACCAAACCATACCATACCAAACCATACCATACCATACCATACCATACCAAACCAAACCATACCATACCATACCATACCAAACCATACCATACCATACCATACCAAACCATACCATACCATACCATACCAAACCATACCATACCATACCATACCATACCATACCAAACCATACCATACCATACCATACCATACCATACCAAACCAAACCATACCATACCATACCATACCAAACCATACCATACCATACCATACCATACCATACCAAACCATACCATACCATACCATACCAAACCATACCATACCATACCATACCATACCAAACCATACCATACCAAACCAAACCATACCATACCATACCAAACCATACCATACCAAACCAAACCACACCACACCATACCATACCATACCATACCATACCATACCATACCATACCATACCATACCATACCATACCATACCAAACCATACCATGGTAACAGTGTAGGAATAGTAGCAGTTGTTATAGTCTCTATGTGGAACATTTATACAAAATCCCACTCGAAAAACAACTGAACTTTGGATTTCAGTTCTAGTTTATACACGTTAAAAAGGGGAGGTGAAAAATATAGATTTTGAGGAAGCAGTAGTGTGTTTAGTCCTGACTCTGGGACCAGCAGGAGGCCAGTCCCTGTGCTCCTCAGAGTCCCAGCAGGAGGCCAGTCCCTGTGCTCCTCAGAGTCCCAGCAGGAGTCCAGTCCCTGTGCTCCTCAGAGTCCCAGCAGGAGGCCAGTCCCTGTGCTCCTCAGAGTCCCAGCAGGAGTCCAGTCCCTGTGCTCCTCAGAGTCCCAGCAGGAGGCCAGTCCCTGTGCTCCTCAGAGTCCCAGCAGGAGTCCAGTCCCTGTGCTCCTCAGAGTCCCAGCAGGAGGCCAGTCCCTGTGCTCCTCAGAGTCCCAGCAGGAGGCCAGTCCCTGTGCTCCTCAGAGTCCCAGCAGGAGGCCAGTCCCTGTGCTCCTCAGAGTCCCAGCAGGAGGCCAGTCCCTGTGCTCCTCAGAGTCCCAGCAGGAGGCCAGTCCCTGTGCTCCTCAGAGTCCCAGCAGGAGGCCGGTCCCTGTGCTCCTCAGAGTCCCAGCAGGAGTCCAGTCCCTGTGCTCCTCAGAGTCCCAGCAGGAGGCCAGTCCCTGTGCTCCTCAGAGTCCCAGCAGGAGGCCAGTCCCTGTGCTCCTCAGAGTCCCAGCAGGAGGCCAGTCCCTGTGCTCCTCAGAGTCCCAGCAGGAGTCCAGTCCCTGTGCTCCTCAGAGTCCCAGCAGGAGGCCAGTCCCTGTGCTCCTCAGAGTCCCAGCAGGAGTCCAGTCCCTGTGCTCCTCAGAGTCCCAGCAGGAGTCCAGTCCCTGTGCTCCTCAGAGTCCCAGCAGGAGGCCAGTCCCTGTGCTCCTCAGAGTCCCAGCAGGAGTCCAGTCCCTGTGCTCCTCAGAGTCCCAGCAGGAGGCCAGACTCTATATTTTTGATTATTGTAATGTATTTCTGATTTGATGTGACTGTTGAACTGTTGAGCCCTAGAACAGTTTCTGCTTTTTACCTTTATGTAAATAACTTTCACTCTTCTGTTGGTTTTGGTCTTCTGGTTGACCTTCCATCACGTCCTCTTCAATAATGGTCTTTGTGAAGGAGCTAGCGTCCCGATGCTAAGTGCTACTGATAAACATCTTATATAAACTGTTTACGGCCCTTTAATGTATTTTCCATGATGTGGTCGAGCCGCGTCTCTAAAAGCACAAGAGGAAATACTTTCTGTTATTAATTCTTTGCTGGGGACATGGCCCTGACATCCGTGTTCCCTGGAAACTGGTGGCCATTTTGGGGACAGGAAGTGGAGGTCAGAGGTCAGACCGGGAGACTGTGGGATGTTTTCATGACCTTTCAGTGTGTGGCGGGGGATAGTTGGGATTCTGAACCGAAATCCAACACATAGTAGTCATGGATTTTGGATCTTTTGACCCAATATAACGGTCCTTGTCTTACTTTTAATACGAGTAGATTACGTTTAGATTTGTTTGAGTTAGTTCTGGTTTGAATAGTTTGAAGGAGACAAATTGAGCATAATCTTCTAAAGCTGCCTCTGAAATCCCCATGGTTCCCTGAGTATGTGATACACTGAGGCATTTTGGCACAAATGAAAAACAATGGGCATGGCGCTCTGAGAGTTGAGTGACAGCTGTCACTGCCACCTCTGCCCAGAAAGAGATGAAGAAAGATGGAAAAGAGCAAAACAGAAGTGTTTGAGCAGATACACAGCTAACAGCGGAAGTCGGTTTTTCAAAAGGGTCTAAAAATATGGAAATATGGACATTCCAATTTGAATTATTTTACTTGTTTTGTTGCACACTTTAATCAACTACTTTGTGTTCGTACAAATGAACTTTCATTTCCTAAACAATCTTTATATCTGTGTGAAGCCACTGCCAAGAAAGAAAAACATGAGTTCATACAAAAGAAACACAACCTACTTCAGAAAGTTTGAAGCCTCTTTCTGAGGTGAAAGACTGTGGAGAATCCCTTTGGTCATGTTTGTGGAGCACAGGGACAGGGCTGTTGGCGATGAACATGTGACTCCTTCATGTGAGCAGAGGATCTAATTATGAACGTTATCTGCAGCTGAAGGCACTGTCTGTCTGCTAGCCTTGCTTTAGCATTTAGCCTTGCTTTAGCATTTAGCCTTGCTTTAGCATTTAGCCTTGCTTTAGCATTTAGCCTTGCTTTAGCATTTAGCCTTGCTTTAGCATTTAGCCTTGCTTTAGCATTTAGCCTTGCTTTAGCATTTAGCCTTGCTTTAGCATTTAGCCTTGCTTTAGCATTTAGCCTTGCTTTAGCATTTAGCCTTGCTTTAGCATTTAGCCTTGCTTTAGCATTTAGCCTTGCTTTAGCATTTAGCCTTGCTTTAGCCATCTCCTTTGCTGCTAGCGAAGCCCTTTGGGAGTAGAGCCACAATCTTTGCAGAGATTACATTTGTTAAACATTCCTCTTGCTCCGGCTTCAGTTTCTTGATAGAACCAGAACAGAACTTTACTATCACATTCTTCACCAAACTACAACCTGCTCATTCAACACAAACTCTGACGTCACCCACATCAGGACCAGACCCAGACGTTACATGTAGAGTGAACGGATGGATAAGACCAGGGTAGACCAGGCTGGACCAGGCTAGACCAGGCTAGACCAGGGTAGACCAGGCTAGACCAGGCTAGACCAGGGTAGACCAGGCTAGACCAGGGTAGACCAGGGTAGACCAGGGTAGACCAGGCTAGACCAGGCTAGACCAGGGTAGACCAGGCTAGACCAGGCTAGACCAGGCTAGACCAGGCTAGACCAGGCTAGACCAGGGTAGACCAGGCTAGACCAGGCTAGACCAGGCTAGACCAGGGTAGACCAGGCTAGACCAGGGTAGACCAGGGTAGACCAGGCTAGACCAGGGTAGACCAGGCTAGACCAGGCTAGACCAGGCTAGACCAGGCTAGACCAGGGTAGACCAGGCTAGACCAGGCTAGACCAGGGTAGACCAGGCTAGACCAGGGTAGACCAGGGTAGACCAGGCTAGACCAGGGTAGACCAGGCTAGACCAGGGTAGACCAGGCTAGACCAGGCTAGACCAGGCTAGACCAGGCTAGACCAGGCTAGACCAGGGTAGACCAGGCTAGACCAGGCTAGACCAGGGTAGACCAGGCTAGACCAGGCTAGACCAGGCTAGACCAGGCTAGACCAGGCTAGACCAGGGTAGACCAGGCTAGACCAGGCTAGACCAGGGTAGACCAGGGTAGGACTGAGGGGTAGAACTCAGAGTGGTGGGTGTAGGGTTTTTCTCTTAACATTATTATTATTGTATGAATATAATGAATGTTGTTTAAGTAACTTTGTCTTTTACTGACTCAGAGGTGGTTTGGCTCGTCCTGTTTTTGAAGATCTAAAAATGTGACAAAAACACAAGTTTGTGAAAACTTCTGATGGAACTAAACTGATTTCAGACGAGGAGAGTTTATTTGTATAGCACAGATTCTTTAAACGGTAAAAAAACCATAAACATTCTTTCCCAGGACCTGTGTCAGAGACCGCTCAAACCTCCGACACCTGAGTCCAACACGGACTAATCCTGGTCTTAACCCGGACTAAAGGATCCAAACATGGAACACAGCGTTTCCCACAGACGTTCACAGACGTTCACAGACGTTGACAGACGTTCACAGACGTTCACAGACGTTCACAGACGTTCACAGACTTTCACAGACGTTCACAGACTTTCACAGACGTTCACAGACGTTGACAGACGTTCACAGACGTTCACAGACTTTCACAGACGTTCACAGACGTTCACAGACTTTCACAGACGCTCACAGACGTTCACAGACGCTCACAGACGCTCACAGACGCTCACAGAGGCTCACAGACGTTCACAGACGTTCACAGACGTTCACAGACTTTCACAGACGTTCACAGACGCTCACAGACGCTCACAGACTTTCACAGACGTTCACAGACGTTCACAGACGCTCAC
>OZ035840.1:493587-511087 GCA_964034765.1 Knipowitschia caucasica | reverse complement strand
CCCACACACACACGCATACACAAACACACACACACACGCACTTAGACACACACACAGACAGACACACACACAAACACACCCACCCACAAACACACCCACCCACACACACACACACACACACATACACACCCACACACACACGCATACACAAACACACACACACACACGCACTTAGAGACACACACACACACACACACACACACCAGTGGCTGGAATCCTGGCCCATTCCTCCCTCTTTGAGATGTTGTGTCAATATCTCCACATCTTTTCTCACGCTGCCATCTTCTGTATTTCATAAACTTCAACAGTGTAATGTAAACGTTCGGGTTCAACTGTAAATTCTCAGAATAGGTGTCTGGAATTGTGGCCCATTCCTCCCTCTTTGAAAGGTTGCTTCAATACCTCCGCTTCAGGTTCTACAGCATGTGCCTGCTGCTATATATTTCATGAACATCTATCACAAGCGAATGTGATCATCCGGTTTCGACTGTAGTTAGTGCTGTAAGTGGTGTTTCTCAAGCTTCTCACAATAGGTGGTTGGAATTCTGGCCCATTCCTCCCAATTTGAGTTGTTCTTCAATATCTCTACATTATATGTTCGCTGCCATCCACTTTATAAACCTCCCCAGAGTCTGCAAACGTGTGGCTCTAACTGGCGTTTGGCAAGCTCCTTACTTGGTGGCTGGAATTCTGGCCCATTCCTCCTTCCCAGAGGTGTTGCTTCCAGTTCATAGTCTGTGCTTGCTGCCAACTATTCCATGACCCTTTAGAAACAATAAAACTAATCATTTAGTGTCTTTGTTTACAGAGCGCAGAATGACGGAGGCTCCAGAACCCAGCCCTGAAGATGTGAACAACCGCAGCTTCTGGATGGTACGACAACAACAACAACAACAACAACAACAACAACAACAACAACAACACACTGGGTTTATACAAATGTGTCGGGGAAGACCAGGAGTTGTTTTGTCTGAGGCTCCGACCACAGTCTGCGTACGAAGTCTCTTTACTGTCCCCAAACACACACACACACAGACACACACACACACACACACACACACACACACAGACACACACACAGACACACACACACACACACACACATACACACACACACACACAGACACACACACAGACACACACACACACACAGACACACACACACACAAACCACAGCAGTTAAAAAGTGGGTGTTCCCCTCAGTTAGACTCGTGAACTCTAAAGTTTCAGAATTGACTCTTGTTCCACTTAAAGCTGAGGTACCTGACTTTCACACACGGACGAGGAATTAACATCACAAAAACTACATGTGTGTGTCTATACATGTGTGTGTCTGTACATGTGTGTGTCTGTACATGTGTGTGTCTATGCATGTGTGTGTCTGTACATGTGTGTGTCTGTACATGTGTGTTTCTATACATGTGTGTGTCTATACATGTGTGTGTCTATACATGTGTGTGTCTATACATGTGTGTGTCTATACATATGTGTGTGTCTATACATGTGTGTGTCTATACATGTGTGTGTTTATACATGTGTGTGTCTGTACATGTGTGTGTCTGTACATGTGTGTGTCTGTACATGTGTGTGTCTATACATGTGTGTGTCTATACATGTGTGTGTCTATACATATGTGTGTGTCTATACATGTGTGTGTCTATACATGTGTGTGTTTATACATGTGTGTGTCTGTACATGTGTGTGTCTGTACATGTGTGTGTCTATACATGTGTGTGTCTATACATGTGTGTGTCTATACATGTGTGTGTCTGTACATGTGTGTGTCTATACATGTGTGTGTCTATACATGTGTGTGTCTATACATGTGTGTTTCTATACATGTGTGTGTCTGTACATGTGTGTGTCTATACATGTGTGTGTCTATACATGTGTGTGTCTATACATGTGTGTGTGTCTGTACATGTGTGTGTCTATACATGTGTGTGTCTGTACATGTGTGTGTCTATACATGTGTGTGTCTATGCATGTGTGTGTCTATACATGTGTGTGTCTATACATGTGTGTGTCTATGCATGTGTGTGTCTATACATGTGTGTGTCTATACATGTGTGTGTCTATACATGTGTGTGTTTATACATGTGTGTGTTTATACATGTGTGTGTCTATACATGTGTGTGTCTATACATGTGTGTGTCTATACATGTGTGTGTCTATACATGTGTGTGTTTATACATGTGTGTGTCTGTACATGTGTGTGTCTATACATGTGTGTGTCTATACATGTGTGTGTCTATACATGTGTGTGTTTATACATGTGTGTGTTTATACATGTGTGTGTCAATACATGTGTGTGATGTCAGAGATTATTTGATAACTTTCGGACACAGTTGAACTCTCTAGAGCCGGGGTCTCCAACTTGTTGCTTGGGAGCTACCAGTAGCTCGCTAGCCATTTACAGGTAGCTCCCCATAGGATTTTTAATTTAAAACATGATCCTCCATCCATCCATCTTCTTCCCCTTAGTCCGTTTCTGGGTCGGGGGTGGCAGTCAGAGCTACACCCAGTACTGTATATAAAACATGATCCTGAATGATTCAGTTCATTTCAAAGTATAATATATATAATAATATAATAATATAATGTTATGTTTCCATGTTTTGTCGTAATTATTACATAGATTTTTATTGTGACTGCAAAAGAAGTAGCTCTCTGCCTCTTCTGTTGTGTACAAGTAGCTCTCCAATTCAAAAAGGTTGGAGACCCCTGCTCTGTAGTTTCTCTGGTGCAGGGTTTCTCTCTGATGTAGCTTCCTCCTGACGTTTGGTTTTAACAAATATATAACACGCCTCATTCTGACGGCGTCTTGTGTTGTGTTTGTGTTCCATCGTCCTGAGGCTGATGTGACGCTGTTCACGTGACGCTGTTCACGTGACGCTGTTCACGTGACGCTGTTCACGTGACGCTGTTCACGTGACGCTGTTCACGTGACGGGCTGCTCTGAGATAATCACTAACTATTCCATCTCATTTCTTTTTCACTGAATTTGCTCCAACAGTAGAACTATAAGTGTTTCTTCTCTGCCTTCACTGGACTCAGGCTGTTGTTCTCGCTGGTGTTTCTGGTGTTTCTGGTGTTTCTGGTGTTTCTGGTGTTTGTTAAAGTGTTTGCGTTGGCAGAACCAGAGCAGCAGCCGCGGGGGTCACGCTTGTAAAATTCTGCGATTACCAGAAGCCACGTTGCCTCACATTTAACAAAGCTCTTTTTTTCTTTGAACAAGCCACGAGTCCAAACTCAGCCTGATGTTGGTCCCACGGCTCTGACTTAAAGGGCACGTACCATAGCCACGAGTCCAAACTCAGCCTGATGTTGGTCCCACGGCGCTGACTTAAAGGGCACGTACCATAGCCACGAGTCCAAACTCAGCCTGATGTTGGTCCCACGGCGCTGACTTAAAGGGCACGTACCATAGCCACGACTCCAAACTCAGCCTGATGTTGGTTCCACGGCTCTGACTTAAAGGGCACGTACCATAGCCACGAGTCCAAACTCAGCCTGATGTTGGTCCCACGGCGCTGACTTAAAGGGCACGTACCATAGCCACGAGTCCAAACTCAGCCTGATGTTGGTCCCACGGCGCTGACTTAAAGGGCACGTACCATAGCCACGAGTCCAAACTCAGCCTGATGTTGGTCCCACGGCGCTGACTTAAAGGGCACGTACCATAGCCACGACTCCAAACTCAGCCTGATGTTGGTTCCACGGCTCTGACTTAAAGGGCACGTACCATAGCCACGAGTCCAAACTCAGCCTGATGTTGGTCCCACGGCGCTGACTTAAAGGGCACGTACCATAGCCACGACTCCAAACTCAGCCTGATGTTGGTTCCACGGCTCTGACTTAAAGGGCACGTACCATAGCCACGAGTCCAAACTCAGCCTGATGTTGGTCCCACGGCGCTGACTTAAAGGGCACGTACCATAGCCACGAGTCCAAACTCAGCCTGATGTTGGTCCCACGGCGCTGACTTAAAGGGCACGTACCATAGCCACGAGTCCAATCTCAGCCTGATGTTGGTCCCACGGCGCTGACTTAAAGGGCACGTACCATAGCCACGACTCCAAACTCAGCCTGATGTTGGTTCCACGGCTCTGACTTAAAGGGCACGTACCATAGCCACGAGTCCAAACTCAGCCTGATGTTGGTCCCACGGCGCTGACTTAAAGGGCACGTACCATAGCCACGAGTCCAAACTCAGCCTGATGTTGGTCCCACGGCGCTGACTTAAAGGGCACGTACCATAGCCACGACTCCAAACTCAGCCTGATGTTGGTTCCACGGCTCTGACTTAAAGGGCACGTACCATAGCCACGAGTCCAAACTCAGCCTGATGTTGGTCCCACGGCGCTGACTTAAAGGGCACGTACCATAGCCACGACTCCAAACTCAGCCTGATGTTGGTTCCACGGCTCTGACTTAAAGGGCACGTACCATAGCCACGAGTCCAAACTCAGCCTGATGTTAGTCCACGGTTCTGACTTAAAGGGCACGTACCATAGCCACGAGTCCAAACTCAGCCTGATGTTGGTCCCACGGCTCTGACTTAAAGGGCACGTACCATAGCCACGAGTCCAAACTCTGCCTGATGTTGGTTCCCACGGTTCTGACTTAAAGGGCACGTACCATAGCCACGAGTCCAAACTCAGCCTGATGTTGGTCCCACGGCGCTGACTTAAAGGGCACGTACCATAGCCACGACTCCAAACTCAGCCTGATGTTGGTTCCCACGGCTTTGACTTAAAGGGCACGTACCATAGCCACGAGTCCAAACTCAGCCTGATGTTGGTCCCACGGCGCTGACTTAAAGGGCACGTACCATAGCCACGAGTCCAAACTCAGCCTGATGTTGGTTCCCACGGCGCTGACTTAAAGGGCACGTACCATAGCCACGAGTCCAAACTCAGCCTGATGTTGGTCCCACGGCGCTGACTTAAAGGGCACGTACCATAGCCACGAGTCCAAACTCAGCCTGATGTTGGTCCCACGGCGCTGACTTAAAGGGCACGTACCATAGCCACGAGTCCAAACTCAGCCTGATGTTGGTCCCACGGCGCTGACTTAAAGGGCACGTACCATAGCCACGACTCCAAACTCAGCCTGATGTTGGTTCCACGGCTCTGACTTAAAGGGCACGTACCATAGCCACGAGTCCAAACTCTGCCTGATGTTAGTCCCACGGTTTGACTTAAAGGGCACGTACCATAGCCACGAGTCCAAACTCAGCCTGATGTTGGTCCCACGGCGCTGACTTAAAGGGCACGTACCATAGCCACGAGTCCAAACTCAGCCTGATGTTGGTCCCACGGCGCTGACTTAAAGGGCACGTACCATAGCCACGAGTCCAAACTCAGCCTGATGTTGGTCCCACGGCGCTGACTTAAAGGGCACGTACCATAGCCACGAGTCCAAACTCTGCCTGATGTTGGTTCCACGGTTCTGACTTAAAGGGCACGTACCATAGCCACGAGTCCAAACTCAGCCTGATGTTGGTCCCACGGCGCTGACTTAAAGGGCACGTACCATAGCCACGACTCCAAACTCAGCCTGATGTTGGTTCCACGGCTCTGACTTAAAGGGCACGTACCATAGCCACGAGTCCAAACTCAGCCTGATGTTGGTCCCACGGCTCTGACTTAAAGGGCACGTACCATAGCCACGAGTCCAAACTCTGCCTGATGTTGGTTCCCACGGTTCTGACTTAAAGGGCACGTACCATAGCCACGAGTCCAAACTCAGCCTGATGTTGGTCCCACGGCGCTGACTTAAAGGGCACGTACCATAGCCACGACTCCAAACTCAGCCTGATGTTGGTTCCACGGCTTTGACTTAAAGGGCACGTACCATAGCCACGAGTCCAAACTCAGCCTGATGTTGGTCCCACGGCGCTGACTTAAAGGGCACGTACCATAGCCACGAGTCCAAACTCAGCCTGATGTTGGTCCCACGGCGCTGACTTAAAGGGCACGTACCATAGCCACGAGTCCAAACTCAGCCTGATGTTGGTCCCACGGCGCTGACTTAAAGGGCACGTACCATAGCCACGACTCCAAACTCAGCCTGATGTTGGTTCCACGGCTCTGACTTAAAGGGCACGTACCATAGCCACGAGTCCAAACTCAGCCTGATGTTGGTCCCACGGCGCTGACTTAAAGGGCACGTACCATAGCCACGAGTCCAAACTCAGCCATGTTGGTCCCACGGCGCTGACTTAAAGGGCACGTACCATAGCCACGATCCAAACTCAGCCTGATGTTGGTTCCACGGCTCTGACTTAAAGGGCACGTACCATAGCCACGAGTCCAAACTCTGCCTGATGTTAGTCCCACGGTCTGACTTAAAGGGCACGTACCATAGCCACGAGTCCAAACTCAGCCTGATGTTGGTTCCACGGCTCTGACTTAAAGGGCACGTACCATAGCCACGACTCCAAACTCAGCCTGATGTTGGTTCCACGGCTCTGACTTAAAGGGCACGTACCATAGCCACGAGTCCAAACTCAGCCTGATGTTGGTCCCACGGCGCTGACTTAAAGGGCACGTACCATAGCCACGAGTCCAAACTCAGCCTGATGTTGGTCCCACGGCGCTGACTTAAAGGGCACGTACTATAGCCACGAGTCCAAACTCAGCCTGATGGTCAACTCAGCTGATGTTGGGTCCCACGGCGCTGACTTAAAGGGCACGTACCATAGCCACGACTCCAAACTCAGCCTGATGTTGGTTCCACGGCTCTGACTTAAAGGGCACGTACCATAGCCACGAGTCCAAACTCAGCCTGATGTTGGTCCCACGGCGCTGACTTAAAGGGCACGTACCATAGCCACGAGTCCAAACTCAGCCTGATGTTGGTCCCACGGCGCTGACTTAAAGGGCACGTACCATAGCCACGACTCCAAACTCAGCCTGATGTTGGTTCCACGGCTCTGACTTAAAGGGCACGTACCATAGCCACGAGTCCAAACTCAGCCTGATGTTGGTCCCACGGCGCTGACTTAAAGGGCACGTACCATAGCCACGACTCCAAACTCAGCCTGATGTTGGTTCCACGGCTCTGACTTAAAGGGCACGTACCATAGCCACGAGTCCAAACTCTGCCTGATGTTAGTCCCACGGTTCTGACTTAAAGGGCACGTACCATAGCCACGAGTCCAAACTCAGCCTGATGTTGGTCCCACGGCTCTGACTTAAAGGGCACGTACCATAGCCACGAGTCCAAACTCTGCCTGATGTTAGTCCCACGGTTCTGACTTAAAGGGCACGTACCATAGCCACGAGTCCAAACTCAGCCTGATGTTGGTCCCACGGCGCTGACTTAAAGGGCACGTACCATAGCCACGACTCCAAACTCAGCCTGATGTTGGTCCCACGGTTCTGACTTAAAGGGCACGTACCATAGCCACGAGTCCAAACTCAGCCTGATGTTGGTCCCACGGCTCTGACTTAAAGGGCACGTACCATAGCCACGAGTCCAAACTCAGCCTGATGTTGGTCCCACGGCGCTGACTTAAAGGGCACGTACCATAGCCACGAGTCCAAACTCAGCCTGATGTTGGTCCCACGGCGCTGACTTAAAGGGCACGTACCATAGCCACGACTCCAAACTCAGCCTGATGTTGGTCCCACGGCTCTGACTTAAAGGGCACGTACCATAGCCACGAGTCCAAACTCTGCCTGATGTTAGTCCCACGGTTCTGACTTAAAGGGCACGTACCATAGCCACGAGTCCAAACTCAGCCTGATGTTGGTCCCACGGCGCTGACTTAAAGGGCACGTACCATAGCCACGAGTCCAAACTCAGCCTGATGTTAGTCCCACGGTTCTGACTTAAAGGGCACGTACCATAGCCACGAGTCCAAACTCAGCCTGATGTTGGTCCCACGGCTCTGACTTAAAGGGCACGTACCATAGCCACGAGTCCAAACTCAGCCTGATGTTGGTCCCACGGCGCTGACTTAAAGGGCACGTACCATAGCCACGAGTCCAAACTCAGCCTGATGTTGGTCCCACGGCGCTGACTTAAAGGGCACGTACCATAGCCACGACTCCAAACTCAGCCTGATGTTGGTTCCACGGCTCTGACTTAAAGGGCACGTACCATAGCCACGAGTCCAAACTCAGCCTGATGTTGGTCCCACGGCGCTGACTTAAAGGGCACGTACCATAGCCACGACTCCAAACTCAGCCTGATGTTGGTTCCACGGCTCTGACTTAAAGGGCACGTACCATAGCCACGAGTCCAAACTCTGCCTGATGTTAGTCCCACGGTTCTGACTTAAAGGGCACGTACCATAGCCACGAGTCCAAACTCAGCCTGATGTTGGTCCCACGGCTCTGACTTAAAGGGCACGTACCATAGCCACGAGTCCAAACTCTGCCTGATGTTAGTCCCACGGTTCTGACTTAAAGGGCACGTACCATAGCCACGAGTCCAAACTCAGCCTGATGTTGGTCCCACGGCGCTGACTTAAAGGGCACGTACCATAGCCACGAGTCCAAACTCAGCCTGATGTTGGTCCCACGGTTCTGACTTAAAGGGCACGTACCATAGCCACGAGTCCAAACTCAGCCTGATGTTGGTCCCACGGCGCTGACTTAAAGGGCACGTACCATGAAAGACATTTAAACTATGTCTTTAATGTATTTTTAGATTTTTTCATATGTTACAACATTGTTCCCTCAATAAAAACAGACTCAACAACATTTATGGACATTTATGAACATTTATAGACATTTATGGACATTTATGGACATTTATGGACATTGGTGTAAATGAATAGTTTTTGGGATTTGTTTTGTTTTGTTTCCATTTCTGGTTCCGTTCTGGTTTGTCCTGATTTACAAGCTTCAAAATAATTTATAAAACGCTAGAATTGACAGATTAATTAAAAACAAAAAATCCTAAAAACAGATAAATTTGAATTGTTCTTTGCACAAATAATTTTCTACTTTAGTTAGAACCAAACGTTATGGTTGGTTATGGTTAAAGGGAATAAAGCAGTAAAGTAGTAGTGAAAGTTAATTATGCGTAATACTGAGTACATCGTTCCACCTTTTGCTGTTTGAAACTCAGGTACCGCAGCTTTTAGCATTAGCATTAGCATTAGCATTAGCTTTAGCTTTTTGAACAGGATTTCTGCAGACAGACCTTGTTGTTGTTTGTGGACCTTTAAAATCTTCGTCTCTGGACCGTGAAGACCCAGATGTAGCTGTTTGTTTCTCTGACTCTTCTCTCCATCGCCCCTGTACATCTGGATTGGTTTAGATATGTCTGGATTGGTTTAGATATGTCTGGATTGGTTTAGATATGTCTGGATTGGTTTAGATATGTCTGGATTGGTTTAGATATGACTGGATTGGTTTAGATATGACTGGATTGGTTTAGATATGACTGGATTGGTTTAGATATGTCTGGATTGGTTTAGATATGTCTGGATTGGTTTAGATATGTCTGGATTGGTTTAGATATGACTGGATTGGTTTAGATATGTCTGGATTGGTTTAGATATGTCTGGATTGGTTTAGATATGTCTGGATTGGTTTAGATATGTCTGGATTGGTTTTAGATATGACTGGATTGGTTTAGATATGTCTGGATTGGTTTTAGATATGTCTGGATTTGGTTAGATATGTCTGGATTGGTTTAGATATGTCTGGATTGGTTTAGATATGTCTGGATTGGTTTAGATATGACTGGATTGGTTTAGATATGTCTGGATTGGTTTAGATATGTCTGGATTGGTTTAGATATGTCTGGATTGGTTTAGATATGTCTGGATTGGTTTAGATATGACTGGATTGGTTTAGATATGTCTGGATTGGTTTAGATATGTCTGGATTGGTTTAGATATGTCTGGATTGGTTTAGATATGACTGGATTGGTTTAGATATGTCTGGATTTGGTTTAGATATGACTGGATTGGTTTAGATATGACTGGATTGGGTTTAGATATGACTGGATTGGTTTAGATATGTCTGGATTGGTTTTAGATATGTCTGGATTGATTAAGACGATGTCTAAACTGGTCTGGGGTTAGATAGCCGGAGCTGTTAGGAGCAGCTGTAAGTTGTACATCTTGTGTTGATGTTTTTACATAATTTATTTGGGGAGTGGCTTGGGGTCATTTGGAAATGGTTAATGGTACATGTGGTTGTGTAGAATGTTTGGGGGAGTGCTTCTACCACTACTGGGGCAAGGATGCCATGATTTGATGAGGTAGTGGCAAGGAAATCATACGGCCCTATTGCTTACTGATGGTCTGTGGGTAATGGGGCCGGGGGCAGTAGAGTGGAGGCGTTATAAGTAACGTGTAGAATGCGGGGATTAGGTCGTTACTGGGAGTAGCGGTGTACTCGCATCGGCCGGGGGCCCCGCAGTTGGAGGTTTCACCTGAGCACGTGTTGTCTGTGTACACGCCAGTCCGGGGTGGATATGAACCATCGTAGGCCCCAGTGGCTCGCTTCAGGGACTCTGCGTTCGATGGAGTTGCTTGTGCGCTGGGGGAACGCGGATCCTGAGGGCCCCGGGGTGGAAGCCTGGGTAATGACATTAGCGCCCCTCGGCCGCCATGGCCCGCGGGTGAGGATAGGACTCACACGGACAACCCTTACTTCGCGCCAATACAGGGCCAAACCGGGCCAAACTGGGCCATAAGACTCACGGGAGCTCCCGGCCAATATAGCATCAGGAGGATATTGAGGCCTGAGAATGAGACCGCGGCGGCGAGGGGGAAGGGCGAGAACAGGAGCTATAGGCTTTTGTTAGTGAGGCTCCAACAGCACCTAACGACACTCTGGTTTTGGGGGGGTGATTATTAGACGTGCTCTGAGGGCCATGTGTGGTGGAAGGTGGGTTGCCCAAGGACACAACAGCAGTTTGGAAAACCTGAAGCTAAAGCCGATGGACAGAGGACTTCCGCCGAGTGTGCTTCCAGCTGAGTTGAGAGATCCATTGGGTTTTATAACGTGCTTTTATAGACTCTCATTAGAGTGCGGGCACATGCCGTTCAACCACTGGAGTGGAGACACACGTGCGTCTGGTAGCCATCAGCTGCCCTGGGGCACACTCGGACAGAAGCAGGACATTGGGCCATCCCCTCGTGTGATCACACATATCGTCCGGTTTGCCAAAAGACCACAACAGAAATAGTGGTACTCCCAGCTCCGCCGCTAGAAGGTCCTCCCATCACAGTACTAAACCAAAGGGGACCCTGCCCTGCCTCAGTCCGTCAGAGGTCTTTCACCTGCATGGGGGCGACACAATGGAATACTTTATGGATGTTAAAGCTTCCAAAATACTCTGCTTTTTAGACATGCGCAATGTCTACATATGTTTAATATCTGTAAATTGAATTTAACCCCACAACATCAGGTTTAAGGAGATGGCACAGGTGCCTGGATTCAGCAGACTGGAGGCGTAGACCCCGGACTGAGGCTGTAGACCCAGGCCTGGGTCTACAGCCTAAATGTTCTTGGAAGGAATGACTGTGGGCTTAAATAATAAAGAGGACTTCCTGTAATATTACTCCAGCAGCCGCTGGACCAGGATGGGAGACACTTCGATCACAACAAGTAGCTAAACGCGTGTTTTTAGGGGACCAATATTGGGTCCGCAATCGAGGAGTGAACCCTTCAGATCTACCGACTGCAAGAATCAGTCCGTTTGGGTAGACGGTATTAATGGACAGAGTTTGGTGTCAGTTTGTGGCCTAGTGGCTAATTACTCGAACTGGTTGTGATATTATCGGGGTCGGGAATGGATTCTACTGTCTGGTTGCGTCGCTCAGATAAGAAACAAAAGTCTGGCGATGGATTAGAAGAAATAATATGATGGGAGGTTGTGAGCCGGAGAGTCGGAATGAAGGAAAGTCGGAAAGAGGACGAACAGTTTTATATCAGACTAGAATTTAAGCCCAGATCAAATGGGTCTGAGTCATATAACGGCTCTGTGTTTTTATAAAGGCCTGAAAATTATGTGTGACTTTTAGACGGGTGTAGTTACTGATAAACTGTGTTATTGGTTTGTGTTCGACGTTAATCGGTGGGAGTGGCGCTGGCAAGTACACTTTAAGGCGTTTGCGTTAGTGGTGCTCTCGCATCAACTACAACGGAGGAGGAAGGAAAAAAAGATAAATTATGGAAAATTGGAAATAACTACGCAGCGACACGCACAGATTTGTAGATAACTTATACTCAGGTGTATCCAGTTTATCCTACCGGTCTTAAAGTCCTACCTAAAGGTCTGCTTTAAAACAAGAGAGGCAGTTATATTCCTCAACACACTTGTTTCTGATTATTCGACGTCCTGTATAAATGGTTCGTCCTCTTTTTTCCGCTTTCATTTCATTCGGATCCGCTCTAAACCGTTTATCTATTTTTTTATTCTAATCCTCGGCTGAACTTGGGTCGGTTCTGAGGGCCACAAAAGACTGGTAAAAAATGACCACCGTTTTAGCACACAGTGAGGGGTTTTTAGATACGTGGCACAAACTGAACCAAAATCGTCTTAAATAAAGTCTAACAAAAGGATGATTCTGCAGGTCGGTGATCTGAGGGTCACGGATGGTCCGGTTTGGGCAAAGTGGGGTCTAATACACAAACGGTTTGGCTTCGTGTTTGTGGTCGTGGTGGGGCTCCGCCTGCCAGATGTCTGCGAGTATTTAGGGAATATCAACTGTTAGATTTAATACCAAAGTCAGTGTCCAAAAACGGTTGTGACTGTAGACCCTGGACTGGGTCCTACAGCCTCAGTCCGGGTCCTTACAGCCGCAGGCCGATGCAGCATCCTGGAATTGCCTCTCCTGCACCTATGTTGTGGGTTAAATTCATTTACAAGTTTAAACATTGGTTAGGAACAGTGGCTAAATAAGAGTATGAGTGAGAGAAATCCATTAGTAAGATACAGTGGTCGGGACCGCAGGTGATAGGACCTCTGAGGCCGGAGCAGGGGCAGGGAGCGGGTTTGTACTGGGTATGGAGACCTCTAGCTGCGCTGTGAGTTACCACAGTTTCTGTTGTGTCTTTGTGCAAGGTCGATTGAGAGGATCACAGATGGTTGCCAACTGTTCCGGCCTTCTGGCAGTGTGCCCCAGGGCAGCGTGCTACAGAAGCATGTGTCTCCACTGTGTTTACCGGCATGTGAAGCCTCTTTGAGAGTCTATAAAGCACGTATAATACCAATGATCGCTCTAAGCTGGAGAATCCCTGGAAGTCCTCGTCATGGCGGTATAGGTATCAGTGTATCCAAACTGCTGGTTGTGGGCCTGGGCAACCCACTCACCCACCATGGCCTAGAGCAGTATTTTATATTCACCACAGTGGGTATGTATGGCTGTTTGAGCCTCACTACATAAGCCGTTGCGCATGTTTTGCCCCTCCCCCGCGCCGCCGCGTCTCTTCACTATGGCCCATTTCGGCCGCCTGTAATTGTTGGCTGATCCCCGGTGATTTGGGGGGGCCCTGTTATGTGGGCCCGGCGGTTACTTAAAAGTTTCTTTTTTGGGGGGGAGGGTTTTTGGTGGGTTTGTTGTTTTTTTGGGCCCTGTTTTGCGGGTAGGTTCCGGTGTGTTGTCATCCTCCTCCGCGCACAGTGTGAGGCCGTGGCCGCCTGTCTTTACCCAGTGCTTGCAAACAGCGGGCCAGCTCGGTCAGCGATCCCTGAGCTACATGCAATTTATTCACAGAGTCACTGAAGCGAGAGACGGGGCCGCTGAGTCCAGGTACACGGTGGCGTTCACAGAATCACTGTGTCCACCAGGTGCTCAAACTGGAGGGCCCGGTGCCGTGAGTACTGTGCACTTTATAAGAAATCCTATACACATGCTAAGTTGTATTATACGCTCCACTCTCTGAAACAGGCCATTACCAACTTGGACCCACCCAGAAGGCTAGGGCAGTTGTTTAGCTGTTTCCCAATCTTCTCATTCTGATACGTGCCCAGTGTGTTGTAGCAAAACAGTTGCCTTAGAAAATAAGAGGTCGTTTCAGTTCATTTGTCAAAAAGAAATAAAAGAAATTTATGAACATAACTAATACAAATGGTATACTTCGCTGCTCCTACCAGCTCCGTCTATCCCTGGTACATGTGTGTGTTCGTCGGTATAGTCTATCCAGACATTTCTAATCCAATCCAGACATCGCTAAATAACCAATCCAGTCAGATCGAAACCTTTCAGTCATACCGAAACCAATCCAGGACATATCTAAACCATGCCAGGTCATATCTAAACCATTCCAGGACATATCCTAAACCAATCTCCAGTCCAGTAGCTTAAACCATCCAAACCAGCATAGCTTAAACCAATGCCTGACATATCTAAACCATTCCAGACAGATCTAAATCCAATCCAGTCATAGCGTAAAACCAAGCCCAGACTATATCTAAACCATATCCAGACAGTATCTAAACCGAATCCAGTCAGTATCTTAAAAAACCAATCCAGACATAGCGTAAACCAATCCAGATCATCTCTAAAACCAAAATCCAGTCATATCTAATCCAATCCAGACTTATCTTAAACCAATCCCGACATAGCGATACCACTCCAGACATTATCTAAACCAGATCCAGAAACTTCTCTAAACATCCAGGACGTATTCTAAACCAAGCCAGGCATAGCTCTAAAACCAAGCCTAGAAATATCGAAACCAATCCAGGACATATCTATACCATATCCAGTCCATATCTATACCAATCCAGACATATCTTAAACCATGCCTGTCATTTCTAAACCAAATGCCAGACATATCTAAACCTAGCCATTTCATATCTGAAACCAATCCAGACTTATCGAAACCAATGTCCAGGGCATAGCTAAAACCAATGCCAGGACAGATCGAAAAACCAATCCAGCAGATCGAAACCAATCCGACAGATCGAATCCTTTCCAGTACAGATTTCATAAACCAATCCAGGACAGAGCCCTAAAAACCAATCCTGTCATATCTATACCATTCCCGCATGGACAGGTGGGGATGGAGTGAAGAGTCAGTGAAACTAACAGCCACATTCTGGGGTGTGACTTGCACGGTCCAGAGACGAAGAGGTGTAATGGGTCCACAAAACAACAACATGGGGCTGTCTGCTGAAAGCCTGGATCAAAAAGGGGCTAAAGCTAATGCTAATGCTAAGTGCTCAATGCTAATCAGCTGCGGTACCTGAGTTTTCAAAACAGTCAAAAGGTGTTGTTGGTTGGAACGATAGTACGCCAGTATTAACGACATAATTAAACTTTCACTACTACGTTACTGCTGTTTAGTCCCTGTGTAACCATAACCAACCGTATCGGTTGGTTCTTAACTAAAGTTGTAAATTATTTGTGCAAAGAACAATGTCAAATTTATCTGTTTTTAGGATTTTTTTGGTTTTAATTAATCTGTCAAGTCTAGCGTGTTTATAAAATTATATTTGAAAGCTTGTAAATCAGACACAACCAGAACGGAACCAGAAAGGAAACAAAACACATGACAATCCCAAAAATCTAGTCATTTACTCACCATGTGCCATAAATGTCCATATAGGTCCATAAATGGTCTAGAACATGTTCATAGCAAATGTCCATAAATGTTGTTTGAGTCGGGTTGTTTATTGAGGGAACAATGTGTGTAACATAATGGAATAAAATCGAAAATAGACATGTAAAGACAGAGGTGGTTAATGTGTCCGTTCATGGATACGTAGCCCTTTAAGTCAGCGCCGTGGGAACCCCAACTGCCAGCGCTGTGTTTGGACGTCGCGGTTGGCTATGGTACGGGCCCGGGTAAGGCAGATACCGTTTGGGGACTCTACATCAGGCTGAGTTTGGACCTCGTGTCCGAGGACGGCCCTTTATGCAGCGCCCGGTGGGACCACAACATCAGGCCTGGAGGTGGGACTCGTGGCTAGGTACGGCCCTTAAGTCAGAAACGTGGACTAACATCAGCAGAGTTTGGACTCATTGTGCGATATATGGACTGCCAGTTAAGTCATGCCGTGGGACCAACTCAGGCGATTGTGGTCGCGGGCGAGGTATCTGGCCCTTGTAAGTCAGACCGTGGACTAATCAGCAGGCTGAGTTGTGTGGTCGCGCGATGGGACGTGCCCATTCAGTACAGCCGTGGAACAACATCATGGCTGAGTGTGGATCGTGGGCGAGGTACGTGCCCTTTTACGTCACGCCCCAGTGAACCAAATCATTCTGGCTAGTTTGGGGGTCACCGGTGGCTAAGGGGACGCCCGTTATGTCAGTATGCCCTGGATCCATTCCATCAGCGGAGTTGGGGGATGGGGCGTGGCTATGTTACGGCCCCTTTAATCACGCCGTGGGTACCAACAGCCAGGGCGGAAGGTTGGGGTCTCTGGCATTGGTACTGCCCGTTAAGTCAGCGGCGTGGGACTCAACCCCGTCGTACTTCAGGCTGAGTTTTGGACTCGGGGCTATGGATATCGTGCCCTTTAAGTCAGAGCCGTGGGACCAACATCAGGCAGAGTTTGGACGCGGGGCTGATGGTTACGTTGCCCTTTAAGGTCAGACGCGTGGGACCAACATCCAGGCTGAGTTTGGACTCGTGCTATGTATCGTGGCCCGAGTATGTCAGCGCCGATGGAACCAAACATCAGCGTGAGTTTGGATTGCGTCGTGGCTATAGGGTACGGGGCCCTGTAAGCATACCGTGGACTAATCAGCAGGCAGCGTTGGGACGCGTGCATGGTCACGTTGCCCTTAAGTCAGTCCCGTGACCGACATCAAGTTTGGGAGGGGGCTATGGTACGTGCCCTTTAAGTCTAGCGCCCGTGGGGACCCACATCAGGCGGATGTTTGGACGCGTGGCTATGGTACGTGCCCTGTTAAGGTCAGCGCCGTGGGACCTTACAGCAGGCGGAAGTGTTGGATCTCGTGGCTTTGGTACGTGCCCTTTAAGTTCAGTGCCGGTAGGACCAACATCAGGCTGAGTTTGGCGTCGGTGGCTATGGTACGTGCCCTTTAAGTCAGCGCCGGTGGATGGGACCCAACAATCAGGCTGAGTTGTGGAGTCCGTGGCTATGGTACGTGGCCTTTAAGTCAGTCGCCAGTGGATCCAACTTCAGCGGAGAGTTTGTGGACTACGTGGCTAGCGTACGGAGCCCTTTAAGTTCAGAGCGTGGGACCAACATCAGGCATGTGTTTGACCTGCGTGGCTATGGTACGGGCCCTTTAAGTCAGAGCGTGGAACCATACAGCAGGGCTGAGTGTGGCTGTAGTCGTGGCTTATGGGTGACGATGCCCTTGAAGGCAGCCGCCGGTTGGGACCAACATGCAGGCTGAGTTTGGGGGACGTCGTGGCTAGGGTAACGTGCCCTCTTATGTGTCAGAGCGCGTGCGAACCAACATCAGGTCTGAGTTTGGAGTCGTGGCTATTGGTACGTTGCCCTTTTAAAGTCAGCGCCGTGGGGACCAACATCAGGCTGAGTTTTGGACGCGTGGCGATGGTAACGTGCCCTTTATAGTCAGCGCGTGGGACCAACATCA
>OZ035840.1:460000-488513 GCA_964034765.1 Knipowitschia caucasica | reverse complement strand
ATGTCAAAAGCATGTTTTGTCCATAGCCTCTCATTGAAAAGTGTGTTTTCTGGCTCTTACAAGAAAGAGGTTTTGAGATTGGTATTTTTCCACTGCCATTGTGTCCGTTGTTCTCTGTACCTCCCTGCATAGTGGCTTTATATGTCAATGTGGTCATTGGAATTTGATCAACATAACGCGTCCTGTTGGTTCACGATCCAGTACAGATGTATTGTAATGTGTCCCGTTGCACACACATTCGAGGTGACTTTCAATCACTGAGCCCAATAATGCAGTGGCAGCAGCATTGGGACCTAAACTTCTAGCGAGCTCTGCTCTGTGACTTCAATCATCATTGTTACATGGGTGTGGATTTGTCAACCCGAAAATATTAGGGAGTGTGGGTCGGTGTGTGAAGGTGTTGTGTATGGCAAACGCCACGCACCAGTGTGTCGCCTCCACCGACTCACGCATATGTCAGCATTTGGTTGTCACGGTAGGAACTCCGCCTCCCGGGTGTTCTGGCATGGCACGTAGTCTTTGTACTGTTCACCACGTCAATCAAATTAGTTGTCGCTATATGATTGGTTGATCGCTTCTGGATTGCCTATAATATAGAGCCTGGGGGTACTAGTGTTACGACATACTACGGGAGACTGACCTAGCAAGGTCCCGTGCACTCTGCGCAGTAATCCATGGGCTAAAATTGGGGCTTGAACTATTCTATGCAATGTGGCAATGGGATTCTTCACTACGCCGCTAGCCAAAACACTGTGGCTATGTTACGCGTCAATCTTGTTGGGGTGTTAAGAGGGGTGGTGTCCTGCGGGAGCAACAGGTGCAGTCGGCGAGACCACTAATCCTGTATGTACATGCCCAAGCTCAGTGATGACCACGGTCTAATTGTCATTCGGGAAAGATAAAGATCCTAATTTTCCAAAAGTGTTGTGAAGCAATAGCCCTTCCCTATGATGGTTGTGGGGACAGTGGTTTGGGGCTATGAAGAAATTCATGATGGGCTAGGTCGCTGCTTACGTACCCTGAAGTTATAGGTAACTAGATGCAGGCTAGAGGTTGGGAGGATAATAACGCTGGTAGCCAAAACCGATTACATCCAGTATAACGATTGTCCACTCTGTGTGAAGAAGGGGCGCTAGAACTGGCAGTGTTGTATTGTGACACGAAATGTTGGCTTGCCATTGGTGCGATACCCAACAGTTTCTGAGGCGGGTCCCTCTATTTGTGATGGATGATAAATGTGTTGGGAGGCCACGTTAATGCAATCCCTCTCTTAGCTGGACCACACAGGCCAGCGTGCATGTTCGGTTAATAAACTGCGTCGAGGAGCAGCGACCGTCTGGTCTTGACATCTCTGTCATCTGGTGAGGTGGTCATATACGGTTGGCTGTGGTCGGCCCAAAGACTCATTGCTGGTTGTGGTTGGTACCTGTGGAGGGGCCTGGATGCATCTGGGGTATTTGTGGTGTGGCTGGTATGGTGCTGGTGGCTGTTTGCGGGTGCACTTGTTGTTGCTTGGGTAACTGCGGTTGTGGGTTGGGGCCTGGTACAGCTTTGTTTGTCTGGTAAATTGGTTGAAAATGGAAACTGCGGCTGTGACCCTCGCTGGACCCTGCAGGTGTTGCATGCCTCCCGGTCTGGCAATTTTCTTGCTAGTAATGTCCGTACCGTCTCCACACCTGAAACACTGCATGGGTTGATAGAAGTTCTCGGCCCGGTCTATAATATGGCCACCACCTCGACCTCTTGCTAGTCCCTGGGGTAGGTCTGGAACCTCTGTCCTTGATTTGCCGTAGGGCAATGTGATCCATTCTAAGTTAGCCTATTTCAGACTCGGGATTCGCTGCTGTAAGCTGTCCCTGTCTGGAGGATATTCTGCCTGTGGTTTGCATCAACCTGGGTCTGCGTCTGTAGGCTGCACAGTGGACTTGGATTACCACGAAACAATCACTCTGCTGCGGGTCTCCACTTTTTCGGGCGTGTGGTTTCAGATGTTTTAAGCTCTGTATAGCTAAATTCCTTAATCAGCTGAGACAAAACGTCTCAATCATAGGGGGTGGGGCCTGTGTGTGCTTCCGAAGTAGGCTTGTTAATAGGGACAATATGACGCGATACAAAAGCTGGCGAGGCAGGCATATCCCATAGGCTAGAAGGTGGGTAGTTTGTTTCCGTGCTGCACGGTCGGGAGTCGTAGCTCCACTGGAGGCAAGTCTGTCGCTGATATAGAACATCTGTTTTGAGCAAAGGCATAGGGTGGGGTGGACTCTCTGTGGATACATAGGCATTCAAACTCCTTATTGTATTGCGAGGCTTCAGGGCCCCTCGGCTGTACCTCGCCAGCTCGCACGATCTAGAGGTTATGGTTTCCATAGGCTAGCAGGCGGCACAGGAAAGTAAGGTTCCTATGTGTTCCATTTTTTCCCGATCACAGCTGATTAGGACCATGCGTCCACTGAGACAGGCTGTTTGTGGCTCGAACTGGCAACAGTTTCAAATCCTGGTGGGACATGAAGTGGGGAAGTAGGGACACCGAGAAACGGTAGTGAGATCATGTAACGGGTTAAATTTTGAGGCAGGAGAGGGTTCACAGGATGGACGGAACAAACTAGGCTCGGCCCGCCCAGTACTGCCTTGGGGCTGGTCAGTTGCTCATTTTTATAGAGTCACGTGGTCCAGGTTATCGAGTAGATGCGGGTTTACAGGTCCCTGATCTCTCGCCCGGAGCCGAGACGTCGATACCGACTGATTGGACACCATCGACCAGCATCTTGCTCCGTGTCGTGCGCTCTAGTCTTTCCTCTTGGGCGGTCGCCTGTCCCTGTGAGTATAAAGAAATCCTTACCCCACGCGTACCCGTCGGCTTTCCTGAGTGTGGTCAGCTGTTACATATACGCACGCTGAGCCGGCTCATCCAATAAAGCTTCGTCTGACGAGCTTGAGTCTGGCATGCCATTAGTCCTGATTAGATCGAGTTATAAAGAACGATGCGGTCTTTCTTTTTCTAATCTGTAGTCATCGGCGTCTGAAAGCTGATTCGTAAAGCTCCGTCATGCGTCCGAGCCCCAGAGTGGCGGGGCCCACTCTCCTTCTATCCGGGGCCGCTGCTGTCTGGCGCCCCACGCCCTCGTGCACTCGCTCGGGGTCGGTCCTACGATCCTTCCGCCCGCCGCCCTGACTCCCGCTGCAGTCTCAGTGCACCGTTGTCCTCTGCCGGGGGAAGTAATCACGGCAAATTTGGGACTAGAGATGACTTAATAAAGATTTTGTTCCATTATGAACCAGTTGCAAAATGGAATTTCCCCTATAGTCCCGGGGGTCATGCTGCAGAGTGGGGGGGGTAGATTGAGGCCTCCCTGAATCGTGTGGTTTTTCGAGCTCACATGCTGCCCTGGCGTGTCAATGGGGTCATTAAAGTGATCTTGGTTCAGGCCACTTTGTTGTGTCCCGACAAGTTCGCCAACCTGATCGATGGTGTTTCTGAAGCGGGGGTAGTTCGGAAGCTGTAACCTCCCGGACTCGGGCCGTGGAGCCGCCTTCTGGGAGTATATTTTGTGAAAAGCCAGACTCGGCCTCTCCGATGGTGCTGGTCACGTACAGTTAGGATTGGCTCGTCAATATGCGGATAACATATGGAGCATTGCGTTGCACAGAAGCTTTACTTTTTCACTAAGTCGGTTAAGATCCTGGAGACTAAGGGAGCATACGGTGGAGGGGGAGAACCAGGAGCTGTAACGTTGGCAAGTTGGCAGCAGTCATGCCAGTTTCGCATTTAGTGTTGCTCCATCATTTGGAAAGCAGAGTATAGCCTCATCTGTCCAACTTTTTGAATGTGCCTGTATTTGTCTAACGGCTGGTTCCTCTCTTGCATTGAGAAGAACGTTGCGTCTGCTCTCCAAACGAATTCTCTTATGTTGGTTGCATGATTACCTTCGCACGTGGAGGAGTGAATTGGGACTGGAGCGGCTAAAATACCAGCGTTCGTCTGTTGTGATGTTTAACCATGGGCGAGACGCATCCTTGGTGGGTTGAGTAGTTTGGTAACGCTCTGTTGTCCCGCTCTAAATACGGTATTTAATCCCCGTTATCTCACTCTAGCGAATGGGTAAACAGATAGCCCAGTGTTCTACCGTCGATCAGAGTACTAAGCCTTGTGGTGTATCATTCAGCGATGGTAAAACATCAGCAGCATGTGGGCGTTGCGTAAGCCTTAGAGCGTCCAGATCGTGGGGTGCGCTCCCCGGGCGACCACACAAAGTGGGTGGGGAAATGTACGCACGAATCGTGGACCCGCCGGTCCTACGCGACCCAAGTTACTGCGCTTCCCTGTGGACAGTGTAGGTGCACTGGTTCCCTTCCACAGACGACATCAATCACATCATTCCCTCCCAAGAATCACCCCCAGCGTACACCAGTTCAAAAAGGGAGACACGGAGTTGACCACCGTCCCGTCCTTTTCCCTACATTGTCTCTTCATTCACCACCACCCAGTTTTCTCCGTCGCACTAGTACACTCACTGAGCTTCCCACACAGTTCACTCCTTTTGAACTCATAACTCACTTAGATCCTCAACACCTGCTCTCCTACTTTGTAGGTTGACTATCCATATCACTACAGGAATAACCACCCAGTTTGTTTCCCTTTATTCTTAAGTCCCTTAGACATTCGAATACTCTATTCTCCCAATAAATCTAGACCACTACTTGCAAGCAGCTCCCTTCAATATTGACCCTACTTGGGTGTTTGGTATGATTTTTATTTTTATTTTTAGGACTCCAGGTCAGGTGAAGGTAAGTTTAATTAGTTGGTAACAATTCTTACCGGTTTTACTTTGGCGCCAAATTAATCTTTTCTCTGGACCGGTCCTTGTGTCTCCTGTCGAAATCCTGTTTCGAGCGCGCCAAGTTCTGCAGTACTTTGTCAGACTTCCCCAGCCCCAGAAGCTGCAGAGAGGCCGCCAACCCAGCCTATCGTTTGCAGGTCCTTTTAGTTCAACAAGAGACAACAACCAATGTTAATACAGTGATAGAAATGACGTTACCAAACCTGATTTCAAAAGGTTATATTGTAGATTTTGCATGCAATATTACAGATAACGGTCGCGACACAGCTCTCGCTTCGCGATTCAGAATAAGGAGTGGCCCCCGGGGACGTCTCTCAGCTCCCTTGGTCAGACGAAAACGCAAAATAGTCTCTCGTGCCACTCCTGCACATTCTTTATACTTTACATCCGAAGGACAATGACACACAACTGTTCTGGCCAGCTGCCAACGTTTGCACCTGCCTCTGATAACACAGCAGTGTCTCCCTCTTGTCCCCCTCCCTTTTTCAGACTAACCTTTAACTCACTGCTCTTTTGAGATTTACAAAAACAAGTGACTAATTTGGAGGTCTGGTTGAGGGGTCATGGGCATGTGGGCTTTTTACAAGCTGTTAGGCATCACTATCAACATTATAACAAAAAACGTTGATGTGTCTCACATCGCTTGTAATGAGTCTGTCATTTTTTAAGATTATGGTTTCAACTTAAATTACAGAAGTAAATTCACTTTTTGACATTATTTAAAGAAATGTAATTTCACCTGTATGTTCACATGGCTTGATGCATCTCATACAGTACATCATACAACACTCCACACACGTGACCATAACAACACACCACTATTTACACACACACGTGACCATAACAACACCACTATGTACACACACACGTGACCATAACAACACCACTATGTACACACACACGTGACCATAACAACACCACTATGTACACACACACACGTGACCATAACAACACCACTATGTACACACACACGTGACCATAACAACACCACTATGTACACACACACGTGACCATAACACCACTATGTACACACACACGTGACCATAACAACACCACTATGTACACACACGCGTGACCATAACAACACCACTATGTACACACACACGTGACCATAACAACACCACTATGTACACACACACGTGACCATAACAACACCACTATGTACACACACACGTGACCATAACAACACCACTATGTACACACACACGTGACCATAACAACACCACTATGTACACACACACGTGACCATAACAACACCACTATGTACACACACACGTGACCATAACACACCACTATGTACACACACACACCGTGACCATAACAACACCACTATGTACACACACACACGTGACCATAACAACACCACTATGTACACACACACGTGACCATAACAACACCACTATGTACACACACACGTGACCATAACAACACCACTATGTACACACACACGTGACCATAACAACACCTATGTACATGTACACACACACGTGACCATAACAACACCACTATGTACACACACACGTGACCATAACAACACACTATGTACACACACACGTGACCATAACAACACTATCACACTATGACACACACGTGACCACACCTAACAACACCACTATGTACACACACACGTGACCATAACAACACCACTATGTACACACACACGTGACCATAACAACACCACTATGTACACACACACGTGACCATAACAACACCACTATGTACACACACACGTGACCATAACAACACCACTATGTACACACACACGTGACCATAACAACACCACTATGTACACACACACGTGACCATAACACCACTATGTACACACACACGTGACCATAACAACACCACTATGTACACACACACGTGACCATAACAACACCACTATGTACACACACACGTGACCATAACAACACCACTATGTACACACACACGTGACCATAACAACACCACTATGTACACACACACGTGACCATAACAACACCACTATGTACACACACACGTGACCATAACAACACCACTATGTACACACACACGTGACCATAACAACACCACTATGTACACACACACGTGACCATAACAACACCACTATGTACACACACACGTGACCATAACAACACCACTATGTACACACACACGTGACCATAACAACACCACTATGTACACACACACGTGACCATAACAACACCACTATGTACACACACACGTGACCATAACAACACCACTATGTACACACACACGTGACCATAACAACACCACTATGTACACACACACGTGACCATAACAACACCACTATGTACACACACACGTGACCATAACAACACCACTATGTACACACACACGTGACCATAACAACACCACTATGTACACACACACGTGACCATAACAACACCACTATGTACACACACACGTGACCATAACAACACCACTATGTACACACACACACGTGACCATAACAACACCACTATGTACACACACACGTGACCATAACAACACCACTATGTACACACACACGTGACCATAACAACACCACTATGTACACACACACGTGACCATAACAACACCACTATGTACACACACACGTGACCATAACAACACCACTATGTACACACACACGTGACCATAACAACACCACTATGTACACACACACGTGACCATAACAACACCACACATGTGACACACACACTATGTACCACAACAACCATAACAACACCACTATGTACACACACACGTGACCATAACAACACCACTATGTACACACACACGTGACCATAACAACACCACTATGTACACACACACGTGACCATAACAACACCACTATGTACACCACACACACACGTGACCATAACAACACCACTATGTACACACACACGTGACCATAACAACACCACTATGTACACACACACGTGACCATAACAACACCACTATGTACACACACACGTGACCATAACAACACCACTATGTACACACACACGTGACCATAACAACACCACTATGTACACACACACGTGACCATAACAACACCACTATGTACACACACACGTGACCATAACAACACCACTATGTACACACACACGTGACCATAACAACACCACTATGTACACACACACGTGACCATAACAACACCACTATGTACACACACACGTGACCATAACAACACCACTATGTACACACACACGTGACCATAACAACACCACTATGTACACACACACGTGACCATAACAACACCACTATGTACACACACACGTGACCATAACAACACCACTATGTACACACACACACGTGACCATAACAACACCACTATGTACACACACACGTGACCATAACAACACCACTATGTACACACACACGTGACCATAACAACACCACTATGTACACACACACGTGACCATAACACACCACTATGTACACACACACGTGACCATAACAACACCACTATGTACACACACACGTGACCATAACAACACCACTATGTACACACACACGTGACCATAACAACACCACTATGTACACACACATGTGACCATAACAACACCACTATGTACACACACACGTGACCATAACAACACCACTATGTACACACACACGTGACCATAACAACACCACTATGTACACACACACGTGACCATAACAACACCACTATGTACACACACACGTGACCATAACAACACCACTATGTACACACACACGTGACCATAACAACACCACTATGTACACACACACGTGACCATAACAACACCACTATGTACACACACACGTGACCATAACAACACCACTATGTACACACACACGTGACCATAACAACACCACTATGTACACACACACGTGACCATAACAACACCACTATGTACACACACACGTGACCATAACAACACCACTATGTACACACACACGTGACCATAACAACACCACTATGTACACACACACGTGACCATAACAACACCACTATGTACACACACATGTGACCATAACAACACCACTATGTACACACACATGTGACCATAACAACACCACTATGTACACACACACACGTGACCATAACAACACCACTATGTACACACACACGTGACCATAACAACACCACTATGTACACACACACGTGACCATAACACCACTATGTACACACACACGTGACCATAACAACACCACTATGTACACACACACGTGACCATAACACACCACTATGTACACACACACGTGACCATAACAACACCACTATGTACACACACACGTGACCATAACAACACCACTATGTACACACACACACGTGACCATAACAACACCACTATGTTCACACACACGTGACCATAACAACACCACTATGTACACACACACGTGACCATAACAACACCACTATGTACACACACACGTGACCATAACACCACTATGTACACACACACGTGACCATAACCACACCACTATGTACACACACACGTGACCATAACAACACCACTATGTACACACACACGTGACCATAACAACACCACTATGTACACACACACGTGACCATAACAACACCACTATGTACACACACACGTGACCATAACACCACTATGTACACACACACGTGACCATAACAACACCACTATGTACACACACACGTGACCATAACAACACCACTATGTACACACACACGTGACCATAACAACACCACTATGTACACACACATGTGACCATAACACCACTATGTACACACACACGTGACCATAACAACACCACTATGTAGACACACATGTGACCATAACAACACCACTATGTACACACACATGTGACCATAACAACACCACTATGTACACACACGCGTGACCATAACACCACTATGTACACACACACACGTGACCATAACAACACCACTATGTACACACACACGTGACCATAACAACACCACTATGTACACACACATGTGACCATAACAACACCACTATGTACACACACACGTGACCATAACAACACCACTATGTACACACACACGTGACCATAACAACACCACTATGTACACACACACGTGACCATAACAACACCACTATGTACACACACACGTGACCATAACAACACCACTATGTACACACACACGTGACCATAACAACACCACTATGTAGATACACATGTGACCATAACAACACCACTATGTACACACACACGTGACCATAACAACACCACTATTTACACACACATGTGACCATAACAACACCACTATGTACACACACACGTGACCATAACAACACCACTATGTACACACACACGTGACCATAACACCACTATGTACACACACACGTGACCATAACAACACCACTATGTACACACACACGTGACCATAACAACACCACTATGTACACACACACACGTGACCATAACAACACCACTATGTACACACACACGTGACCATAACAACACCACTATGTACACACACATGTGACCATAACAACACCACTATGTACACACACGCGTGACCATAACACCACTATGTACACACACACGTGACCATAACAGCACCACTATGTACACACACACGTGACCTTAACAACACCACTATGTACACACACACGTGACCATAACAACACCACTATGTACACACACATGTGACCATAACAACACCACTATGTACACACACACGTGACCATAACAACACCACTATGTACACACACACGTGACCATAACAACACCACTATGGACACACACACGTGACCATAACAACACCACTATGTACACACACACGTGACCATAACAACACCACTATGTACACACACACGTGACCATAACAACACCACTATGTAGATACACATGTGACCATAACAACACCACTATGTACACACACACGTGACCATAACAACACCACTATTTACACACACATGTGACCATAACAACACCACTATGTACACACACATGTGACCATAACAACACCACTATGTACACACACATGTGACCATAACAACACCACTATGTACACACACATGTGACCATAACAACACCACTATGTACACACACACGTGACCATAACACCACTATGTACACACACACGTGACCATAACAACACCACTATGTACAAACTTATTTTTACTTATTATTACATCTTGACAATCTTTTTACCACCAACTGGACACACAATGACACACAATGACACACAATGACACACAATGACACACAATGACACACGATGACACACGATGACACACAATGACACACAATGATACACAATGACACACAATGACACTCAATGACACACAATGACGCACAATGACACACGATGACACACAATGACACTCAATGACACACAATGACGCACAATGACACACGATGACACACAATGACACACAATGACACACAATGACACACAATGACACTCAATGACACACAATGACGCACAATGACACTCAATGACACACAATGACGCACAATGACACACGATGACACACAATGACACACAATGACACACAATGACACACAATGACACACAATGACACTCAATGACACACAATGACGCACAATGACACACGATGACACACAATGACACACAATGACACACAACTTTCACATAAACATAAACTCATAATGAAGAGTTTACAGAAATAAAATTACTCCTGAAATAGATCTTCAGAATTAAAAAAGATCCTCTCTGCGCTCCAAGAAGTAGTTACACAAACACAAAAAGATCCATTTCCTCGTTAGGGCTCGTTCTGGTCCCTCTGATGCAGCTTTGAAACACTTCTATGGCCGTTATTCTGAGTTTGCTGAAACACTGGACAACAATCGGATCATTTAGATGTTGTAATGTTTTGGCGTTTTGAATGAATGGATGAACGTTTATTTGAACATGGAATAAAAACAACAGAATAAGACCTAAAGAAAACAAACAACAATAAAAACAAGACAAAAATGAAATAAATAAAAAGTAGAAGAAGTCAGAGTGTATTACATCCCACCCTGTGTTCATTCAACATGTTGGAATTACTTCATATTTGTGTTCAGCGATTATAAAGATGAAATAATGTATGAAATCCACATGTTCTGCTCTTCTGCCTCAGTCCTGCCCCTGCTGCTGCTGCTGCTGCTGCTGCCCCTGCTGCTGCCCCTGCTGCCGCCGCCGCCCCGGGGCAAACTGTCGGCCAGCGCAGGCGTCTGTACAGCGCCGTCCCGGGGCGGGTCTTTGTGGCCACACGCTCTCACTCGGCTCAGGGCGAGAGGGAGATCGGCTTCAGCAAAGGAGACCGAGTCAAAGGTCAGTCTGTCACGGCCTGAGAGTTGCATGTTCTCCCTGTGTCTGTGTAGGTTTCCTCCGGGTGCTCTGGTTTCCCCTACCACTAAAAACATGTATAATAGGTCTGACAGCGCCCCCTGTAGGCGACCCCAGAGACTAATGCCCACAATCTGTGAAAGGCTCTATATAAATAAACATGACTTACTTACCTCTGTATTCTGTGGTAATGTAACCTTTATTACTCATTTGTTATTATTGTGTGTTTGAAGCCAGTGAACAAAAGCGCCTCTCCTGGTCCTGGACTACATGTAGATGGACGATGCTGCGAAATACTTGTCATTAAAACTAATTTAAAGTACATATAATATTGTTTCTCTTTGTTTTCTGATAGTTCGGCTAAATTCTGCTCATAACATATATTTCAAAATGGTTCCTAATTTAATCAGGGTTGGACTTGTTTGTGGTATAAAAAAAGACATATTTCCTTGGCTTGTCTCAACACGATATGATTTCAGTGACTTTCCGCTAAAGTCCAGTGTTTATAACCAAATACCACAGGTCACAGTCACACATCTGCTCTAAATGTAGAATAAAAACGGGTTGGAATATAATGTAATTTAGCAGTGACATATCTGAGTCCACTGTTTTCTCTTTGGTTCATGCTAATAACGTGTGTGAGGTCCTTATGTCTGACCATCTGCTCAAACCTGTGTCTCTGGCCCTGCTCCAAACTCTCCTTCACCAACTCCAGAAAACACAGGCTGCAGACCAGAGACAATTTACAGATTTTTCACGAATGAAATGCAGTCTGACTCAAATGATCAAAGACACGAAGGCCATGGAGAGACTGACAAATGCAATAACGTTGGAAAAATAAGACTTGTGCATAAAAATTCACTTCAATTCAATGTATTTTTGCAACAGTATCTACCTCTGAGGACTTTACACAGCTGCTGATTCGCCAACACAGATCAGAGAATCAAACTGGGAATGCAACAATAAAAACACATGGGTCCATAAGGGCCGACCAATGTCCATGAATCTTAAAGGTGCAGTGAGCGATGTTGTTAGCTTAGCCATAGCACCAACTCTTAACCACTCCCCCTCCCCTCCCTCTCCACCAAACCAAACATCCAGAATTTTCTTTTCTTTGTCACAACCAGTGTGGGTGGGTCCCGGCTCAAAAGTGTCCAAAATGACGTGCCCTGACATGCTGCAGTACCACCCCAGGCCTGTGGGGGTGGACCCGGAATAAGAATGCTAACATATAGCATCTTCTTACCTCTGGAAAACGTCTTTACAGGATGGTCCAAAAGTGTCTCTTGGCCCAAAGCTCCGTTCCACATGTGAGTCAATGCTGAGTGTTCTGGACCAGTCTAGTTTAGTCGCTGTGGACTTTAGAAGTCTCTCGTTTAAATGAATGGAGCTGCGCCGGCTGACGCATGCACAGATCCGTTTTTTCACATTTTCCAGCCCCCGTGGCCATTTTGAATCACTCCATGAAAGCCCAATTTTTGGCCCATTAGTTAGAACGGCCCAGATAGGCCTGACTATGTCTGTTAATATTTATATATATTTACAGTCTATGTTCACAATTTTTCTGTTCAGTCATTTTAGGTTTTAGAAAATCCGATAACTCCAACAGTCTCTCTCACAGTCTCTCCCACAGTCTCTCCCACAGTCTCTCTCACAGTCTCTCTCACAGTCTCTCTCACAGACTCTCTCACAGTCTCTCCCACAGTCTCTCCCACAGTCTCTCCCACAGTCTCTCTCACAGTCTCTCTCACAGTCTCTCTCACAGACTCTCTCACAGTCTCTCTCACAGTCTCTCTCACAGACTCTCTCACAGTCTCTCTCACAGTCTCTCCCACAGTCTCTCTCACAGTCTCTCTCACAGTCTCTCTCACAGTCTCTCTCACAGTCTCTCTCACAGTCTCTCTCACAGACTCTCTCACAGTCTCTCTCACAGTCTCTCCCACAGTCTCTCTCACAGTCTCTCTCACAGACTCTCTCACAGTCTCTCTCACAGTCTCTCTCACAGACTCTCTCACAGTCTCTCTCACAGTCTCTCTCACAGTCTCTCTCACAGTCTCTCCCACAGTCTCTCTCACAGTCTCTCTCACAGTCTCTCTCACAGTCTCTCTCACAGACTCTCCCACAGTCTCTCTCACAGTCTCTCCCACAGTCTCTCCCACAGTCTCTCTCACAGTCTCTCTCACAGTCTCTCTCACAGACTCTCTCACAGTCTCTCTCACAGTCTCTCTCACAGACTCTCTCACAGTCTCTCTCACAGTCTCTCCCACAGTCTCTCTCACAGTCTCTCTCACAGTCTCTCTCACAGTCTCTCTCACAGTCTCTCTCACAGTCTCTCTCACAGACTCTCTCACAGTCTCTCTCACAGTCTCTCCCACAGTCTCTCTCACAGTCTCTCTCACAGACTCTCTCACAGTCTCTCTCACAGTCTCTCTCACAGACTCTCTCACAGTCTCTCTCACAGTCTCTCCCACAGTCTCTCTCACAGTCTCTCCCACAGTCTCTCTCACAGTCTCTCTCACAGTCTCTCTCACAGTCTCTCTCACAGACTCTCTCACAGTCTCTCTCACAGTCTCTCCCACAGTCTCTCTCTCAGTCTCTCTCACAGTCTCTCTCACAGTCTCTCTCACAGACTCTCTCACAGTCTCTCTCACAGTCTCTCTCACAGACTCTCTCACAGTCTCTCTCACAGTCTCTCCCACAGTCTCTCTCACAGTCTCTCCCACAGTCTCTCTCTCAGTCTCTCCCACGGTCTCTCCCACAGTCTCTCTCACAGACTCTCTCACGGTCTCTCTCACAGTCTCTCCCACGGTCTCTCTCACAGTCTCTCTCTCAGTCTCTCTCACAGTCTCTCTCACAGTCTCTCTCACAGTCTCTCCCACAGTCTCTCTCTCAGTCTCTCCCACAGTCTCTCTCACAGTCTCTCCCACGGTCTCTCTCACAGTCTCTCTCACAGTCTCTCTCACAGACTCTCTCACAGTCTCTCTCACAGTCTCTCCCACAGTCTCTCTCACAGACTCTCTCACAGTCTCTCCCACGGTCTCTCTCACAGTCTCTCTCACAGTCTCTCTCACAGACTCTCTCACAGTCTCTCTCACAGTCTCTCCCACAGTCTCTCCCACAGTCTCTCTCACAGTCTCTCCCACGGTCTCTCTCACAGTCTCTCTCACAGTCTCTCTCACAGTCTCTCTCACAGTCTCTCTCACAGTCTCTCCCACAGTCTCTCTCACAGTCTCTCTCACAGTCTCTCCCACGGTCTCTCTCACAGTCTCTCTCACAGTCTCTCTCACAGTCTCTCCCACAGTCTCTCTCACAGTCTCTCTCACAGTCTCTCCCACGGTCTCTCTCACAGTCTCTCTCACAGTCTCTGTCACAGTCTCTCTCAGTCTCTCCCACGGTCTCTCTCACAGTCTCTCTCACAGTCTCTCCCACAGTCTCTCTCACAGACTCTCTCACAGTCTCTCTCACAGTCTCTCCCACAGTCTCTCTCACAGTCTCTCTCACAGTCTCTCCCACAGTCTCTCTCACAGACTCTCTCACGGTCTCTCCCACAGTCTCTCTCACAGTCTCTCCCACAGTCTCTCTCACAGTCTCTCCCACAGTCTCTCTCACAGTCTCTCTCACAGTCTCTCCCACAGTCTCTCTCACAGTCTCTCCCACGGTCTCTCTCACAGTCTCTCTCACAGTCTCTGTCACAGTCTCTCTCACAGTCTCTCCCACGGTCTCTCTCACAGTCTCTCTCACAGTCTCTCTCACAGACTCTCTCAGTCTCTCTCACAGTCTCTCTCACAGTCTCTCTCTCAGTCTCTCTCACAGTCTCTCTCACAGTCTCTCTCACAGTCTCTGTCACAGTCTCTCTCACAGTCTCTCCCACGGTCTCTCTCTCAGTCTCTCTCACAGTCTCTCTCACAGTCTCTCCCACAGTCTCTCTCACAGTCTCTCCCACAGTCTCTCTCACAGTCTCTCCCACAGTCTCTCCCACAGTCTCTCTCACAGTCTCTCCCACAGTCTCTCTCACAGTCTCTCCCACGGTCTCTCTCACAGTCTCTCTCACAGTCTCTGTCACAGTCTCTCTCACAGTCTCTCCCACAGTCTCTCTCACAGTCTCTCTCACAGTCTCTCTCACAGACTCTCTCACAGTCTCTCCCACAGTCTCTCTCACAGTCTCTCTCACAGTCTCTCCCACAGTCTCTCTCACAGACTCTCTCACAGACTCTCTCACAGACTCTCTCACAGTCTCTCTCACAGTCTCTCCCACAGTCTCTCCCACAGTCTCTCTCACAGACTCTCTCACAGTCTCTCTCACAGTCTCTCCCACAGACTCTCTCACAGACTCTCTCACAGTCTCTCTCACAGTCTCTCCCACAGTCTCTCTCACAGACTCTCTCACAGTCTCTCTCACAGTCTCTCTCACAGACTCTCACGGTCTCTCCCACGGTCTCTCTCACAGTCTCTCTCACAGTCTCTCTCACAGTCTCTCTCACGGTCTCTCTCACAGTCTCTCTAACAGACTCTCACAGTCTCTCTCACGGTCTCTCTCACAGTCTCTCTCACAGACTCTCACAGTCTCTCTCACGGTCTCTCTCACAGTCTCTCTCACAGTCTCTCTCACAGACTCTCTCACGGTCTCTCTCACAGACTCTCACAGTCTCTCTCACGGTCTCTCTCACAGTCTCTCTCACAGTCTCTCTCACAGTCTCTCTCACAGACTCTCTCACAGACTCTCACAGTCTCTCTCACAGTCTCTCTCACAGTCTCTCTCATGGTCTCTCTCACAGTCTCTCTCACAGTCTCTCTCACAGTCTCTCTCACGGTCTCTCTCACAGTCTCTCTCACGGTCTCTCTCACAGTCTCTCTCACGGTCTCTCTCACAGTCTCTCTCACAGTCTCTCTCACAGTCTCTCTCACAGTCTCTCTCACAGACTCTCTCACGGTCTCTCTCACAGACTCTCACAGTCTCTCTCACGGTCTCTCTCACAGTCTCTCTCACGGTCTCTCTCACAGTCTCTCTCACAGTCTCTCTCACGGTCTCTCTCACAGTCTCTCTCACAGACTCTCACAGTCTCTCTCACGGTCTCTCTCATAGTCTCTCTCACAGTCTCTCTCACAGACTCTCACAGTCTCTCTCACAGACTCTCTCACGGTCTCTCTCACAGTCTCTCTCACAGTCTCTCTCACAGTCTCTCTCACAGTCTCTCTCACAGACTCTCTCACGGTCTCTCTCACAGACTCTCACAGTCTCTCTCACGGTCTCTCTCACAGTCTCTCTCACAGTCTCTCTCACAGTCTCTCTCACAGTCTCTCTCACAGTCTCTCTCACAGTCTCTCCCACAGTCTCTCCCACAGTCTCTCTCACAGTCTCTCTCACAGTCTCTCTCACAGACTCTCCCACAGTCTCTCTCACAGTCTCTCCCACAGTCTCTCTCACAGTCTCTCTCACAGTCTCTCCCACAGTCTCTCTCACAGTCTCTCTCACAGACTCTCTCACAGTCTCTCTCACAGTCTCTCCCACAGTCTCTCTCACAGACTCTCTCACAGTCTCTCTCACAGTCTCTCCCACGGTCTCTCTCACAGACTCTCTCACAGTCTCTCTCACAGTCTCTCTCACAGACTCTCACGGTCTCTCCCACGGTCTCTCTCACAGTCTCTCTCACAGTCTCTCTCACAGTCTCTCTCACGCTCTCTCTCACTGTCTCTCTCACAGTCTCTCTCACAGTCTCTCTCACGGTCTCTCTCACGGTCTCTCTCACAGTCTCTCTCACAGTCTCTCCCACAGTCTCTCTAACAGACTCTCACAGTCTCTCTCACGGTCTCTCTCATAGTCTCTCTCACAGTCTCTCCCACGGTCTCTCTCACAGACTCTCACAGTCTCTCTCACGGTCTCTCTCACAGTCTCTCTCACAGTCTCTCTCACAGTCTCTCTCACAGTCTCTCTCACAGTCTCTCTCACGGTCTCTGTCACAGACTCTCACAGTCTCTCTCACGGTCTCTCTCACAGTCTCTCTCACAGTCTCTCTCACGGTCTCTCTCACAGTCTCTCTCACAGTCTCTCTCTCACGGTCTCTCTCACGGTCTCTCTCACAGTCTCTCTCACAGTCTCTCTCACGGTCTCTCTCACAGACTCTCACAGTCTCTCTCACAGTCTCTCTCACAGTCTCTCTCACAGACTCTCTCACAGACTCTCTCACAGTCTCTCTCACGGTCTCTCTCACAGTCTCTCTCACAGACTCTCTCACAGACTCTCACAGTCTCTCTCACAGTCTCTCTCACAGTCTCTCTCACAGACTCTCTCACAGACTCTCACAGTCTCTCTCACAGTCTCTCTCACAGTCTCTCTCACGGTCTCTCTCACAGTCTCTCTCACAGTCTCTCTCACAGTCTCTCTCACAAACTCTCTCACAGACTCTCACAGTCTCTCTCACGGTCTCTCTCACAGTCTCTCTCACAGTCTCTCTCACGGTCTCTCTCACAGTCTCTCTCACAGTCTCTCTCACGGTCTCTCTCACAGTCTCTCTCACAGACTCTCACAGTCTCTCTCACGGTCTCTCTCACAGTCTCTCTCACGGTCTCTCTCACAGTCTCTCTCACAGTCTCTCACGGTCTCTCTCACAGTCTCTCTCACAGTCTCTCTCACGGTCTCTCTCACAGTCTCTCTCACAGTCTCTCTCACAGTCTCTCTCACAGTCTCTCTCACAGTCTCTCTCACGGTCTCTCTCACAGTCTCTCTCACAGTCTCTCTCACGGTCTCTCTCACAGTCTCTCTCACAGACTCTCACAGTCTCTCTCACAGTCTCTCTCACAGTCTCTCTCACAGTCTCTCTCACAGTCTCTCTCACAGTCTCTCTCACAGACTCTCTCACGGTCTCTCTCACAGACTCTCACAGTCTCTCTCACAGACTCTCTCACAGTCTCTCTCACAGTCTCTCTCACGGTCTCTCTCACGGTCTTTCTCACAGTCTCTCTCACAGTCTCTCTCACAGTCTCTCTCACAGACTCTCTCACAGACTCTCACAGTCTCTCTCACAGTCTCTCTCACGGCCTCTCTCACAGTCTCTCTCACTGTCTCTCTCACAGTCTCTCTCACGGTCTCTCTCACAGTCTCTCTCACAGACTCTCACAGTCTCTCTCACGGTCTCTCTCATAGTCTCTCTCACAGTCTCTCTCACAGACTCTCACAGTCTCTCTCACGGTCTCTCTCACAGTCTCTCTCACAGTCTCTCTCACAGTCTCTCTCACAGACTCTCTCACGGTCTCTCTCACAGACTCTCACAGTCTCTCTCACGGTCTTTCTCACAGTCTCTCTCACAGTCTCTCTCACAGTCTCTCTCACAGACTCTCACAGTCTCTCTCACGGTCTCTCTCACAGTCTCTCTCACAGTCTCTCTCACGGTCTCTCTCACAGACTCTCACAGTCTCTCTCACGGTCTCTCTCACAGTCTCTCTCACAGTCTCTCTCACAGTCTCTCTCACAGTCTCTCTCACAGACTCTCTCACGGTCTCTCTCACAGACTCTCACAGTCTCTCTCACGGTCTTTCTCACAGTCTCTCTCACAGTCTCTCTCACAGTCTCTCTCACAGACTCTCTCACAGACTCTCACAGTCTCTCTCACAGTCTCTCTCACAGTCTCTCTCACAGTCTCTCTCACAGTCTCTCTCACAGTCTCTCTCACGGCCTCTCTCACAGTCTCTCTCACAGTCTCTCTCACAGTCTCTCTCACGGTCTCTCTCACAGTCTCTCTCACAGACTCTCACAGTCTCTCTCACGGTCTCTCTCACAGTCTCTCTCACAGTCTCTCTCACAGTCTCTCTCACAGTCTCTCTCACAGTCTCTCTCACAGTCTCTCTCACAGACTCTCTCACGGTCTCTCTCACAGACTCTCACAGTCTCTCTCACGGTCTCTCTCACAGTCTCTCTCACAGACTCTCTCACAGTCTCTCTCACAGACTCTCACAGTCTCTCTCACGGTCTATCTCACAGTCTCTCTCACAGTCTCTCTCACGGTCTCTCTCACGGTCTCTCTCACAGTCTCTCTCACAGTCTCTCTCACAGACTCTCTCACAGTCTCTCTCACAGTCTCTCTCACAGTCTCTCTCAGTCTCTCTCACAGTCTCTCTCACAGACTCTCACAGTCTCTCTCACAGTCTCTCTCACAGACTCTCACAGTCTCTCTCACGGTCTCTCTCACAGACTCTCACAGTCTCTCTCACAGTCTCTCTCACAGACTCTCCTCACAGTCTCTCTCACAGACTCTCTCACAGTCTCTCTCACGGTCTCTCTCACAGTCTCTCTCACAGTCTCTCTCACAGTCTCTCTCACAGACTCTCTCACAGACTCTCACAGTCTCTCTCACGGTCTCTCTCACGGTCTCTCTCACAGTCTCTCTCACAGTCTCTCTCACGGTCTCTCTCACAGTCTCTCTCACAGTCTCTCTCACGGTCTCTCTCACAGTCTCTCTCACAGACTCTCTCACAGTCTCTCTCACAGTCTCACAGACCCACAGTTCTTCACGTCTTCTCACGTCTCTCACAGTCTCTCTCTACAGACTCTCTCACAGACTCTCACAGTCTCTCTCACAGTCTCTCTCACGGTCTCTCTCACAGTCTCTCTCACAGTCTCTCTCACAGTCTCTCTCACAGTCTCTCTCACAGACTCTCTCACAGACTCTCACAGTCTCTCTCACAATCTCTCTCACAGTCTCTCTCACAGTCTCTCTCACGGTCTCTCTCACAGTCTCTCTCACAGTCTCTCTCACGGTCTCTCTCACAGTCTCTCTCACAGTCTCTCTCACGGTCTCTCTCACGGTCTCTCTCACAGTCTCTCTCACAGTCTCTCTCACGGTCTCTCTCACAGTCTCTCTCACAGTCTCTCTCACAGTCTCTCTCACAGTCTCTCTCACAGTCTCTCTCTCACAGTCTCTCTCACAGTCTCTCTCACGGTCTCTCTCACAGTCTCTCTCACAGACTCTCTCACGGTCTCTCTCACGGTCTCTCTCACGGTCTCTCTCACGGTCTCTCTCACAGTCTCTCTCACAGTCTCTCTCACAGACTCTCTCACAGTCTCTCTCACAGTCTCTCTCACAGTCTCTCTCAGTCTCTCTCACAGTCTCTCTCACAGACTCTCACAGTCTCTCTCACAGTCTCTCTCACAGACTCTCACAGTCTCTCTCACGGTCTCTCTCACAGTCTCTCTCACAGACTCTCACAGTCTCTCTCACAGTCTCTCTCACAGACTCTCTCACAGTCTCTCTCACAGACTCTCTCACAGTCTCTCTCACGGTCTCTCTCACAGTCTCTCTCTCACAGTCTCTCTCACGGTCTCTCTCACAGTCTCTCTCACAGTCTCTCTCACAGACTCTCTCACAGACTCTCACAGTCTCTCTCACGGTCTCTCTCACAGTCTCTCTCACAGTCTCTCTCACAGTCTCTCTCACGGTCTCTCTCACAGGTCTCTCTCACTCTCTCACAGTCTCTCTCACGGTCTCTCTCACAGTCTCTCTCACAGTCTCTCTCACTCTCACAGCCTCTCTCTCACAGTCTCTCTCACAGTCTCTCTCACAGTCTCTCTCACAGGTCTCTCTCACAGTCTCTCTCTCTCTCACAGTCTCTCTCACAGTCTCTCTCAGCTCTCTCTCTCACAGTCTCTCTCACATCTCTCTCACAGTCTCTCTCACAGTCTCTCTCACAGTCTCTCTCACGTCTCTCTCACAGTCTCTCTCACAGAGTCTCTCTCACAGGTCTCTCTCACAGTCTCTCTCACGGTCTCTCTCACAGTCTCTCTCACAGGTCTCTCTCACAGTCTCTCTCACAGTCCTCTCTCACGGTCCTCTCTCACGTCTCTCTCACAGTCTCTCTCACGGTCTCTCTCACAGTCTCTCTCACAGGTCTCTCTCACAGTCTCTCTCACAGTCTCTCTCACAGTCTCTCTCACAGTCTCTCCACAGTCTCTCACGGTCTCTCTCACAGTCTCTCTCACAGTCTCTCTCACAGTCTCTCTCACACAGTCTCTCTCTCTCTCACAGTCTCTCTCACAGTCTCTCTCTCTCTCTCCACAGTCTCTCTCACAGTCTCTCTCACGGTCTCTCTCACGTCTCTCTCACAGTCTCTCTCACAGTCTCTCTCACAGTCTCTCTCACGGTCTCTCTCACAGTCTCTCTCACAGTCTCTCTCACAGTCTCTCTCACAGTCTCTCTCACTCTCTCACAGTCTCTCTCACAGTCTCTCTCACGGTCTCTCTCACAGTCTCTCTCACACTCTCTCTCTCACAGTCTCTCTCACAGTCTCTCTCACAGTCTCTCTCACAGTCTCTCTCTCTACAGTCTCTCTCACAGTCTCTCTCACAGTCTCTCTCTCACGTCTCTCTCACAGTCTCTCTCACAGTCTCTCTCACAGTCTCTCTCTCACGGTCTCTCTCACAGTCTCTCTCTCACAGTCTCTCTCACAGTCTCTCTCCAGTCTCTCACAGTCTCTCTCTCACAGTCTCTCTCACAGTCTCTCTCACGTCTCTCACAGTCTCTCTCACAGTCTCTCTCACAGTCACGTCTCTCTCACAGTCTCTCTCACAGTCTCTCTCACAGTCTCTCTCACAGTCTCTCTCACAGTCTCACGGTCTCACAGTCTCTCTCTCACAGTCTCTCTCACAGGTCTCTCTCACTCTCTCTCTCTCACAGGTCTCTCTCAGTCAGGTCTCTCTCACAGTCTCTCTACAGTCGGTCTCTCTCACAGTCAGTCTCTCTCTCACAGTCTCTCTCACAGACTCTCTCACAGTCTCTCTCACAGTCTCTCACAGTCTCTCTCACACACTCTCTCTCACAGGTCTCTCTCACAGTCTCTCTCACAGTCTCTCTCACAGTCTCTCTCACAGTCTCTCTCACAGTCTCTCTCACAGTCTCTCTCACAGTCTCTCTCACAGTCTCTCACAGTCTCTCTCACAGTCTCTCTCACAGTCTCTCTCACAGTCTCTCTCACAGTCTCTCTCTCCACAGTCTCTCTCACAGTCTCTCTCACAGTCTCTCTCACAGTCTCTCTCACAGTCTCTCTCACAGTCTCTCTCACACAGTCTCTCTCACAGGTCTCTCTCACAGTCTCTCTCTCACAAACGGTCTCTCTCACAGTCTCTCTCACAGTCTCTCTCACACAGTCTCTCTCACAGTCTCTCTCATCCCGAGGAGAGGCTGAGAGGGGGAGGGAGGAGAGGGGGGAAGAGGGGGAGAGGGAGAGAGGGGGAGAGGGGGAGGAGGAGAGGGAAGAGGTAGACCCAGGACTGAGGCTGTCGACCTCTGGACTGAGGCTGTAGACCCAGGACTGATGCTGTAGATCCAGGACTGAGGCTATAGACCCTGACTGAGTGCCGTAGACCAGGACTGAGGCTGTAGACCAGGACTCGGACTGCGTGCTGTAGACCCAGGACTGAGGGCTGTAGACCCAGATGAGGCGTAGACCTGGACTGAGGCTGTAGACCCTAGGACTGTGGCTCGTAGACCTAGGTCTCTCTCCCCTGGACGAGCTGGCTCTGGCTGGTGGGTGGGTTCACGGTTTGACTCCAGATGTGTCTGCTCTCTCTGGTCTCTCTACTGGGGATTGGGGTGAGCTCTCTCTCTGGTCTCTCTCGAGCGGGTCTCTCTCTAGTGTCTCTCTTGGTTCTGGTGTTTCTCTCTCTCTGGTCTTTTCTCTCCTCTGGTTGTCTCTTCTCCTCTCTCTGGTCTCCTCTCACTCTCCGTCTCCTCTCTGGTCTCTCTCTCTCCTTGCGTGTCTCCCTCTCTTAACTCTCTGGTCTCTATCTCTCTCCCTGGTCTCTCTCTCTAATCTATGTCGTTGGTAGCTCTCTGTCTCTTCCTTGGTCTCTCTCTCTCTCTTGTGTCTCTCTCTCTTGGTCTGGTCTCTCTCTCTCTCTCTGGTGTCTCTTCTCTCTCTCTTCTGGTCTCTCTCTCTCTCTGGTGTCTCTCTCTCCTATGGGTCTCTCTCTCTCTCTCTCTCTCTCGGGTGTCTCTCTCTCTCTGGTCGCTCCTCTCTCTCGGGGGCGGCGTCGAGTCTCTCTGGTGTCTCTCTCTCTTGGTCTCTCTCTCTCTCTGGTCTCTCCCTCTCTCTTGGTGTCTCTCTCTATCTGGTCTCTCTCTCTCTGGTCTCTCTTGGCCTCTCCTGGTCTCTCTATCTCTCTTGGTGTCTCTCTCTCTCTCTGTGTCTCTCTCTGGTATCTCTCTCTGGTCTCTCTCTCGCTCTCTCTGGTGTCTCTCTCCTCTCTCGGTCTTCTCTCTCTCTCTTCCTCTCTCTGGTCTCTCTCTCTCCTTGGTGTCTCTCTCTCTCTTGGTCTCTTCTCTGTCTCTGGTCTCTCTCTCTTTGGTGTTTCTCTCTCTCTCTGGTCTCTCTCTTTCTCTCTCTGGTCTCTCTCTCTCTCTCTCTCTCTCTGGTCTCTCTCTCTCTCTCTGGGTGTCTCTCTCTCTCTCTGGTTTGTCTCTCTCTCTGGTCGCTCTCTCTCTCTCTCTCTCTGGTCTCTCTCTGGTATCTCTCTCTGGTCTTCTCTCTGGTGTCTCTCTCTCTGGTCTCTCTCTCTCTCTCTCTGGTATCTCTCTCTGGTCTCTCCTCTCTCTGGTGTCTCTCTCTCTCTGGTCTCTCCTCTCTCTCTCTGGTATCTCTCTCTGGTCTCTCCCTCTCTCTGGTGTCTCTCTCCTCTCTGGTCTCTCTCTCTCTCTTCTCTCTGGTCTCTCTCTCTCTTGGTGTCTCTCTCTCTCTCTGGTGTCTCTCTCTCTCTGGTCTTTCTCTCTCTCTCTATCTCTGGTCTCTCTCTCTGTCTCTGGTCTCTCTCTCTCTCTGGTGTCTCTCTCTCTCTGGTCTCTCTCTCTCTCTCTCTGGTGTCTCTCTCTCTCTCTCTCTGGTCTCTCTCTCTCTCTGGTCTCTCTCTCTCTCTGGTGTCTCTCTCTCTCTCTCTGGTGTCTCTCTCTCTCTCTCTGGTCTCTCTCTCTCTCTCTGGATTGAGATTAAGACACAAACATTTCCTGAGCTGGAGGAGTTGGAGCTAAACTTCAAAACTTCCTCCTTGAGCACTTCCCTACTGGCCTTCATTGTGCTAGCGGGTTAGCGTAGCCCGTCTATTCACGGTCGTTCCCAACTCTCCCCAAGTTTTTGACACTTTTGACACATGGTAAAAAAACTTTATATTTCACTGTTTTGACGTTTTCTGCTGCGGCTTGTCCCTCTCAGGCTTCCATACCTGTCACACCCTCCATCACAGCCCTCTCTCTTCTCTCTCTCTTCTCCCTTCTCTCTTTCTTCTCTCGGACTCAGAATCTCTCCATTGTTGGTGTCGGAGCTTCTCAAACCAATGACACGAGACTTTACTGAGAAAATCTTTTTTTATTCAGACACAGAAAACATCCACAAACAAGAGCAACACAACTTTATTCTGACGCACGGACACTGGGGCTCAGGATGGTCCAGGTCTAGTCCCAGTCCCAGTCTCAGTCCCAGGTCTAATCCCAATCCCAGTCCCAGTGTCAGTCCCAGTCTTAGTCCCAGGTCTAGTCCCAGTGTCAGTCCCAGGTCTAGTCCCAGGTTTAGTCCCAGTGTCAGTCCCAGTCTTAGTCCCAGGTCTAGTCCCAGTCTCAGTCCTAGGTTTAGTCCCAGGTTTAGTCCCAGGTCTAGTCCCAGGTTTAGTCCCAGGTTTAGTCCCAGGTCTAGTCCCAGGTTTAGTCCCAGGTCTAGTCCCTGGTTTAGTCCTAGGTTTAGTCCCAGGTTTAGTCCCAGGTCTAGTCCCAGGTTTAGTCTTAGTCCCAGATTTAGTCCCAGTCCCAGTCTCAGTCCCAGTCTTCGTCCCAGGTCTAGTCCCAGTGTCAGTCCCAGGTCTAGTCCCAGGTTTAGTCTCAGTCTCAGTCCCATGTCTAGTCCCAGTCCCAGTCCCAGTGTCAGTCCCAGTCTTAGTCCCAGGTCTAGTCCCAGTCTCAGTCCTAGGTTTAGTCCCAGGTTTAGTCCCAGGTCTAGTCCCAGGTTTAGTCCAGGTCTAGTCCCTGGTTTTAGTCCTAGGTTTAGTCCCAGGTTTAGTCCCAGGTCTAGTCCCAGGTTTAGTCTTAGTCCCAGTCTCAGTCCCAGTCTTCGTCCCAGGTTTAGTCCCAGTCTTAGTCTTAGTCCTGGGCTCCTTGTGTGTATGTATTGTGTGTATTGTGTGTGTGTGTATATGTTTGTGTGTGTATTGTGTGTATATGTTTGTGTGTATATGTGTGTGTGTATTGTGTGTATATGTGTGTGAGTGTGTGTATGTGTGTGTGTGTGTATGTGTGTGTGTATTGTGTGTATATGTGTGTGTGTGTGTATATGTGTGTGTGTGTATGTGTGTGTGTATATGTGTGTGTGTGTGTATATGTGTGTGTGTATTGTGTGTGTGTATATGTGTGTGTGTGTATTGTGTGTATATGTGTGTGTGTATATGTGTGTGTATATATGTGTGTGATATGTGTGTGTGTATATGTGTGTGTGGTGTGTGCAGTGTGTGTGTATATGTGTATATATGTGTGTGTGTGTATTGTGTGTGTATAGTGTGTGTGTGTGTATTGTGTGTATATGTGTGTGTGTATTGTGTGTATATGTGTGTGTGTGTGAGTGTATGTGTATATGTGTGTGTGTGTATATGTGTGTGTATGTGTGTGTGTATTGTGTGTATATGTGTGTGTGTGTGTGTATGTGTGTGTGTGTGTGAGTGTATGTGTGTGTGTATATCTGTGTGTGTGTGTGTGTATTGTGTGTATATGTGTGTGTGTATATGTGTGTATTGTGTGTATATGTGTGTGTGTATTGTGTGTATATGTGTGTGTGTATATGTGTGTATTGTGTGTATATGTGTGTGTGTATTGTGTGTATATGTGTGTGTGTATTGTGTGTATATATGTGTGTGTTGTATATGTGTGTATTGTGTGTATATGTGTGTGTGTATTGTGTGTGTATATGTGTGTGTGTATTTCAGTTTTCTATACTTCTCTTGCAGCAAAAACACATTTAATACAACAGTGTGTTTGTTTACATTCAGCAGCGGCTCCGCTCTCTCCACGGACCATGTGGGGCCACCTCCCACACTGAGGAAACCATGTGGGGCCACTTCCCACACTGAGGACACCATGTGGGGCCACCTCCCACACTGAGGACACCATGTGGGGCCACCTCCCACACTGAGGAAACCATGTGGGAACACCTCCCACACTGAGGACACCATGTGGGGCCACCTCCCACACTGAGGAAACCATGTGGGAACACCTCCCACACTGAGGACACCATGTGGGGCCACCTCCCACACTGAGGACACCATGTGGGGCCACCTCCCACACTGAGGAAACCATGTGGGAACACCTCCCACACTGAGGACACCATGTGGGGCCACCATGACAAGACTCTGTAATGGGTCGTTCTGGTCATTTAAAGCTGCTCTCTGTAACTTCCCTGGAGGTGTGCAGCTGGTACTGTCCACACACACACAGTCAGTGTTGTCGGGAGAGAAAACGATGGTAATGGTAGGCAGAGAGCAGAGCGGCGCGGCAGGACTGAATAGTTAGAGACATTCAGGGTCAATGTGGACGGACTTTACCAGGATCAGGCAGCTCTAAACCAGAGCCTGGGTCTCTCTGGTCTCTCTCTGGTCTCTTTCTGGTCTCACTCTGGTCTCTCTCTGGTCTCTCTCTGGTCTCTCTCTGGTCTCTCTCTGGTCTCTCTCTGGTCTCTCTGGTCTCTCTCTGGTCTCTCTCTGGTCTCTCTCTGGTCTCTCTCTGGTCTCTCTCTGGTCTCTCTCTGGTCTCACTCTGGTCTCTCTGGTCTCTCTGTGGTCTCTCCCTGGTCTCTCTCTGGTCTCTCTCGTTTCTCTGGACACAACTTTATAAAACGAAATAGGAAAAAAGCTGGTAATCAATTCAATCCCATTAGATGCTTCTGTCGGCTGAGGAGCACAGGGACTGGCCTCCTGCTGGGTCTCTGAGGAGCACAGGGACTGGACTCCTGCTGGGACTCTGAGGAGCACAGGGACTGGCCTCCATGCTGGGACTCTGAGGAGCACAGGGACTGGCCTCCTGCTGGGACTCTGAGGAGCACAGGGACTGGCCTCCTGCTGGGACTCTGAGGAGCACAGGGACTGGCCTCCTGCTGGGACTCTGAGGAGCACAGGGACTGGCCTCCTGCTGGGACTCTGAGGAGCACAGGGACTGGACTCCTGCTGGGACTCTGAGGAGCACAGGGACTGGCCTCCTGCTGGGGACTCTGAGGAGCACAGGGACTGGCCTCCTGCTGGGACTCTGAGGAGCACAGGGACTGGCCTCCTGCTGGGACTCTGAGGAGCACAGGGACTGGACTCCTGCTGGGACTCTGAGGAGCACAGGGACTGGCCTCCTGCTGTGGACTCTGAGGAGCACAGGGAGTGGCCTCCTGCTGGGACTCTGAGGAGCACAGGGACTGGCCTCCTGCTGGGACTCTGAGGAGCACAGGG
>OZ035840.1:400000-455000 GCA_964034765.1 Knipowitschia caucasica | reverse complement strand
TCTGGTCTGAAGAGGACTCTCTCTGGGTCTGAAGAGGACTCTCTCTCTGGGTCTGAAGAGGACTCTCTCTGGGTCTGAAGAGGACTCTCTCTCTGGTCTGAAGAGGACTCTCTCTCTGGGTCTGAAGAGGACTCTCTCTGGGTCTGAAGAGGACTCTCTCTGGGTCTGAAGAGGACTCTCTCTCTGGGTCTGAAGAGGACTCTCTGGGTCTGAAGAGGACTCTCTCTGGGTCTGAAGAGGACTCTCTCTCTGGGTCTGAAGAGGACTCTCTCTGGGTCTGAAGAGGACTCTCTCTGGGTCTGAAGAGGACTCTCTCTGGGTCTGAAGAGGACTCTCTCTGGGTCTGAAGAGGACTCTCTCTGGGTCTGAAGAGGACTCTCTCTGGGTCACACATATTCACTGGTCAGAGGTGATGTCACACTAAAGGTACAGTCATTCTGAGGACTCATGGTGTCGTGTCGGGACTCATGGTGTCGTGTCGGGACTCATGGTGTCGTGTCGGGACTCTCTGCTTCACTTCTATCTCTGCACCATTTCAAGTTTACATGTTGGTTTGGTGACATCACAGTCAAAGAAAGGAGACCAGAGAGAGAGCAGAGAGAGACCAGAGAGACCAGAGAGAGACCAGAGAGACCAGAGAGAGACCAGAGAGAGACCAGAGAGAGACCAGAGAGAGAGCAGAGAGGGAGCAGAGAGACCAGAGAGAGACCAGAGAGAGACCAGAGAGAGACCAGAGAGAGACCAGAGAGGGAGCAGAGAGAGACCAGAGAGAGACCAGAGAGAGACCAGAGAGAGACCAGAGAGGGAGCAGAGAGAGACCAGAGAGAGACCAGAGAGAGACCAGAGAGAGACCAGAGAGAGACCAGAGAGAGACCAGAGAGAGACCAGAGAGAGACCAGAGAGAGAGACTAGAGAGAGACCAGAGAGACCAGAGAGAGACCAGAGAGAGAGACCAGAGAGAGAGCAGAGAGGGAGCAGAGAGAGACCAGAGAGAGAGACCAGAGAGCAGAGACTGTGGAAGAGAGACCGTGTGGGAGAGAGACCTGTGGAAGAGACTTTTAGAGAAACCCCGGGAGAGAGACTGTGAGAGAGTCCCCCCCTGTGAGAGAGACCCTGGAGAGAGGACCTGGTGAAAAGAGACCGTGAAGAGTCCCCCCTGTGAGAGAGACTGTGAGAGAACAGTTGAGAGGGGTCCCTTAGAAAAGACCCTGTGGTAAGAGAACCAGTGAGAGAAGAACCCCTGGAGAAGAGACCTGGTGAAAGAGAGACTGTGAAGAGAGACTGTAAGAGAGTCCCCTGTGAGAGAGACCTGTTGAGAGAGAACTGTGAGTAGACTTTTGGTGCAGAGGAGACTGTGGGAGAGAGACTTGAGAGAACCTGTGGAGAAGATATTGTGAGTGGAGAACTGTGAGAGTCCTGTTGAGAGAGACCTGTGGAGAAACGTTGAAAGAGAGACCGAGGAGAGAGACCTGGGAGAGAGAGAAGGGTGGAGAGAGACCGTGAGAAGACTGTGAGAAGAGAATGGATAGAGATTTTGAATAGAGAACTGTGCGAGTCCTGTGAGAGAAGTACTGTTGAGAGAACTGTTTGAGAGAGACCCGTGGAGAGAGACTGTGAGAAAAAGAAAACCTGTTGAAAAAGTCCCCTTGTGATAGAGACTGTAGAGAGGACCGTGGAGAGGAGACCTGTGAATGAAGGAACCGGTGAGATAGATAAACCTGAAAGAGACCGTGAGAAGAGACCTGTGAGAGACCCCCCTGGGTGAGAGAGTCTGTGAGAGAGAACTCTCTCACAGTCTCTCTCACAGTCTCTCTCACAGTCTCTCTCAGAGTCTCGCTCACAGTCTCTCTCACAGTCTCTCGCACAGACTCTCTCACAGTCTCTCTCACAGTCTCTCTCACAGGTCTCTCTCACAGTCTCTCTCACAGTCTCTCTCACAGTCTCTCTCACAGTCTCTCTCACAGTCTCTCACAGTCTCGCTCACAGTCTCTCTCACAGTCTCTCTCACAGTCTCTCTCACGGTCTCTCTCACAGTCTCTCTCACAGTCTCTCTCACAGTCTCTCTCACAGTCTCTCTCACAGTCTCTCTCACAGTCTCTCTCACAGTCTCTCTCACAGTCTCTCTCACAGTCTCTCTCACAGTCTCTCTCACAGTCTCTCTCACGGTCTCTCTCACAGTCTCTCTCACAGTCTCTCTCACAGTCTCTCTCACAGTCTCTCTCACAGTCTCTCTCACAGTCTCTCTCACAGACTCTCACAGTCTCTCTCACGGTCTCTCTCACAGTCTCTCTCACAGTCTCTCTCACAGTCTCTCTCACAGTCTCTCTCACAGTCTCTCTCACAGTCTCTCTCACGGTCTCTCTCACAGTCTCTCTCACAGTCTCTCTCACAGTCTCTCTCACAGTCTCTCTCACAGTCTCTCTCACAGTCTCTCTCACAGTCTCTCTCACAGTCTCTCTCACAGTCTCTCTCACAGTCTCTCTCACAGTCTCTCTCACAGTCTCTCTCACAGTCTCTCTCACAGTCTCTCTCACAGTCTCTCTCACAGTCTCTCTCACAGTCTCTCTCACAGTCTCTCTCACAGACTCTCTCACAGTCTCTCTCACAGTCTCTCTCACAGTCTCTCTCACAGTCTCTCTCACAGTCTCTCTCACAGTCTCTCTCACAGTCTCTCTCACAGTCTCTCTCACAGTCTCTCTCACAGTCTCTCTCACAGTCTCTCTCACAGTCTCTCTCACAGTCTCTCTCACAGTCTCTCTCACAGTCTCTCTCACAGTCTCTCTCACAGTCTCTCTCACAGTCTCTCTCACAGTCTCTCTCACAGTCTCTCTCACGGTCTCTCTCACAGTCTCTCTCACAGGTCTCTCTCACAGTCTCTCTCACAGTCTCTCTCACAGTCTCTCTCACAGTCTCTCTCACAGTCTCTCTCACAGTCTCTCTCACAGTCTCTCTCACGGTCTCTCTCACAGTCTCTCTCACAGTCTCTCTCACAGTCTCTCTCACAGTCTCTCTCACAGTCTCTCTCACAGTCTCTCTCACAGTCTCTCTCACAGTCTCTCTCACAGTCTCTCTCACAGTCTCTCTCACAGTCTCTCTCACAGTCTCTCTCACAGTCTCTCTCACAGTCTCTCTCACAGTCTCTCTCACAGTCTCTCTCACAGTCTCTCTCACAGTCTCTCTCACAGTCTCTCTCACAGTCTCTCTCACAGTCTCTCTCACAGTCTCTCTCACAGTCTCTCTCACAGTCTCTCTCACAGTCTCTCTCACAGTCTCTCTCACAGTCTCTCTCACAGTCTCTCTCACAGTCTCTCTCACAGTCTCTCTCACAGTCTCTCTCACAGTCTCTCTCACAGTCTCTCTCACAGTCTCTCTCACAGTCTCTCTCACAGTCTCTCTCACAGTCTCTCTCACAGTCTCTCACAGTCTCTCTCACGGTCTCTCTCACAGTCTCTCTCACAGTCTCTCTCACAGTCTCTCTCACAGTCTCTCTCACAGTCTCTCTCACAGTCTCTCTCACAGTCTCTCTCACAGTCTCTCTCACAGTCTCTCTCACGGTCTCTCTCACAGTCTCTCTCACAGTCTCTCTCACGGTCTCTCTCACAGTCTCTCTCACAGTCTCTCTCACAGTCTCTCTCACAGACTCTCACAGTCTCTCACAGTCTCTCTCACAGTCTCTCTCACAGTCTCTCTCACGGTCTCTCTCACAGTCTCTCACAGTCTCTCTCACGGTCTCTCTCACAGTCTCTCTCACAGTCTCTCTCACAGTCTCTCTCACAGTCTCTCTCACAGTCTCTCTCACGGTCTCTCTCACAGACTCTCACAGTCTCTCTCACGGTCTCTCTCACAGTCTCTCTCACAGTCTCTCTCACAGTCTCTCTCACAGTCTCTCTCACAGTCTCTCTCACAGTCTCTCTCACAGTCTCTCTCACAGTCTCTCTCACAGTCTCTCTCACAGTCTCTCTCACAGTCTCTCTCACGGTCTCTCTCACAGTCTCTCTCACAGTCTCTCTCACAGTCTCTCTCACGGTCTCTCTCACAGTCTCTCTCACAGTCTCTCTCACAGTCTCTCTCACGGTCTCTCTCACAGTCTCTCTCACAGTCTCTCTCACAGTCTCTCTCACAGTCTCTCTCACAGTCTCTCTCACAGTCTCTCTCACAGACTCTCTCACAGTCTCTCTCACAGACTCTCACAGTCTCTCTCACGGTCTCTCTCACAGTCTCTCTCACAGTCTCTCTCACAGTCTCTCTCACAGACTCTCACAGTCTCTCTCACAGTCTCTCTCACAGTCTCTCTCACAGTCTCTCTCACGGTCTCTCTCACGGTCTCTCTCACAGTCTCTCTCACAGTCTCTCTCACAGACTCTCTCACAGTCTCTCTCACAGTCTCTCTCACAGTCTCTCTCACAGTCTCTCTTCACAGTCTCTCTCACAGTCTCTCTCACGGTCTCTCACAGTCTCTCTCACAGTCTCTCTCACACGTCTCTCTCACAGGTCCTCTCACAGTCTCTCTCACAGTCTCTCTCACAGACTCTCTCACAGTCTCTCTCACAGGTCTCTCTCACAGTCTCTCTCACAGTCTCTCTCACAGTCTCTCTCACAGTCTCTCTCACAGACTCTCTCACAGACTCTCACAGTCTCTCTCACAGTCTCTCTCACGGTCTCTCTCACAGTCTCTCTCACAGTCTCTCTCACGGTCCTCTCACAGTCTCTCTCACGGTCTCTCTCACAGTCTCTCTCACAGTCTCTCTCACAGTCTCTCTCACAGTCTCTCTCACAGACTCTCTCACAGACTCTCACAGTCTCTCTCACAGTCTCTCTCACGGTCTCTCTCACAGTCTCTCTCACAGTCTCTCTCACAGTCTCTCTCACAGTCTCTCTCACAGTCTCTCTCACAGTCTCTCTCACAAGTCTCTCTCACAGTCTCTCTCACAGTCTCTCTCACGGTCTCTCTCACAGTCTCTCTCACGGTCTCTCTCACGGTCTCTCTCACAGTCTCTCTCACAGTCTCTCTCACGGTCTCTCTCACAGTCTCTCTCACAGTCTCTCTCACAGTCTCTCTCACAGTCTCTCTCACAGTCTCTCTCACACGTCTCTCTCACAGACTCTCTCTCTCTCACAGTCTCTCTCACAGGTCTCTCTCACGGTCTCTCTCACGGTCTCTCTCACAGTCTCTCTCACAGTCTCTCTCACGGTCTCTCTCACGGTCTCTCTCACCGTCTCTCTCACGTCTCTCTCACAGTCTCTCTCACAGTCTCTCTCACAGTCTCTCTCACAGTCTCTCTCACAGTCTCTCTCACAGTCTCTCTCACAGTCTCTCTCACAGTCTCTCTCACGGATCTCTCTCACAGTCTCTCTCACAGTCTCTCTCACAGGTCTCTCTCACAGTCTCTCTCACAGTCTCTCTCACAGTCTCTCTCACAGACTCTCCCACAGTCTCTCTCACAGGCTCTCTCCCACAGTCTCTCTCACGGTCTCTCTCACAGTCTCTCTCACAGTCTCTCTCACGGTCTCTCTCACAGTCTCTCTCACAGTCTCTCTCACAGGTCTCTCTCACAGTCTCTCTCACAGTCTCTCTCACAGTCTCTCTCACAGTCTCTCTCACAGTCTCTCTCACAGTCTCTCTCACGGTCTCTCTCACAGTCTCTCTCACAGTCTCTCTCACGGTCTCTCTCACAGTCTCTCTCACAGTCTCTCTCACAGTCTCTCTCACAGTCTCTCTCACAGTCTCTCTCACAGTCTCTCTCACAGTCTCTCTCACAGTCTCTCTCACAGACTCTCTCACAGACTCTCACAGTCTCTCTCACAGTCTCTCTCACAGTCTCTCTCACAGTCTCTCTCACAGTCTCTCTCACGGTCTCTCTCACGGTCTCTCTCACAGTCTCTCTCACAGTCTCTCTCACGGTCTCTCTCACAGTCTCTCTCACAGTCTCTCACAGTCTCTCTCACGGTCTCTCTCACGGTCTCTCTCACAGTCTCTCTCACAGTCTCTCTCACGGTCTCTCTCACAGTCTCTCTCACAGTCTCTCTCACAGTCTCTCTCACAGTCTCTCTCACAGTCTCTCTCACGGTCTCTCTCACAGTCTCTCTCACAGACTCTCTCACGGTCTCTCTCACAGTCTCTCTCACGGTCTCTCTCACAGGTCTCTCTCACAGTCTCTCTCACAGTCTCTCTCACGGTCTCTCTCACAGTCTCTCTCACAGTCTCTCTCACAGTCTCTCTCACGGTCTCTCTCACAGTCTCTCTCACAGTCTCTCTCACGGTCTCTCTCACAGTCTCTCTCACAGTCTCTCTCACAGTCTCTCTCACAGTCTCTCTCACGGTCTCTCTCACAGTCTCTCTCACAGTCTCTCTCACAGACTCTCTCACAGACTCTCTCACAGTCTCTCTCACAGTCTCTCTCACAGTCTCTCTCACAGTCTCTCTCACAGTCTCTCTCACAGTCTCTCTCACGGTCTCTCTCACAGTCTCTCTCACAGTCTCTCTCACGGTCTCTCTCACAGTCTCTCTCACAGACTCTCACAGTCTCTCTCACAGTCTCTCTCACAGTCTCTCTCACAGTCTCTCTCACGGTCTCTCTCACAGTCTCTCTCACAGTCTCTCTCACGGTCTCTCTCACAGTCTCTCTCACAGACTCTCTCACAGACTCTCACAGTCTCTCTCACAGTCTCTCTCACAGTCTCTCTCACAGACTCTCTCACAGACTCTCACAGTCTCTCTCACAGTCTCTCTCACAGTCTCTCTCACGGTCTCTCTCACAGTCTCTCTCACAGTCTCTCTCACAGTCTCTCTCACAAACTCTCTCACAGTCTCTCTCACGGTCTCTCTCACAGTCTCTCTCACAGTCTCTCTCACGGTCTCTCCCACAGTCTCTCTCACAGTCTCTCTCACGGTCTCTCTCACAGTCTCTCTCACAGTCTCTCTCACAGTCTCTCTCACAAACTCTCTCACAGTCTCTCTCACGGTCTCTCTCACAGTCTCTCTCACAGTCTCTCTCACGGTCTCTCTCACAGTCTCTCTCACGGTCTCTCTCACAGTCTCTCTCACAGACTCTCACAGTCTCTCTCACAGTCTCTCTCACAGACTCTCTCACAGTCTCTCTCACAGTCTCTCTCACAGTCTCTCTCACGGTCTCTCTCACAGTCTCTCTCACAGTCTCTCTCACAACTCTCTCACGGTCTCTCTCACAGACTCTCTCACAGTCTCTCTCACGGTCTCTCTCACAGTCTCTCTCACAGTCTCTCACAGTCTCTCTCTCTCCAGTCTCTCTCTCTCACAGTCTCTCTCACAGTCTCTCTCACAGTCTCTCACGGTCTCTCTCACAGTCTCTCTCACAGTCTCTCTCACGGTCTCTCTCACAGTCTCTCTCACAGTCTCTCTCACAGTCTCTCTCACAGTCTCTCTCACAGTCTCTCACAGTCTCTCTCACTCTCTCACAGTCTCTCTCACACGTCTCTCTCACAGTCTCTCTCTCTCACAGTCTCTCTCACAGTCTCTCTCACAGTCTCTCTCACAGTCTCTCTCACAGTCTCTCACAGTCTCTCTCACGGTCTCTCTCACAGTCTCTCTCACAGTCTCTCTCACTCTCTCTCTCACGTCTCTTCAAGTCTCTCTCACAGTCTCTCTCACAGTCTCTCTCACAGTCTCTCTCACGTCTCTCTCACAGTCTCTCTCACAGTCTCTCTCTCTCACAGTCTCTCTCACAGTCTCTCTCACAGTCTCTCTCACGTCACAGTCTCTCTCACAGTCTCTCTCACAGTCTCTCTCACAGTCTCTCTCACAGTCTCTCTCACAGTCTCTCTCACAGTCTCTCTCACAGTCTCTCTCACAGTCTCTCTCACAGTCTCTCTCACAGTCTCTCTCACAGTCTCTCTCACAGTCTCTCTCACAGTCTCTCTCACAGTCTCTCTCACAGTCTCTCTCACAGTCTCTCTCACAGTCTCTCTCACAGTCTCTCTCACAGTCTCTCTCACAGTCTCTCTCACAGTCTCTCACAGTCTCTTCACAGTCTCTCTCACAGTCTCTCTCACAGTCTCTCTCACAGACTCTCTCACAGTCTCTCTCACAGTCTCTCACAGTCTCTCTCACAGTCTCTCTCACGGTCTCTCTCACAGTCTCTCTCACAGTCTCTCTCACAGTCTCTCTCACGGTCTCTCTCACGGTCTCTCTCACAGTCTCTCTCACAGTCTCTCTCACAGACTCTCTCACAGTCTCTCTCACAGTCTCTCTCACAGTCTCTCTCAGTCTCTCTCACAGTCTCTCTCACAGACTCTCACAGTCTCTCTCACAGTCTCTCTCACAGTCTCTCTCAGTCTCTCTCACAGTCTCTCTCACAGACTCTCTCACAGTCTCTCTCACAGTCTCTCTCAGTCTCTCTCACAGTCTCTCTCACAGACTCTCACAGTCTCTCTCACGGTCTCTCTCACAGTCTCTCTCACAGACTCTCACAGTCTCTCTCACAGTCTCTCTCACAGACTCTCTCACAGTCTCTCTCACGGTCTCTCTCACAGACTCTCTCACAGACTCTCTCACAGTCTCTCTCACAGTCTATCTCACAGTCTCTCTCACAGTCTCTCTCACAGACTCTCTCACAGTCTCTCTCACATCTATCTCACAGTCTCTCTCACAGTCTCTCTCACGGTCTCTCTCACGGTCTCTCTCACAGTCTCTCTCACAGTCTCTCTCACAGTCTCTCTCACAGACTCTCTCACAGTCTCTCTCACAGTCTCTCTCACAGTCTCTCTCAGTCTCTCTCACAGTCTCTCTCACAGACTCTCACAGTCTCTCTCACAGTCTCTCTCACAGTCTCTCTCACAGTCTCTCTCACGGTCTCTCTCACAGTCTCTCTCACAGACTCTCACAGTCTCTCTCACAGTCTCTCTCACAGACTCTCTCACAGTCTCTCTCACGGTCTCTCTCACAGACTCTCTCACAGACTCTCTCACAGTCTCTCTCACGGTCTCTCTCACAGTCTCTCTCACAGTCTCTCTCACAGACTCTCTCACAGTCTCTCTCACAGTCTCTCTCACAGTCTCTCTCACAGTCTCTCTCACAGTCTCTCTCACAGACTCTCACAGTCTCTCTCACGGTCTCTCTCACAGTCTCTCTCACAGACTCTCACAGTCTCTCTCACAGTCTCTCTCACAGACTCTCTCACAGACTCTCTCACAGTCTCTCTCACGGTCTCTCTCACAGTCTCTCTCACAGTCTCTCTCACGGTCTCTCTCACAGTCTCTCTCACAGTCTCTCTCACAGACTCTCTCACAGACTCTCACAGTCTCTCTCACAGTCTCTCTCACGGTCTCTCTCACAGTCTCTCTCACAGTCTCTCTCACAGTCTCTCTCACGGTCTCTCTCACAGTCTCTCTCACAGTCTCTCTCACGGTCTCTCTCACAGTCTCTCTCACAGACTCTCTCACAGTCTCTCTCACAGTCTCTCTCACAGACTCTCTCACAGACTCTCACAGTCTCTCTCACAGTCTCTCTCACGGTCTCTCTCACAGTCTCTCTCACAGACTCTCACAGTCTCTCTCACAGTCTCTCTCACAGACTCTCTCACAGACTCTCTCACAGTCTCTCTCACGGTCTCTCTCACAGTCTCTCTCACAGTCTCTCTCACGGTCTCTCTCACAGTCTCTCTCACAGTCTCTCTCACAGACTCTCTCACAGACTCTCACAGTCTCTCTCACGGTCTCTCTCACAGTCTCTCTCACGGTCTCTCTCACGGTCTCTCTCACAGTCTCTCTCACAGTCTCTCTCACGGTCTCTCTCACAGTCTCTCTCACAGTCTCTCTCACGGTCTCTCTCACAGTCTCTCTCACAGACTCTCTCACAGTCTCTCTCACAGTCTCTCTCACAGACTCTCTCACAGACTCTCACAGTCTCTCTCACAGTCTCTCTCACGGTCTCTCTCACAGTCTCTCTCACAGTCTCTCTCACAGTCTCTCTCACAGACTCTCTCACAGACTCTCACGGTCTCTCTCACAGTCTCTCTCACAGTCTCTCTCACAGTCTCTCTCACGGTCTCTCTCACAGTCTCTCTCACAGACTCTCTCACAGACTCTCACAGTCTCTCTCACAATCTCTCTCACAGTCTCTCTCACAGTCTCTCTCACAGTCTCTCTCAGTCTCTCTCACAGTCTCTCTCACAGACTCTCACAGTCTCTCTCACAGTCTCTCTCACAGACTCTCTCACAGTCTCTCTCACGGTCTATCTCACAGTCTCTCTCACGGTCTCTCTCACGGTCTCTCTCACAGTCTCTCTCACAGTCTCTCTCACAGACTCTCTCACAGTCTCTCTCACAGTCTCTCTCACAGTCTCTCTCAGTCTCTCTCACAGTCTCTCTCACAGTCTCTCTCAGTCTCTCTCACAGTCTCTCTCACAGACTCTCTCACAGTCTCTCTCACAGTCTCTCTCACAGTCTCTCTCACAGTCTCTCTCAGTCTCTCTCACAGACTCTCACAGTCTCTCTCACAGTCTCTCTCACAGACTCTCACAGTCTCTCTCACAGTCTCTCTCACAGACTCTCTCACAGTCTCTCTCACAGTCTCTCTCACGGTCTCTCTCACGGTCTCTCTCACAGTCTCTCTCACAGTCTCTCTCACAGACTCTCTCACAGTCTCTCTCACAGTCTCTCTCACAGTCTCTCTCACAGTCTCTCTCACAGACTCTCACAGTCTCTCTCACAGTCTCTCTCACAGACTCTCTCACGGTCTCTCTCACAGTCTCTCTCACAGACTCTCACAGTCTCTCTCACAGTCTCTCTCACAGACTCTCTCACAGACTCTCTCACAGTCTCTCTCACGGTCTCTCTCACAGTCTCTCTCACAGTCTCTCTCACGGTCTCTCTCACAGTCTCTCTCACAGTCTCTCTCACAGACTCTCTCACAGACTCTCACAGTCTCTCTCACAGTCTCTCTCACGGTCTCTCTCACAGTCTCTCTCACAGTCTCTCTCACACGGTCTCTCTCACAGTCTCTCTCACAGTCTCTCTCACGGTCTCTCTCACAGTCTCTCTCACAGACTCTCTCACAGTCTCTCTCACAGTCTCTCTCACAGACTCTCTCACAGACTCTCACAGTCTCTCACTCACAGTCTCTCTCACGGTCTCTCTCACAGTCTCTCTCACAGTCTCTCTCACGGTCTCTCTCACAGTCTCTCTCACAGACTCTCACAGTCTCTCTCACAGTCTCTCTCACAGTCTCTCTCACGGTCTCTCTCACAGTCTCTCTCACAGTCTCTCTCACGGTCTCTCTCACAGTCTCTCTCACAGTCTCTCTCACAGACTCTCTCACAGACTCTCACAGTCTCTCTCACGGTCTCTCTCACGGTCTCTCTCACAGTCTCTCTCACAGTCTCTCTCACGGTCTCTCTCACAGTCTCTCTCACAGTCTCTCTCACGGTCTCTCTCACAGTCTCTCTCACAGACTCTCTCACAGTCTCTCTCACAGTCTCTCTCACAGACTCTCTCACAGACTCTCACAGTCTCTCTCACAGTCTCTCTCACGGTCTCTCTCACAGTCTCTCTCACAGTCTCTCTCACAGACTCTCTCACAGACTCTCACGGTCTCTCTCACAGTCTCTCTCACAGTCTCTCTCACAGTCTCTCTCACGGTCTCTCTCACAGTCTCTCTCACAGACTCTCTCACAGACTCTCACAGTCTCTCTCACAATCTCTCTCACAGTCTCTCTCACAGTCTCTCTCACAGACTCTCTCACAGTCTCTCTCACAGTCTCTCTCACAGTCTCTCTCAGTCTCTCTCACAGTCTCTCTCACAGACTCTCACAGTCTCTCTCACAGTCTCTCTCACAGACTCTCTCACAGTCTCTCTCACGGTCTATCTCACAGTCTCTCTCACGGTCTCTCTCACGGTCTCTCTCACAGTCTCTCTCACAGTCTCTCTCACAGACTCTCTCACAGTCTCTCTCACAGTCTCTCTCACAGTCTCTCTCAGTCTCTCTCACAGTCTCTCTCACAGTCTCTCTCACAGACTCTCACAGTCTCTCTCACAGTCTCTCTCACGGTCTCTCTCACGGTCTCTCTCACGGTCTCTCTCACAGTCTCTCTCACAGACTCTCACAGTCTCTCTCACAGTCTCTCTCACGGTCTCTCCCACGGTCTCTCTCACAGTCTCTCTCACAGTCTCTCTCACAGACTCTCTCACAGTCTCTCTCACAGTCTCTCTCACAGTCTCTCTCAGTCTCTCTCACAGACTCTCACAGTCTCTCTCACAGTCTCTCTCACAGACTCTCACAGTCTCTCTCACAGTCTCTCTCACAGACTCTCTCACAGTCTCTCTCACAGACTCTCTCACAGTCTCTCTCACGGTCTCTCTCACAGTCTCTCTCACAGACTCTCTCACAGACTCTCACAGTCTCTCTCACGGTCTCTCTCACAATCTCTCTCACAGTCTCTCTCACAGTCTCTCTCACAGACTCTCTCACAGACTCTCACAGTCTCTCTCACAATCTCTCTCACAGACTCTCTCACGGTCTCTCTCACGGTCTCTCTCACAGACTCTCTCACAGTCTCTCTCACAGTCTCTCTCACAGACTCTCTCACAGTCTCTCTCACAGTCTCTCTCACGGTCTCTCTCACAGTCTCTCTCACAGACTCTCTCACAGACTCTCACAGTCTCTCTCACGGTCTCTCTCTCACAATCTCTCTCACGGTCTCTCTCACAGTCTCTCTCACAGTCTCTCTCACGGTCTCTCTCACGGTCTCTCTCACAGACTCTCACAGTCTCTCTCACAATCTCTCTCACAGACTCTCTCACGGTCTCTCTCACGGTCTCTCTCACAGACTCTCTCACAGTCTCTCTCACAGTCTCTCTCACAGTCTCTCTCACAGACTCTCTCACAGACTCTCACAGTCTCTCTCACAGTCTCTCTCACAGTCTCTCTCACAGACTCTCTCACGGTCTCTCTCACAGTCTCTCCCACAGTCTCTCTCACAGTCTCTCCCACAGTCTCTCTCACAGACTCTCACAGTCTCTCTCACAATCTCTCTCACAGTCTCTCTCACGGTCTCTCTCACGGTCTCTCTCACAGTCTCTCTCACAGTCTCTCTCACGGTCTCTCTCACAGTCTCTCTCACAGACTCTCACAGTCTCTCTCACAATCTCTCTCACAGACTCTCTCACGGTCTCTCTCACACGGTCTCTCTCACAGACTCTCTCACGGTCTCTCTCACGGTCTCTCTCACAGTCTCTCTCACAGTCTCTCTCACAGACTCTCTCACAGACTCTCACAGTCTCTCTCACAGTCTCTCTCACAGTCTCTCTCACAGACTCTCTCACAGACTCTCACAGTCTCTCTCACAGTCTCTCTCACAGTCTCTCTCACAGTCTCTCTCACAGACTCTCTCACAGTCTCTCTCACAGACTCTCACAGTCTCTCTCACAGTCTCTCTCACAGTCTCTCTCACGGTCTCTCTCACGGTCTCTCTCACAGACTCTCTCACGGTCTCTCTCACGGTCTCTCTCACAGACTCTCTCACAGTCTCTCTCACAGACTCTCACAGTCTCTCTCACAGTCTCTCTCACAGTCTCTCTCTCACGGTCTCTCTCACGGTCTCTCTCACAGACTCTCTCACGGTCTCTCTCACGGTCTCTCTCACGGTCTCTCTCACAGTCTCTCTCACAGTCTCTCTCACAGTCTCTCTCACAGTCTCTCTCACGGTCTCTCTCACAGACTCTCTCACGGTCTCTCTCACGGTCTCTCTCACAGTCTCTCTCACAGTCTCTCTCACAGTCTCTCTCACGGTCTCTCTCACAGACTCTCTCACGGTCTCTCTCACGGTCTCTCTCACAGTCTCTCTCACACAGTCTCTCTCACAGTCTCTCTCACAGACTCTCACAGTCTCTCTCACAGACTCTCTCACAGACTCTCACAGTCTCTCTCACAGTCTCTCTCACAGTCTCTCTCACGGTCTCTCTCACGGTCTCTCTCACAGACTCTCTCACGGTCTCTCTCACAGTCTCTCTCACGGTCTCTCTCACAGACTCTCTCACGGTCTCTCTCACAGTCTCTCTCACGGTCTCTCTCACAGTCTCTCTCACGGTCTCTCTCACGGTCTCTCTCACAGTCTCTCTCACGGTCTCTCTCACAGTAGTGCTAACTGATGTATGTCTCTGGACCCTCGCTACAGTGGTCCGGGGTCCACTCTACACTAAACGTTGTGAGGTGGACCATAACCGTGTGTGCGTCCGTCCTGGTGTTTGAGGCCTCCTTGTGTTGTGTGTGTCTGTGTCTCCTCAGGTATGAGTTTGTGTGTGATTGTGAGTGAGTCTGTGAGCACAGGTACGTATCCTCCCGGTGAGTATGGTGAGCATGTCTCGTCTCATTCCTTTGTGTGTTTTTATATTTCTGTTCCATGCTGCAATAAAGAATATCTAGATAAGTTAAAATGACTTGGATTCAGACTTTTGTTTGTTTGTGGTTTTGGTGCGTTTAGGTTTAGTCTTTGTTACTCACTGGTTTGTTTTGCTGGAGGTTGTTGTAGGTGTTTCTGTGTTTAGTCCTGCCCCTGCCTGTGGGAGAGGGGTACAGTTCTAGTTAAATAAATACATGTCTGACCCTCTCGTCTAGATTAGACTCACATTGACTGTCATTACAACATCAGGACAATGCAGTTGTGGTACCACATCTACCACATTCAACTTAACAGTGGTTCTTCGACACCGCAGGATAAATAATAAATAATTCATTCATATTAAGCGGTTGCAGGACCCTGCCTTTCCTACAGTGGCTTAACTCACACAATAACAGAGTTGTCATTGCTGTTTACACAATAGATCCTTCCACCTTTGTTTCCAAAACCTAACTCAAACTTAAACACAGTCCTTCTGACAAACTCACAAACACAAAAGCCATCGTTCGTGGTCGCATTCCAAGGAGACGAGTCTGTAGAGAGAGAGCTCAGTCTCGTGTCCAGAGCATGTCTGACCTCAGTCGGCTGCAGGGCGGTTTAGAAGGAGACACAGCTCCACTTCCTCAGTCACAGCTGCACAAAGAGACCGTTGGTGTTTAGCATCAATCAAAGAAACGTTGGCCAGGCCTAGTCTGGTCCCGTTTGCACACCACCCCAGGCCAGGCCTAGTCTGGTCCCGTTTGCTGCTCAGAAGACTACAGTGAATTTCAATACAATATATTTTAGCCACATACCACTTGAATTACATATTACTACATTAAAATGATAACTTAATACACATTCCAATGACACTAACACTAAGATGATTGTAGAGCTACACACCTGAGCCTAGGTAGAGCTACACACCTGAGCCTAGGTAGAGCTACACACCTGAGCCTAGGTAGAGCTACACACCTGAGCCTAGTTAGAGCTACACACCTGAGCCTAGGTAGAGCTACACACCTGAGCCTAGGTAGAGCTACACACCTGAGCCTAGGTAGAGCTACACACTTGAGCCTAGGTAGAGCTACACACCTGAGCCTAGGTAGAGCTACACACCTGAGCCTAGTTAGAGCTACACACCTGAGCCTAGGTAGAGCTACACACCTGAGCCTAGGTAGAGCTACACACCTGAGCCTAGGTAGAGCTACACACCTGAGCCTAGGTAGAGCTACACACCTGAGCCTAGGTAGAGCTACACACTTGAGCCTAGGTAGAGCTACACACCTGAGCCTAGTTAGAGCTACACACCTGAGCCTAGTTAGAGCTACACACCTGAGCCTAGGTAGAGCTACACACCTGAGCCTAGGTAGAGCTACACACCTGAGCCTAGTTAGAGCTACACACCTGAGCCTAGTTAGAGCTACACACCTGAGCCTAGGTAGAGTTAGGGCCAGGTGTGTAGCAGAATTATCTCAGCAGTAGTGGTTCTCAACCGATGTAATTTTATATTAAACCACTAGATGTCGCCAGAAAACTCCAACTCGCTCCAGGGGCATGTGAGAGACTTGGATGGGTTCATACCACAGGCACAGACTGACATCACACACAACAACTGACATCACACACAACAACTGACATCACACACACCAACTGACGTCACACACACCAACTGACATCACACACAACAACTGACATCACACACAACAACTGACATCACACACAACAACTGACATCACACACACCAACTGACGTCACACACACCAACTGACATCACACACAACAACTGACATTACACACAACAACTGACGTCACACACACCAACTGACATCACACACAACAACTGACATCACACACACCAACTGACATCACACACACACACCAACTGACATCACACACACCAACTGACGTCACACACACCAACTGACATCACACACAACAACTGACATTACACACAACAACTGACGTCACACACACCAACTGACATCACACACAACAACTGACATCACACACACCAACTGACATCACACACACACACCAACTGACATCACACACACCAACTGACGTCACACACACCAACTGACGTCACACATCACTCCATAGCCAATGAGAGGCCAGGACCAACATTCAGATGTAGTGCCACCAAAAAGGTATAGAGGGCGCCACACAGACAGTTTTTAGGCTCAAAAGTAAGATTTGATCTACTTTGCACTAAAATGTCAAAAAAAAAACACCATAATTAACATATTTATGCAGTTTATTGATTTGGTGTATGATACAAATGTTGAAACCAGAAACAATCGTATCCAAACGTACCAAAGGCGGCCACAGTCTGAGTCCGTGTCGTCCTAACTCCTGTAGACATCTTTGTTTGCGGCGTGTTGTGCGTTTGAGTGACAGCGTGTGTGTTTGCGTCGCACTGACTTGGACCTGATGCCTTCACAGTGCTGAGCATCGGAGAGGGCGGGTACTGGGAGGGCACGGTCCGGGGCAGGACGGGCTGGTTCCCCTCGGACTGTGTGGAAGAGGTGCTGCTCAAACAGGACCCCCGCTCAGGTAAGACTGGCTCAATCAGTCTGTTAGTCATATATACATCTGTCTGCATGTCCTTAATGAGTCTGTTAGTTATATATATACATCTGTCTGCATGTCCTTAATGAGTCTGTTAGTTATATATATACATCTGTCTGCATGTCCTTAATGAGTCTGTTAGTTATATATATACATCTGTCTGCATGTCCTTAATGAGTCTGTTAGTTATATATATACATCTGTCTGCATGTCCTTAATGAGTCTGTTAGTTATATATAGACATGTGTCTGCATGTCCTTAATGAGTCTGTTAGTTATATATAGACATGTGTCTGCATGTCCTTAATGAGTCTGTTAGTTATATATAGACATGTGTCTGCATGTCCTTAATGAGTCTGTTAGTTATATATAGACATGTGTCTGCATGTCCTTAATGAGTCTGTTAGTTATATATAGACATGTGTCTGCATGTCCTTAATGAGTCTGTTAGTTATATATAGACATGTGTCTGCATGTCCTTAATGAGTCTGTTAGTTATATATAGACATGTGTCTGCATGTCCTTAATGAGTCTGTTAGTTATATATAGACATGTGTCTGCATGTCCTTAATGAGTCTGTTAGTTATATATAGACATGTGTCTGCATGTCCTTAATGAAGTCTAAATAATACATAATAAAGTGTAAATAATTATTAATGAAGTTTAAATAATACATAATAAAGTGTAAATAATAAATAATAGTCTAAATAATAAATAGTCTAAATCAGAATCAGAATCAGAATCAGAATCAGAATCAGAATCATTTTTATTGCCAACGTAAGTAACGGGAGGTCACAGACTTGGAAATTGCTTTGGCTCAGTGCAACAGTCGAAAAGAGATAATAAAAATAAGAATAAAAAACACTTCTAAAGAATAAATTTAAATTTAAAATAGAGTTACAGTTACTATTTACAATATACAAGTGCACATGGTGCACACAATGTAAGGTGACAGCAGTACAGTGAAGTAAAGTGACGTATGATGGGCAGTAAAGTGACTTTATAAAGGGCGGGGGGACAGGTTAAGAAGTGTTCAAGAGTCCAACAGCAGAGGGGAAGAAACTGTTCTTGTGGCGGGAGGTTCTAGTCCTGATGGACCGCAGCCTCCTGCCTGAGGGGAGTGGTTGGAATAGTCCATGTGCAGGGTGAGAGGGGTCGGCTGTGATACGACCAGCCCGGCCTCGAGCTCGGGCGACGTACAGGTCCTGCAGCGATGGAAGGCTGCGGCCGATCACTTCCTCTGCAGAGCGCACAATGCGCTGTAGTCTCTGTTTGTCCCTGACTGTGGCTCCAGCGAACCACACGGTGATGGAGGAGGTGAGGATGGACTCGATGATGGCCGTGTAGAACTGCACCAACATCTGTGCAGGCAGCTTGGCTTTCCTGAGCTGCCGCAGGAAGTACATCCTCTGCTGGGCCTTCTTGATGAGGGAGCTGATGGTCGGCTCCCACTTGAGGTCCTGGGTGATGGTGGTGCCCAGGAAACGGAAGGACTCCACAGAGGTGATGGGGGAGTCCATCACGGAGGGTGGGGGCGGGGGGACAGTGCTCTTCCTGAAGTCCACAATCATCTCCACTGTCTTCTGGGCGTTCAGCTCCAGGTTGTTACCACTGCACCAGGACACCAGCCGGTCCACCTCCCTCCTGTAGGAGACACCAGGACACCAGCCGGTCCACCTCCCTCCTGTAGGAGACACCAGGACACCAGCCGGTCCACCTCCCTCCTGTAGGAGACACCAGGACACCAGCCGGTCCACCTCCCTCCTGTAGGAGACACCAGGACACCAGCCGGTCCACCTCCCTCCTGTAGGCGGACTCATCGTTGTTGGAGATGAGTCCAATGAGGGTGGTGTCGTCCGCGAACTTGATCAGCTTCACGGAGTCGTGGCTGGAGGTGCAGTGGTTGGTGTACAGGGAGAAGAGCAGGGGAGAAAGAACACAGCCCTGTGGGGCTCCTGTATTTATAATCCGAGAGTCCGAGACATTCTTCCCCAGACGCACTCGCTGCTTCCTGTCCGTCAGGAAGTCAGTGATCCACCTGCAGGTGGAATCGGGCACGTTGAGCTGGGAGAGCTTGTCCTGGAGCAGGGATGGCAGGATTGTGTTGAAGGCAGAGCTGAAGTCCACGAACAGGACCCTGGCGTAGGTCCCCGGGGAGTCCAGGTGCTGTAGGATGTGGTGGAGGGCCAGGTTAATGGCGTCGTCTACAGATCTGTTGGCTCTGTAGGCGAACTGCAGGGGGTCCAGGAGGGGGGAGGTGAGGGACTTGAGATGGGAGAGAACCAGGCGTTCAAATGACTTCATGACGACAGACGTAAGTGCTACAGGTCTGTAGTCATTGAGTCCTGTGATCCTGGGCTTCTTCGGGACGGGGACAATGATGGAGGATTTGAAGCAGGCCGGGACATGGCAGGACTGCAGAGAGGTATTGAAAATGTCCGTGAACACAGGAGTAAGCTCACTGGGGCAGTGTCTCAGAGTGGCCGGAGACACGTGGTCCGGGCCAGGAGCTTTGCGGGGGTGCAGCCTCAGGAAGAGTTGTTTAATCTCTTTAGCGGCTATTGTTAGGCTGGGGGCAGGGCTGATGGGTGGGTCGTTAGAGTAGTGGGGGGTGGGGGAGGGAGAGGTGTCAGGGGCAGCATCAAAGCGACTGAAAAATAAGTTCAGATCGTCAGCTAGCTTGTGGTCATCAGCACAGGGGGGGGCTTTGGGTTTGTAGTTGGTGATCTCCCGTAGGCCCCTCCAGACAGAAGCAGTATCGTTGTTACCAAACTGCTCCTGTAGTCGTTCTCTGTGCCGGGACTTGGCTGCTTTCAGTTCTTTCCTGAACTGATATTTAGCTGCTTTGTAGCCGCTGCGGTCACCCTCCCTGAAAGCAGACTCCTTTGCTTTCCTGAGCTGCCGGAGTTTAGCAGTGAACCAGGGTTTGTCGTTGTTATAGATGACCCTGGTCCTTGTTGGAATGATGCTATCCTCACAGAAGTGGATGTATGACGTCACAGTGTCCGTATATTCATCCAAGCTGTCTGTGGCAGCTCTGAAAAGGTCCCAGTCTGTAGATTCCATGCATGCGCGCAGCTCTTCCACAGCTTCATCAGACCACACTTTGGAGCTCCTCACTGCAGGTTTCGAGAGCTTTAGTCTCTGTCTGTAAGCAGGAACCAGATGTATCATGGAGTGACCTGAGAAGCCGAGGGCTGGCTTGGGAACAGCGCGAAAAGCTCCGCGCACGGTGGTGTAACAGTGATCCAGAGTGTTCTCCTCTCTGGTCGGGCATTTGATAAACTGTCTGTATTTGGGTAATTCCTGGCTCAAGTTTCCCTTATTAAAATCCCCCAGGATAATAATCAGAGAGTCCGGGTATAAGCGTTCCATACACAGTACTTGCTCTGCGAGTGCGCGCTGAGCCTCGCGCGCGTCCGCGCATGGCGGTATGTAAACAGAGGCAAGAATGAATGAAACAATTTCCCGCGGGGAGTAATATGGTTTACAATGGATGAAAAGATATTCCAGAGCAGGAGAGCAGTGCTTGGAGATCACTGTCACATCGTTACACCAGTTTGTATTGACGTAGAAACAGAGCCCTCCGCCTCTGCTCTTCCCTGAGAGCGCACAATGGCGATCCGCGCGAAACAGCCCAAAGCCCTGCAGCTCCAGAGCGCAGTCCGGGATCCGCTCATTTAGCCAGGTCTCAGTGAAGCAGAGGACACAGGATGTGGCGAAGTCCTTGTTTCTTCTCATGAGCAGGCTGAGTTCGTCCATCTTATTGCCCAGTGAGCGTACGTTGGAGAGAAAAATGCCGGGGAGAGCCGTGCGCGCTCCTCTCCTCCTAAGACGCACGAGCAGGCCTCCTCGCTTTCCCCTTTTACGGGCCCACACTTTTTTGGCTAGAACATGAACTAAATCAGCCGCAGATGCCAAGAAAACAGGCAGTAGGTCCATGGGAACGGTGGGTCGGATGTTCATAAGTTCCTCACGGGTGTAGGAACAGCCAGATGCACAGTTAAAAAGTAAAAACAAAAGAAAAAGAGAGCAGCAAAGAGCCATGTCGACCGTACGAGGCGCCATCTTGAAGACAGGGGGGTCACACTCACTTCGCTCTCAGATTGTCTTCCTCGTCCTGTTAAAGCTACAGATGTTTATTCTGTTAAAGTTAGAGATTTTATTTCATTGTTCACTTATCTTGTGCTGTAACTGGTGCAACACTGAAATTTCCCCCAATATGGGACCCATAAAGAATCTCTTTAATCTCGTTTTTTGAAAAGACAGATTTTTGTGCCATACACATAAAGTTTCACGTCTTATTGAGCAAAAACGTTTGAGATTTTTTCAAAATGGAGATAAAATAATCCAGTTCAATCGTGCTTTGAAAAAAGGAAAGCCCTAAATTTATAAATGTATAAATGTATACAATAGAGCTGTCAAACGATTAAAAAATGTAATCGAGTAAATTACAGCTTAAAAATTAAATAATTGTTTAAACTATCGACAAAATGCCACATTTTTCTGTAAATGGTTGTTCAAATGGAAAGATAAATGACAGAATAGTTAGTTTATTATAACAATAAATCCACATAAAATGGGATTCACATTATAAACATTATAAACATTATAAACATTATAAACATTATAAACATTATTAACATTATAAACATTATAAACATTATTAACATTATAAACATTATTAACATTATAAACATTATAAACATTATAAACATTATAAACATTATAAACATTATTAACATTATAAACATTATAAACATTATTAACATTATTAACATTGTAAACATTATTAACATTATTAACATTATAAACGTTATAAACGTTATTAACATTATAAACGTTATAAACGTTATTAACGTTATAAACGTTATAAACGTTATTAACGTTATTAACGTTATAAACGTTATAAAAGTTATTAACATTATTAACATTATTAACATTATAAACATTATAAACATTATTAACAATATCAACATTATTAACATTATAAACATTATAAACATTATAAACATTATTAACATTATAAACATTATAAACATTATTAACATTATTAACATTATTAACGCCATTAACGTAATTAACATTATAAACATTATAAACATTATAAACATTATTAACATTATTAATATTATAAACATTATAAACATTATAAACATTATTAACATTATTAACATTATTAACATTATAAACATTATAAACATTATAAACATTATAAACATTATAAACATTATTAACATTATAAACATTATAAACATTATAAACATTATAAACATTATAAACAATATTAACATTATTAACATTATAAACATTATAAACATTATAAACATTATTAACATTATAAACATTATAAACATTATAAACATTATTAACATTCTTTCTGTTTAGACTCAGACCAAAACTATTGTTTGTTACAGATGACATTTAAAACAGTCTGAAATGAATGTCTTTTATCGTTTGTGTTTTCAGAAAGTCGAGGAGAAAGAGCCAAACGATTGTTCCGACATTACACCGTGGGATCCTACGACAGCTTCGACGCTCCGAGGTACTCACTCCTTCACACAGTACTCACTCCTTCACACAGTACTCACTCCTTCACACTGTACTCACTCCTTCACACAGTACTCACTCCTTCACACAGTACTCACTCCTTCACACAGTACTCACTCCTTCACACAGTACTCACTCCTTCACACAGTACTCACTCCTTCACACTGTACTCACTCCTTCACACAGTACTCACTCCTTCACACAGTACTCACTCCTTCACACTGTACTCACTCCTTCACACGGTACTCACTCCTTCACACGGTACTCACTCCTTCACACGGTACTCACTCCTTCACACGGTACTCACTCCTTCACACGGTACTCACTCCTTCACACTGTACTCACTCCTTCACACAGTACTCACTCCTTCACACAGTACTCACTCCTTCACACTGTACTCACTCCTTCACACAGTACTCACTCCTTCACACAGTACTCACTCCTTCACACTGTACTCACTCCTTCACACTGTACTCACTCCTTCACACAGTACTCACTCCTTCACACAGTACTCACTCCTTCACACAGCACTTTTCCCCTTGTGTTTGTCGTTTGGGTTTACACGGAGCTTCAGGTGAGGTGAACACTGCAAAAAATGGCTCAAATTTAGTAAAAAGTGTCTTAATGTGAGCACATTCTGACTGAGCCTTAAAACAAAAGGACAAATAAAAATGATCTTTTTTTTTTTTTTCAAAACTTTATTTATAGATTTTCATTTATAAACACCGAACATATCAATAAATAATCGTCAAAGATTATGAAAACAGTTACACAACAGAAATAAAAAGAGAAAAAAAAAGACATTACATACATGACACACACAGGGGTATGCAAAGTCAGAGACCTCATTGTCCACTTTAACATCCTTATAGGATAAGTCCGTGGGTTGGGGGGGGCACACTAAAGGTTCAGATAACTAAGTATAGGTTTCCACGCATCATAAAAGTTATGGGGCTTGCCAGCCAACTCATACCTCATTCTTTCAATGTGTAATACACCCATTAACTCTCTAAGCCATGCTTGGAAGACAGGGGGAGAGGGAGATTTCCAGGCTTTTAAAATGCATCTCTTTGCTATTACCATCCCATATGACACAACCATGGTGGTCTTATGTCCTAGAATCTCCAGGGTTCTGGAGAAACCAATGAGAGCAGTCTCAGGGTCAGGATCTATATTTACCCTAAATGCACCAGAATACCATCGAAATATCGAACACCAGAAACCTCGGAGAGTGGGGCAGAGCCAGAATAAATGAGCAAGTGTGCCTTGAGCAGTCTTGCATCTATCACAGAGAGGTGACGTTTGAGGAAAGAATTTGTTTAACTTGACTTTCGAGTAGTGTAATCTATGTATGACCTTAAATTGTATTAGCTGTAGTCTGGCGTTGATAGAGCAATGATGTAGACCACTCAACGCTTGTTTCCATATATCTTCTTCAATTGTAATATTGAGGTCCTCTTCCCACTTCTGTTTAATTGTCATTGTCGGCTGGCCCATATTATTTAAAAAATGTTTTACTAATGAAGACACAAGCCCCTTTGCCTCCGGGGATCCTGATAAGATCTTTAAAAGGACGTTTTCCCCAGGGAGGGTATTGAATGAAGGAATATTCTGTCCAATGTAATTCCTCATCTGCAAGTACCTAAAAAAATGTGAATTGGGTAAATTATATTTTACTTTCAGTTGATCAAATGAGCAAAATTGTTTATTAATGTAGAAATCTTTAATAGTTTTTATACCTTTACAGCTCCATTCTTTAAAAACTGCATCAGTGAACGATGCAGGAAAAGCATGATTATGCCATATTGGAGTGTCTATAGTTGTCTTAGGAAGCTTGCATGCTGTTCTTATCTGTGACCACATTTTCTGAGCATTAAGAAGGATAAAGTGTTCCCCTTTACGAGAAGGCCATGGTCTAGGGGATGAATGTAGGATTGCTTTTAAGGACGTTTTTGAAGCCAGACTATGTTCAATAGTTAGCCATGAAGGAATTCCGTCCAATTCCCCTGGCTCCAATTGCCAGTATACCATCACCCTCACATTAGCTGCCCAATAATAATGTTGAAAACAGGGTAATCCAAGACCACCACTCTCTTTTGGTTTCTGGAGGTGCAGTTTGTTTATTCTGTGTGCCTTATAACCCCAGATAAATGGCAAAATAGTACTGTCAATTAGTTTAAAGTAGGACTTAGGGATGAAGACAGGGATGTTCTGAAACAAATAAAGAAATCTTGGTAAAGACACCATTTAAATTGTGTTTATACGACCTATCATGGATAAAGGAAGTGTCCTCCACTTTTCTATATTCTGCCTAAGAGCATTTAATCGCTCATTGAAATTGATTTTGAAAATAGACTTGGTATTTTTAGGGATTTTTATGCCGAGGTATTTGACCACCTGTGATAATTTAAACTGCGTAGAGGCTACAAACGTTGGATGCAAGTCACATGAAAGCGCCATCAAGTCACTCTTCTGCCAGTTAACAGTATATCCCGAGACCTTTCCAAAAGCATTTATTAGATTCAATAAATGTGATACCGACTGCTCTGGGTCTGAAACAAAAATGGCCACATCATCAGCATACAGAGATATCTTATGATCAACTCCGCCTATCTTAATGGGTTTAATCAACGGGTTCTCTCTGATACCTATTGCTAATGGCTCGATGGCTAGAGCAAACAATAGTGGTGAAAGAGGGCATCCCTGGCGGGTACCTCTTTCCAGGAGTATAGGCTTTGATCTTTCTTGATTTGTAATCACACACGCAGTAGGCTTAAGATATGCCAATTCAACCCAAGAAATAAATAATTCACCCAGTCCAAATCTCCCCAGGACTTTTAACAGATATCCCCACTCAACTTGGTCGAACGCCTTTTCAGCGTCTAAGTATATAACAGCTTGTTTAGAATGACTAGGATAATTGAAATATGTGATGTCTAACACTCTCCTTGTATTGAAAAATGAATATCTGTTAGGGATAAAACCCGACTGATCCTTATGAATAATTGATTCAATGCAGTTACTCAATCTTTTTGAAAGTATTTTAGTGAAAATTTTAAGGTCCAGATTAAGCATAGATATAGGACGATATGATGCTGGATCAGTGTCATCTCTGTCTGGTTTCAGCAAAAGGGCGATATTAGCATTATACAATGTGGATGGGAGAGACTTTGTATCCATGGAGTGAGAAAGCATTCGGAGGAGGAGTGGGGATACCTGTCTGGCAAATTTTTTGTAGAATTCTGCCCCAAAGCCATCCGGCCCAGGCGCTTTCCCATTGGTTAAAGAGCCAATTGAGTCTATTATTTCTTTTGCAGATATTGGAGCATTCAGGGCCTCACGTGCGGCATTGTCTAGTTTTGGAATGGTGACATCATTAAGCCATGCATCGACATCCCCATTTGCTTTTGATTTATACAGCTCTCGATAAAAGTCTGAAAAGCATTTATTTATTGTTTTAGGCAGAGTGGTGACATCCCCAGAACGAGATTTAATTCTGTGTATTGCCCTACTATTCTGTTGGCCTCTGAGTTGACGAGCCAACAGAGTGTGTGGCTTGTCCCCCATTTCAAAATACCGTAACCTAAGCCGGGACAGTTGATCACTCACTTGTTTCGTCAAAATTGTATTGTATTCATATTTAAGATTAAGAATTTCTTGTAAAGTAGTGTCATTGTTGTTCTGCCGATAGAGCGTTTCCAGTGCAGCCAGACTATTATCAATTTCACCCAATCGCAAAGTCTTTAATCTCCTCTGCCTTGATTGGTATGATATTATATGCCCTCTCATAACCACCTTAAATGTTTCCCACAAAATTGAATCTGATGTATCTGAAGTGTCATTAGTGAGCAAAAAATCCTCTAATTTATCTGATATATATTTACAAAAGTCTGCGTCATTCAGCAAATAAGGATGCAGTTTCCAAACATAATCCTGTTTCAGCTGGTTAAAATCTAGAGTAACACTTGCAGGGGCATGATCAGAAATCAAAATGTTATGATATTGACTGTCAATAACATTAGGAAGGAGCTTCGAATCTAGCAGAAAAAAATCAATTCGAGAGTAAGAATTGTGCAGTTTAGAATAATAAGAGTAGTCCCTACCAGTTGGGTTCTGTAAACGCCAGATATCTACTAAGTTTGTCGATGAAACAAGGGTATTAAGAATTACTGCTGCCTTAGATGGAGCGGATTGTTTTCTAGAAGATCTATCCAAGTGCCAGTCTAACACCACATTGTAGTCTCCAGCCATAATCAGATTAGTACTTGCAAGATCAGGTAATTTGTCAAAAGTTTTACGAAAGAAACCCGGGTCGTCAATATTTGGGCCATAGATATTGACCAATGTAACATGTGCAGAGTACAACTTACCTACTACTATTAGAAATCTACCATTAACATCACTTATTGTGTTCAAATGTTCAAAAGGTATATTCTTTTTTATTATTATTGCTACTCCACGTGCTTTGCTTGAGAATGTTGACTGAAATATCTGACCTGCCCAGTTACACCTTAAACGGCCTTGTTCAGATGGTTTGATATGAGTTTCCTGCAAAAAAGATATATCAGAGTGCAGAGATTTCAAATGTTTGAGCACTATACCTCGTTTAATATTGCTACCCATACCCCTCACATTCCAACTAACCATAGTTACCCCACCGGTCTTATTAAGTCTCGTCAGGATGAAACAATGAATAAAACATTCTCTGGATTGTGGACAAAAACATTACCCCATTAAAAATCACACACACACACAAAAACAGAAATGTACAGAACACGTACACAACACCCCCTTCCCCCCTTACCCACTTTCCCAAACAAAGTAGGTATAAAGCCCTGCCTACCATACTCCTTCCGGGGGTTCAAACAATACTCAGCTATATAAACTAACCAAGCTGTTAACACTCTTAGTCACCAGGCCCAGCCTGCATCCCGCCGATAAAACTTAAAAATATTAAAAAATAAAAAGCCCCCTTACCACAATTTACCGTTTGAATTAGTCATTGGGTCAGATGAAAGAACATTAAACTCACAAAGAATGGAATAACAGAACCTAACATATGTGATAGTGAGCGTTCGTTCAATAGAGATACCCCAGTGCTCAAAGGGCATTCGTAAATACTTCCCTTTGTACCTGAGAAGTGTCCTTTCTCCTTTGGCCTCAAAATGTCAAAAAGAAAAACTAAGAGGAAAAGGCCGATTAAGCTCGGTCCTAAAGCATTCTTCAGCAATCTACTCTTGGTACTAGATTGTCCGCATAGAGCTTCGCCTCCTCCGGTGTGTCAAACGTGGATGTGACCCCGCCATTGGTAACCCGCAGACGAGAGGGAAAGATGTAGCCCGTGCGAAGACCTGCGGCCTTTAGCTTCTTTCTGGTATCCTCGAACAGTTGACGACGTTTCCAAATTTCAGGTGGAATGTCTGGGAAAATGTGAATACGCTGCCCCTGGTACACCAAAGGAGATTTTTCCATTGCCAGCCGCATGATACGCTCCTTGGTGCAGTAGCTATGTAACCTAGCAATCATAACCCGGGGCCTGCCAGCCACACCAGCCCGGAGGCTACCTAGCCTGTGAGCACGGTCCACTTCCACAGGTTTAACGAAATGTTCACGACCAAATAAAGCAGGCATCAAGTTAGAAACAAAGTCAGCAGCTTGACCTGCTTCCACGTTTTCAGCCAAACCAACTATCTTTATATTTTGGCGTCTGGAGCGTGCCTCTAGGTCGATAACTTTGTCCTGTAGTGCCCTGTTAGCAACATCTAGCCGCTTAGCCAGCTGCTCCACAGCATCCAGCCTACCGTCGTGGTCCGTGGCCATGTTCTCCACCGCCGAGAGACGCGTCTCATGCTCATCTAGAACGGCTTGACAGGCTTTCATCGCAGCGTCTAGAGAGTTGAATCTGTCGTCCATTTTTCGGCTCATCTCCTGGATAGCTGCGAGCACCATCGCGGTGTCTGTTGTTGCGCTAGCAGATAGCTCCACTAGCCTCTCATGCTCGTCCTCCACAGCTTCTTCAGACGGTTTTTTCGGCCACGCTCCCTTCTTTGGCGGCATTTTGTCACTGAGCCGTGCAGTAGCGACCCAGGCTAAATCACTTACTTTGCGATAAAGGTGCGTTTTACATTAAAACTCGATTTATCGGACGGGAGCCCTGCTCAGCACGTCTACTCTCTCATGTGCGCTCTAGCGCCCCCCCAAATAAAAATGATCTTGTTTAAAAAAGATAAAAAATGTGTCCTTTGGAGCGACAGTTCATGAATAAAACTAAATTGTCTCGTTGGAGAATCTCGTTTTAATTCAGAATGTGCTAAACAAAATAAACACTTGACTCAAGCCTTTATGACCTCATATTTTATCATTTTTTGCAGTGTTGGTGTTCGTTGTACATGCTGATTTCTGATGGAGTCACCCTCTGCTTCAGGGTCCTTTGTGTGTGTTTTCTGATGTGTTGTGCTCTTTTCGTGTGTGTTGCTGCTTTTGGGCAGACCTGTTGGAACTGCTCCAGGTTTTGGTTGTAGCCAACTGGATTCTTTTGATGGAGGAGTAGCTGCAAAAAGTGCTGAAAAATAGTTCAAAAAGTCCTCCACTTTGGCTAAATGTATTTAACTTTGAGCACATGGGACGACCAAAACTATCTTGATTTGAAAATACAGCAACAGTTCATGAAATATGTCTCGTTGGAGAATCTTGATTTATCCAAGCCCCGGTGATCCAAGATGGCCCCTGTTCAAATGAATGGTTTGTGCTCAGTAGGACATGGGACTTCATGGAGACCGGCCCATATTTGAGTCTGGTCCTCCCGGTTCTGTGCAGTGGACGAGCTCCCATGATGCTTTGCGCCAAACGTGCGTGTGTGGCTGTCATGCACGTGCACAGAGGGGCTCGGCCTTTGACCAATCAGAGCTGATCAGAGCAGCAGCAGGGCGGAGTCAGAGCGGGAAGGAAAGGAGCAGAGTTTGTGGCAGTAAAGTGTGGATTTAAAGAAAACCGAAGGATTTAAGAAGAAAAAAAGTTCAGGACGACAAGGGCGGCACGGTGGCTGAGTGGATAGCACTCTCGCCTCTCAGCAAGAAGGTCCTGGGTTCAAATTGGACCAGGGCCTTTCTGAGTGGAGTTTGCATGTTCTCCCCGTGTCTGCGTAGGTTTCCTCCGGGTGCTCCGGTTTCCCCTACCACTAAAAATATGTACAATAGGTCTGGCATGTGCCTCCTGTTCGGCGACCCTGCTCCCATCTCTGTGTGGAGTGAGAGACAAATGCCCAAAAATAGTAACAATTGTAAACCGCTTTGAGACTCTGGTCTGTGAAAGGCGCTATATAAATAAACATTACTTACTTACTTACACTATAATCCCCACAAAATCTGATCTTTATGAAACCTGTAGGTTCTCTGTCAGGTTCTCTGTAGGTTCTCTGTCAGGTTCTCTGTAGGTTCTCTGTCAGGTTCTCTGTAGGTTCTCTGTCAGGTTCCCAGTCTTCTCTGTGGGCTCTCTGTAGGTTCTCTGTGGTTCTCTGTCGTTCTCTGTCAGGTTCTCTGTAGGTTCTCTGTCTGTTCTCTGTCAGGTTCTCTGTCAGGTTCTCTGTCAGGTTCTCTGTCAGGTTCTCTGTCAGGTTCTCTGTCAGGTTCTCTGTCGGTTCTCTGTCAGGTTCTCTGTCAGGTTCTCTGTCAGGTTCTCTGTCAGGTTCTCTGTCAGGTTCTCTGTCAGGTTCTCTGTCAGGTTCTCTGTCAGGTTCTCTGTCAGGTTCTCTGTCAGGTTCTCTGTCAGGTTCTCTGTCAGGTTCTCTGTCAGGTTCTCTGTCAGGTTCTCTGTCAGGTTCTCTGTCAGGTTCTCTGTCAGGTTCTCTGTCAGGTTCTCTGTCAGGTTCTCTGTCAGGTTCTTGTCAGGTTCTCTGTCAGGTTCTCTGTCAGGTTCTCTGTCAGGTTCTCTGTAGGTTCTCTGTCAGGTTCTCTGTAGGTTCTCTGTCAGGTTCTCTGTCAGGTTCTCTGTAGGTTCTCTGTCAGGTTCTCTGTCGTTCTCTGTCAGGTTCTCTGTGGTTCTCTGTAGGTTCTCTGTAGGTTCTCTGTCAGGTCTCTTCTCTGTCAGGTTCTCTGTCAGGTTCTCTGTCAGGTTCTCTGTCAGTTCTCTGTCAGGTTCTCTGTCAGGTTCTCTGTCAGGTTCTCTGTCAGGTTCTCTGTCAGGTTCTCTGTCAGGTTCTCTGTCAGGTTCTCTGTGTCAGGTTCTCTGTCAGGTTCTCTGTCAGGTTCTCTGTCAGGTTCTCTGTCAGGTTCTCTGTCAGGTTCTCTGTCAGGTTCTCTGTTCAGGTTCTCTGTCGTTCTCTGTCGTTCTCTGTCAGGTTTCTCTGTCAGGTTCTCTGTCAGGTTCTCTGTCAGGTTCTCTGTCTGTCTCTGTGGTTCTCTGTAGTCTCGTAGGTTCTCTGTCAGGTTCTCTGTCAGGTTCTCTGTCAGGTTCTCTGTAGGTTCTCTGTCAGGTTCTCTGTCAGGTTTTCTGTCAGGTTTTCTGTAGGTTCTCTGTCAGGTTCTCTGTAGGTTCTCTGTCAGGTTCTCTGTCAGGTTCTCTGTCAGGTTCTCTGTCAGGTTCTCTGTCAGGTTCTCTGTCAGCTGAGGTCGAGCTGTTTTAATTTACGTTGAGTTCTTTGGGACTTTTTTCTGTGTAGCCCACGTGAATGTAGTCTGCAGTACCACAGCGCCCCCTGTGGCCATGGGTGGGACAGCTTTAAGTTTGTAATACTCTGTCCAGTTATTATTATAGATCCATGGTTTTAACCCTACGCACTCTTGCTCCTATTGACCAACATTGAAAAGTAAACTACTAATAATAACAACAACAACAACCACTATGTGTTTGTTATTATTACAATACAACTCTAAAATCCCAGTGGGAGAAAATGAGAAACCTCGGGGAGAACCACAGAGAGCGAGGGATCAGGTTATAGATCCAGGACTTAGGCTTAGAACGAGTACCGAGGCTCTGCTCTCTCTCTCTCTGCTCTCTCTCTCTCTGCTCTCTCTCTCTCTGCTCTCACTCTCTCTGCTCTCTCTCTACTCTCACTCTCTGGTCTCACTCTCTGGTCTCTCTCTCTACTCTCTCTCTCTGCTCTCACTCTCTGGTCTCGCTCTACTCTCTCTCTGGTCTCGCTCTCTACTCTCTCTCTCTGCTCGCTCTCTACTCTCTCTCTCTGCTCGCTCTCTACTCTCTCTCTCTGCTCTCACTCTGCTCTCTCTCTCTGCTCTCTCTCTCTACTCTCTCTCTACTCTCACTCTCTGGTCTCTCTCTACTCTCTCTCTGCTCTCTCTCTCTGGTCTCGCTCTCTACTCTCTCTCTCTGCTCTCACTCTCTGGTCTCGCTCTCTACTCTCTCTCTCTGCTCTCACTCTCTGGTCTCGCTCTCTACTCTCTCTCTCTGCTCTCACTCTCTGGTCTCGCTCTCTACTCTCTCTCTCTGCTCGCTCTCTACTCTCTCTCTCTGGTCTCGCTCTCTACTCTCACTCTCTGGTCTCACTCTCTGGTCTCTATCTACTCTCTCTCTGGTCTCTCTCTCTGCTCTCTCTACTCTCTCTCTGCTCTCTCTCTCTGCTCTCTCTCTCTACTCTCTCTCTCTGCTCTCTCTCTCTGGTCTCTCTCTACTCTCTCTCTCTGGTCTCTCTCTCTGGTCTCTCTCTCTACTCTCACTCTCTGGTCTCACTCTCTGGTCTCTATCTACTCTCTCTCTGCTCTCTCTCTCTGGTCTCTCTCTACTCTCTCTCTCTCTGCTCTCTCTCTCTACTCTCTCTCTCTGGTCTCTCTCTACTCTCTCTCTCTGCTCTCTCTCTCTGGTCTCTCTCTCTGCTCTCTCTCTCTCTGGTCTCTCTACTCTCTCTCTCTCTGCTCTCTCTCTCTGGTCTCTCTCTACTCTCTCTCTCTGGTCTCACTCTCTGGTCTCTATCTACTCTCTCTCTGGTCTCTCTCTCTGCTCTCTCTACTCTCTCTCTGCTCTCTCTCTCTGCTCTCTCTCTACTCTCTCTCTCTGCTCTCTCTCTCTGGTCTCTCTCTACTCTCTCTCTCTGCTCTCTCTCTCTGCTCTCTCTCTCTCTGCTCTCTCTCTCTGCTCTCTCTCTCTCTGGTCTCTCTACTCTCTCTCTCTGCTCTCTCTCTCTACTCTCTCTCTCTGGTCTCTCTCTCTACTCTCTCTCTCTGGTCTCTCTCTCTGCTCTCTCTACTCTCTCTCTGCTCTCTCTCTCTACGCTCTCTCTCTGCTCTCTCTCTCTACTCTCTCTATCTGCTCTCTCTCTCTGCTCTCTTTCTGGTCTCTAGTCCATTATAGTGAGATTCCCTCTGCACTGTTACTCTAGAATACTTTGAATATCTTAAATATCTCACATCTTCACGCCTCGGGCTGAGATTCTGGCCAGTTTCTCTTCTGTATAACACTCGCCGCCATCTTCCGTGGCGCCCGGTTGTTGCTCTGGCAGAACACGTCCCTGATGGTCCAGAAGCGTGAGGTTTGGTTTGATCGGAGAGCAGGAGATGATTCTACAAACGATGTCCAAATGTCCATCATCAGAGCGATTCACAAACAGATGAGGCTTCGGCAAGGACACTATGGGGAGACAGAGGAGATAAAGGACACTGGTTAAAGCTCGGGTACGTAACTTTCAACCCACAACAATGAAACTTTGTAATGAAATCTATGTCACTAGTTCCTGGTTCTTGCATCATGTGTTTTTGGTCTTTAAATCAGCTTTTTCTGACACAACAGTTAAAAAGAGAGGACCAGCCTCACTCAGCCAATCAGCTCTCAGCCCAAAGAGTCAAATAGTGACTCACAGGGCTCTTTTGTTTAAAAAGCATAACTTGATATCTGATAAGAAGAAGACAGCAGACTGTGGTCTAATTAGAAAATTTTACTTGTGAGGAGCACAGGGACTGGACTCCTTCCTGCTGGGACAGTGAGGAGCACAGGGACTGGACTCCTTCCTGCTGGGACAGTGAGGAGCACAGGGACTGGACTCCTTCCTGCTGGGACAGTGAGGAGCACAGGGACTGGACTCCTTCCTGCTGGGACAGTGAGGAGCACAGGGACTGGACTCCTTCCTGCTGGGACAGTGAGGAGCACAGGGACTGGACTCCTTCCTGCTGGGACAGTGAGGAGCACAGGGACTGGACTCCTTCCTGCTGGGACAGTGAGGAGCACAGGGACTGGACTCCTTCCTGCTGGGACAGTGAGGAGCACAGGGACTGGACTCCTTCCTGCTGGGACAGTGAGGAGCACAGGGACTGGACTCCTTCCTGCTGGGACAGTGAGGAGCACAGGGACTGGACTCCTTCCTGCTGGGACAGTGAGGAGCACAGGGACTGGACTCCTTCCTGCTGGGACAGTGAGGAGCACAGGGACTGGACTCCTTCCTGCTGGGACAGTGAGGAGCACAGGGACTGGACTCCTTCCTGCTGGGACTCTGATGAACGCGTGCGTCACTGGTTGACGTCAGGCCTTTAAAGCACATGTACGTACAGAACATTCTGCGTGCAGCCTTAGGTTGGGTTTCACTTTCTAAACACCACTCAACACTACGGGCACACACACGCACACACACACACACACACGCACACACACACACACACACACACACACACACACACACACACACACACACACACACACACACACACACACACACACACACACACACACACACACACACACGCACACACACGCACACACACACACACACACACACACTACAGGCTTTCACACCTCATTAAAATATGAACTGTGGTTTCATTAAAGGTCCCATATTCTGCTTTTCACAGTCTATTCTAAACTTTTCTTTCATTATTCTTCACTTTGGATCCTGTGCTTACACATGAGTCCTTAGTAAAATAAATAATAGCCATTTCTTGTGCCTGTGAGCCCGCCTCCAGCCACATCCGGCACATTCTTCGTCTTTGTGCGTCACATATTTACATCAGAAACACATTTTCTCTAAGTTGACATGATGCTAACACTTTTAGTCGCTGACAAAGCAGAAACACAGCATAGAAGCGAACACCGACAGTGGTAGATGCAGGTCCATACGCTGGAAAAGGCTGTGCACGCTAATTGGCTGTTTTGGTTTCTCTCTCTCCTGTCAATCATCTCCTGGAGGCGGGGCTTCTGCAGCTCGCGCTACGACATCACTGTAATGCTGTTTAAAGCAGAGAAAAGTGTTCTGTCTTTTCTATTGAGCCGGCTCGGACAGCCACTGTAAACCCTGACAAGTAAAGATTACTTGAAAAAACCATGGAAATAAATTGCATATTAACTTCACTTGAATTCCTCGAGTACATCCTTCACTTGATATTACCAAGTAAACTCAAGTGATTGCAATAAAGTTTAAATTTCTACTTAAGTTCCGACCGGGATTCGTACTCAGTACCCTGTAGTTGAGAGGTAATGGTGCTACCCACTCAGCCACCAGGCCACCCTGCCACTGTCACACCTGCCTCATTAAAGATTCTACACGTCAAAATGTCAAAAGTGAGGCTTACTTGAACAGAAACAGTTCAATTCAAAGAAAACCCTGAGTGACATAGGCAAGCTTTAAATAAACTAACGATAAATGAGTAATATTTACTTACTGGGAAAAATCTATTTAAAATAACTTTGATATCTGAAGTACGATTGAAGTTAGGGTTTACAGTGTCATGGTGACAGCAAACATTACAGCGGAACAATGGGAAAGAAACAAGAGCACTCAGGTTGCACACACCAAACAGGATCTAGTTTTTAAGACCATGAGCAATGACAATGAAAAATAAGAGGAGGCAGCATCACGAGGTATTTACAGATGGTTGGTGTTGTACTTCAGCAGCAGAGACCAATATTTCAATGTTTTATTCATGAAAATCACACAATTCAGAAACTTTGAGGTTGTGTCTTTGTGACACTGTGGAAAACCCTCCGAAGCAAAGTTTATTGACGAGGTCTAAATACACAGGGGCTCAGTCATTTGAATCAACCTTGAAATCTGAGTGTGTTCAGTGAGTTTGAAGTTGCGTAGAGGTTTGTGTAAACTATGGTATGAACCGCAGACGCAGAGATAATCTGTGGGAGTGGCGTCAATCGGAGATAACTCTCAATAACTTTACTGCAGCTGCACGGCCTGATACTCTTAGGGCACGGTCACATAGGTTTTTACAAACGAACTAGGCCAAGTGGCCTGGATCGTCGCCACAGGGAGTGAAAACGGCCCGCGGTCACAAGAGCGTCTTTTCGCAAACGTGCCAGAGTAACTGTGCTGTAGTACAACGCTCGGTCCAGCTGGGGGCGCTAATACTAACTCCAGCAACTACCTTGTTCTACGAGTTAAGATTCCGTTTCTCTTCCTGTTTACGTTCTGCTACTGTAGCTAACAGCTACTGTAGCTTACAGCTACTGTAGCTAACAGCTACTGTAGCTCTCACAGAGAGAGAAGCCTACAGCTCACAGAGAGAGAAGCCTACAGCTCACAGAGAGAGAAGCCTACAGCTCACAGAGAGAGAAGCCTACAGCTCACAGAAAGAGAAGCCTACAGCTCACAGAAAGAGAAGCCTAGCCTACAGCTCACAGAGAGAGAAGCCTACAGCTCACAGAAAGAGAAGCCTAGCCTACAGCTCACAGAGAGAGAAGCCTACAGCTCACAGAAAGAGAAGCCTAGCCTACAGCTCACAGAGAGAGAAGCCTACAGCTCACAGAAAGAGAAGCCTAGCCTACAGCTCACAGAGAGAGAAGCCTACAGCTCACAGAAAGAGAAGCCTAGCCTACAGCTCACAGAGAGAGAAACCTACAGCTCACAGAGAGAGAAGCCTACAGCTCACAGAAAGAGAAGCCTAGCCTACAGCTCACAGAGAGAGAAGCCTACAGCTCACAGAGAGAGAAGCCTACAGCTCACAGAGAGAGAAGCCTACAGCTCACAGAGAGAGGCCCGTGCGGTGCTATGGAACTGTTTCTCTGTTTATGGTGGTTTACAAAGTTCAAACATATTTTCTTTACAATACGATACGCTAGTTTCGAAACAACAAAACTAGCGGTAAACTTTTCTCTGGTCTCTCTCTGGTCTCTCTCTGGTCTCTCTCTGGTCTCTCTCTCTGGTCTCTCTCTGGTCTCTCTCTGGTCTCTCTCTGGTCTCTCTCTGGTCTCTCTTTCTGGTCTCTCTCTGGTCTCTCTCTGGTCTCTCTCTGGTCTCTCTCTCTGGTCTCTCTCTGGTCTCTCTCTCTGGTCTCTCTCTGTTCTCTCTCTGGTCCCTCTCTCTGGTCTCCCTCTGGTCTCTCTCTGGTCTCTCTCTCTGGACTCTCTCTCTCTGGTCTCTCTCTGGTCTCTCTCTCTCTTGGTCTCTCTCTCTGGTCTCTCTCTCTGGTCTCTCTCTGGTCTCTCTCTCTCTGGTCTCTCTCTGGTCTCTCTCTGGTCTCTCTCTCTCTGGTCTCTCTCTGGTCTCTCTCTCTCTGGTCTCTCTCTGGTCTCTCTCTGGTCTCTCTCTCTGGTCTCTCTCTCTGGTCTCTCTCTCTGGTCTCTCTCTGGTCTCTCTCTGGTCTCTCTCTGGTCTCTCTTTGGTCTCTCTCTCTGGTCTCTCTCTCTGGTCTCTCTCTGGTCTCTCTCTCTGGTCTCTCTCTCTGGTTTCTCTCTCTGGTCTTTCTCTCTGGTCTCTCTCTGGTCTCTCTCTCTGGTCTCTCTCTCTCTGGTCTCTCTCTGGTCTCTCTCTCTGGTCTCTCTCTCTGGTCTCTCTCTCTGGTCTCTCTCTGGTCTCTCTCTCTCTGGTCTCTCTCTGGTCTCTCTCTCTGGTCTCTCTCTGGTCTCTCTCTCTCTGGTCTCTCTCTGGTCTCTCTCTCTCTCTGGTCTCTCTCTGGTTTCTCTCTCTGGTCTCTCTCTCTGGTCTCTCTCTCTGGTCTCTCTCTCTGGTCTCTCTCTCTGGTCTCTCTCTCTGGTCTCTCTCTCTGGTCTCTCTCTCTGGTTTCTCTCTCTGGTCTCTCTCTCTGGTCTCTCTCTCTGGTCTCTCTCTCTGGTCTCTCTCTCTGGTCTCTCTCTCTGGTCTCTCTCTGGTCTCTCTCTGGTCTCTCTCTCTGGTCTCTCTCTCTGGTCTCTCTCTCTGGTCTCTCTCTCTGGTCTCTCTCTGGTCTCTCTCTGGTCTCTCTCTGGTCTCTCTCTCTGGTCTCTCTCTCTGGTCTCTCTCTCTGGTCTCTCTCTCTGGTCTCTCTCTCTCTGGTCTCTCTCTCTGGTCTCTCTCTCTGGTCTCTCTCTCTGGTCTCTCTCTGGTCTCTCTCTCTCTGGTCTCTCTCTCTGGTCTCTCTCTCTGGTCTCTCTCTCTCTGGTCTCTCTCTTCTGGTCTCTCTCTAGTCTCTCTCTAGTCTCTCTCTAGTCTCTCTCTAGTCTCTCTCTAGTCTCTCTGGTCTCTCTCTGGTCTTTCTCTAGTCTCTCTCTCTGGTCTCTCTCTCTGGTCTCTCTCTCTAGTCTCTCTCTCTAGTCTCTCTCTCTAGTCTCTCTCTAGTCTCTCTGGGTCTCTCTCTCTGGTCTCTCTCCCTGGTCTCTCTCTGGTCTCTCTCTGGTCTCTCTCTGGTCTCTCTCTCTAGTCTCTCTCTCTAGTCTCTCTCTGGTCTCTCTCTGGTCTCTGGTCTCTCTCTCTGGTCTCTCTCTGGTCTCTCTCTGGTCTCTCTCTGGTCTCTGGTCTCTCTCTCTGGTCTCTCTCTGGTCTCTCTCTCTGGTCTCTCTCTCTAGTCTCTCTCTCTAGTCTCTCTCTCTAGTCTCTCTCTAGTCTCTCTAGTCTCTCTGGTCTCTCTCTCTGGTCTCTCTCTGGTCTCTGGTCTCTCTCTCTGGTCTCTCTCTGGTCTCTCTCTGGTCTCTCTCTGGTCTCTCTCTGGTCTCTCTCTCTAGTCTCTCTCTCTAGTCTCTCTCTGGTCTCTCTCTGGTCTCTGGTCTCTCTCTCTGGTCTCTCTCTGGTCTCTCTCTGGTCTCTCTCTGGTCTCTGGTCTCTCTCTCTGGTCTCTCTCTGGTCTCTCTCTGGTCTCCCCATTGCCCTCAGTCCTTCCCTTCAGAAATGGTGAAACCAGAATCATTACGACTCTGTCCCACGGCTACACATGGTTAGCCTTGGAGCTAACGTGAGGGATCTACGTTGTTTCCAGGACGTGTGTAAACTGTCTGAAGGCGACAGATTCACAACATGTCACGTTCCTCTGACACCCGCAGTGAGAGTGATGCTACAGATCTGACTCTCACATCAACGCTGGGACTGAAACTCAAAACGAAGTGTTTTGACGGAATCAAGTCGTTCTTCCTCTGCACAAAGACTGGTGCAATTTGCTGTTGAAGAAGAATTTAGTTTGTCAAAGGAACTGAAAGACTTTGATTCAAAAGACGACACAACACGCTTCTGTGGCTTCAATCCGACTGCGCATAAAAACTGAGAATTGACCAAAAAACCCCGTGTCGCCTTTTTCTTACAAACTGAGCTTTGGACAACTTTGGACAACAGCGGTATTTAACCATAGCCTGTAAATATAAATGGACAGAGTCACGCCTATCTCCTAAAAATGTGCTCTACTGGAGCTATCCAAAATGGCCGCGAGTGGTCCCGCCCACAAGAAAATTGTGAAAAAACGGATCTGTGCATGCGTCAGCCGGCGCAGCTCCATTCATTTAAACGAGAGACTTCTAAAGTCCACAGCGACTAAACTAGACTGGTCCAGAACACTCAGCATTGACACACATGTGGACCGGAGCTTTGGGCCAAGAGACACTTTTGGTCCATCCTGTAAAGACGTTTGCGAGAGGTCAGAAGATGCTATATGTTAGCATTGGCTAATTCTTATTCCAGGTCCACCCCCAGACATATTATGCAAATGTACTTTTTTTGCTGAGTTGCCTTTAGATCCATCCACGCGCAACATATAAAAATAATGCTTTGGTTTTTGTACATGACTGCCAATGTCCACAGGAGGCGCTACAGCACGTACGCGTTATACGTGCAGCAGACGCACGTAACACACACACACACACACACACACAGACACACACACACACACACACACAGACACACACACACACACACACACACACACACACACACACACACACAGACAGACACACACACACACACACACACACACACACACACACACACACACACAGACACACACACACACACAGACACACACACACACACACACACACACACACACACACACACACACACACACACACACACACACACACACACACACACACAGACACACACACACACACACACACACACACACACAGACACACAGACAGACACACACACACACACACACACACACACACACAGACACACACACACACACACACACACACACACACACACACACACACACACACACACACACACACACACACACAGACACACACACACACACACACACACACACAGACACACAGACAGACACACAGACACACAGACAGACACACACACACACACACAGACACACAGACACAGACACACAGACAGACACACAGACAGACAGACATCGTTTTTTTTTTCTTTCATAAAGTCTTGTGTCTGGTCAGACCAGCAACAGAGACCATGAAGACAAACACATGTGATGGTGTTGCTCTACATAGTCCTCTGCACTGCTCCACAGACTGCACAGGGACAGCATCAGAAGGACCAGCTCACGGCACAGTCACCGCGTACACTCTGTAACACCGACTGTGGACATTCCCTGTCACTCAAAGTCTCTTCACATACCCTCTCTCTCCAAACACAGGTGATAAACTACTGTAGCCACAGCTGCCCTGGGGCACACTGACAGGAGCCCCTCCCACCACCACCAACCACTCACACACACACCAGACTCACTCTAACACCCTGGTGTTCCCAGAGGTCTCCCATCACCGCACTAACCATACCCTGCCCTGCTTAGCTTCAGATGTAACTCCGCCCCGTCTATCTATCTAGTATGATGTCATTGTACGATAAGTTCTGTGTATTTCTCTGTTAAATGTCACTCTTTTCCCTTAGTCTCTGTTTGCAGACGGTGATTGTGCGGCACAACGCTGCTGCATCGTCCGTGTTTCACTGATTCAGAAAAGAAGAATATGGAACATGAAGTGTTGGCCATGTCTTCCTCCACACTGTCAGACTGTACAACGAGTCACTCAATGACGACCTGCATTTGGACTTAACACTCAGCACTGCCACTTTTGGAAATTGTACAAAATATGAATTTACTTCTATTATAAACAAGATAAATCTTTTCACTTTTTAACCATTGTCACACTTCCTGAATGTAACATAACATTTCTCCATTTTGTGATCCGCAAAGTTTTATCGAACTCAAGCAAAACTGTCAAAATCCAAATCTGTGAAAAGTAAAATCCGTATCTTCTATTCCAGACAATATGAGGTTTGTGTTTATTATCTATGATTTTAATGTTTGTGTTTTATCTCCTGTTCAGCACTTTGAGTTAGCTCCTGTGTCAACTGTGCCATACAAATAAACTTCTGCTCTGTACTAAAGTGGCAGAGTTTGAGTCCTGAAGGAGCAGAGTGACGTGAGGAAGAATGAGGCGATGGACTTCACTCTAATGTGGAGCATGAATTATAAACCAATACGAAAAGTGTCAATCAAGCAGAAAACTGAGGGTTTGTGACGTCCACAGCGGGAATAACACTTTGACCCATATCCCTCTGAAACCGGTCCTCAACCGATCCAAAGGATGAGCTAACACCTCCGAAAATCTCCACACGGCATTTTATACAATTTACAGACTTTTAAAAACAGTCACGGTTCAAAGAGTTGCAGCGAATCGTCTCAGAGCATTTCTCTTTTTTATTCAGGTCTGCACATTGGGTTAGGATCTCTCCATGTTGACGATAGAAGCCTGGATTTAAAGATAATTCTTACACAAAACAATAAATCCACAAACTCAGCTGATTTGCCTGAATCTACAGAATCCACATTTCACAATCTCCGTTCTCTGGAATCTAGAAAACAACACCTCCTTTCCAAACATGAATGTGTCTGTTATAGATATATGTACAAATATGTACAGATTAATATGTACAGACACAGAAATTGTCTTAATGTAAAATAATTTTGAGCAGATTTCTTCACAGATCAATCAAACCCAGAGACATAACGTTTGTGGTCCTTCCTGGACACAAATACTGTAGAGAAATGTTCTGTAGAGAGATGTTCTGTAGAGAAATGTTCTGTAGAGAAATGTTCTGTAGAGAAATGTTCTGTAGAGAGATGTTCTGTAGAGAAATGTTCTGTAGAGAGATGTTCTGTAGAGAAATGTTCTGTAGAGAGATGTTCTGTAGAGAGATGTTCTGTAGAGAGATGTTCTGTAGAGAGATGTTCTGTAGAGAGATGTTCTGTAGAGAAATGTTCTTTAGAGAAATGTTCTGTAGAGAGATGTTCTGTAGAGAAATGTTCTGTAGAGAGATGTTCTGTAGAGAAATGTTCTGTAGAGAGATGTTCTGTAGAGAAATGTTCTGTAGAGAGATGTTCTGTAGAGAAATGTTCTGTAGAGAGATGTTCTGTAGAGAAATGTTCTGTAGAGAAATGTTCTGTAGAGAGATGTTCTGTAGAGAAATGTTCTGTAGAGAAATGTTCTGTAGAGAGATGTTCTGTAGAGAAATGTTCTGTAGAGAAATGTTCTGTAGATGTTCTGTAGAGAGATGTTCTGTAGAGAAATGTTCTGTAGAGAAATGTTCTGTAGAGAAATGTTCTGTAGAGAAATGTTCTGTAGAGAGATGTTCTGTAGAGAAATGTTCTGTAGATGTTCTGTAGATGTTCTGTAGAGAGATGTTCTGTAGAGAGATGTTCTGTAGAGAAATGTTCTGTAGAGAGATGTTCTGTAGAGAGATGTTCTGTAGAGAGATGTTCTGTAGAGAGATGTTCTGTAGAGAAATGTTCTGTAGAGAGATGTTCTGTAGAGAGATGTTCTGTAGAGAGATGTTCTGTAGAGAGATGTTCTGTAGAGAGATGTTCTGTAGAGAGATGTTCTGTAGAGAGATGTTCTGTAGAGAGATGTTCTGTAGAGAAATGTTCTGTAGATGTTCTGTAGAGAGATGTTCTGTAGAGAAATGTTCTGTAGAGAAATGTTCTGTAGAGAAATGTTCTGTAGAGAGATGTTCTGTAGAGAGATGTTCTGTAGAGAGATGTTCTGTAGAGAGATGTTCTGTAGAGAGATGTTCTGTAGAGAGATGTTCTGTAGAGAGATGTTCTGTAGAGAAATGTTCTGTAGATGTTCTGTAGAGAAATGTTCTGTAGAGAGATGTTCTGTAGAGAAATGTTCTGTAGATGTTCTGTAGATGTTCTGTAGATGTTCTGTAGATGTTCTGTAGAGAGAGTCAGCTGAATGCAAACCTTTTAACCCTCAGTCCAACACATTCCTCACTTTCAGACGTCCACAAAAAGCAAAAACACAACAATATTTACACTATTTGTGCCGTGAATGATTCAAATCTAGCTCCAGAGAAAGCCATGTTCAGATCATTGCAGTAAACTTACACCTCTCCCATTCGACGCACACACACACACACACACACACACATGTACACACACACACACGCTGGAATCACACAACGCCAATAGGGAAGACTACACTCACTGTTCTGTGCAGTCCCTGGAGAAATCCTGCTGCAAACAGCTACAAAAAGCCGAGGGAGTCCGGACAGCAGGTGACGGACAGCAGGTGACGGACAGCAGGTGACGGACAGCAGGTGACGGACAGCAGGTGACGGACAGCAGGTGACGGACAGCAGGTGACGGACAGCAGGTGACGGACAGCAGGTGACGGACAGCAGGCTGCAGAACAAGATCCCTGATGAGACGGTTTAGTTTCCGCTGTGCTTCTCACTGTCGTGGCTTTAGGATCTCAGCAGGTCCAGAGCTGCACACGATCACAGCATCCATGCACCTTCCCCCGATAGAAGCAGTGGCTGTGGTCTCTCCTCTCCTCCTCAGTCTCTCTCTCGCTCTCTCTCTCTCTCTCTGTTCCAGTGGGTCTCCCTCTTACACCCATTCAAACCTGCTCATCTCTCCCACAGCCTGGATACTAGCGTGCACCCCTCCCAACCGTTTTTACATTGCGTTCATTTGCGGCTCTAGTCTCCTCCTCGGCACCAACCCACCCCCCTCCGCCATCCTCTCCTCTCTCCTCTCTCTCCCTCTCCTCTCTCTCTCTCTCTCCCTCTCCTCCCTCTCCCTCTCTCTCTCTCCCTCTCCTCCTCTCTCCCTCTCTCTCTCCCTCTCCTCTCTCTCCCTCTCCTCCCTCTCCCTCTCCCTCTCTCCCTCTCCTCTCTCTCCCTCTCCTCTCTCTCCCTCTCCTCTCTCTCCCTCTCCCCCTCTCTCTCCCTCTCCCCCTCTCTCTCCCTCTCCCCCTCTCGCTCCATCCCTGCAGCGAAGAGCTTTGATGTTTGAAGTCTGCAAGCTGCAAGAAGCCTTGGTTGTGCACAGAATGGATCACGTACAGAGCAGAGGAGAGGGATGATGGTGATGCATGAGGTTTGGGGAAATATGCAGCAGTACAGTAGGAGAGCAACAGACCCTGTAGTCAAACCTGGACTAGGTCTGTGGACTCAGGACCAAACCGAGGTAAAGACAGAACTAGAGTCGGCTCATACTAGAAGAGCGTTTATATACATACTGTACGTGTGTAGAGGAGCATCCGTTTTCACAATCAGGAGTTAATTGTTCAATCAAGCCGCATTCAATTACGGCTTTTCGTGCACAGACACCACCAGCAACAATAACGGGACATTATCATGAAAGGTTTTTTCACAGCACAAAGAAAGATGGAGGCAGTGGGTCTGGAGGGTCTGGAGGCAGTGGGTCTGGAGGGTCTGGAGGGTCTGGAGGCAGTGGGTCTGGAGGGTCTGGAGGCAGTGGGTCTGGAGGGTCTGGAGGGTCTGGAGGGTCTGGAGGGTCTGGAGGCAGTGGGTCTGGAGGGTCTGGAGGGTCTGGAGGGTCTGGAGGGTCTGGAGGCAGTGGGTCTGGAGGGTCTGGAGGGTCTGCACACTTCACCTGGACAGACTTTATACTGAGCCTGGGTCACAGTCTGTCTGTGGTTAAGGCCTGATACCAGAGAGCAGTGCACAACCAAAACATTAAAGGAAATCACTTATTTTTATCTCCATGGGGAACTCTGTCCTCTGCATTTGACCCGTCCTGCCATCGCACTAGCGCCCAGTGACCGGAGCAGTGTTTTTAGGGGTAGGTGTATTCAGAGCACACAGAGAAAACCTTTGCAGACACGGGAAGAACATACAAACTCCAGGATATTCTTGTTGAGAAGCGAGAGTGCAATCACCATCGTACCACCCTAAAAATCTGTTTTGTATAGCCCTAAATTGTTTACTAGCTCACTACTAGCTACACTTCTCTACAGCTGGGCTCTCCAACCAGTAGCTCTCCAGCCCCTCTCAGGTAGCTCCCTAAAGGATTTATAATTCAACACATGATCTTACGTCTATAATAAGTATTATGGTATATTTTAGGTGTGTTCTTCCGTGTTTTGTCTTAATTATTACATAGATTTTTATAACGACTGTAAAAAGGAGAAGCTCTCTGCCTCTTCTGTTGTATTCTTGGGTTTCATCTGACGTCAGGGCAGTGGTGTGAATAACAAACGTAGGACAGGACGTGACGTATCCTGGCACTGCAGTCCGCCGGGTTTATACACAGAGATATAGTAGAAGAAGAAGTCAAAACACCATCTTTGTGTGCGGTGTACGTTTGTAGCAACCGCACAAAGAGAAAGACCAGAGTTTGTTCATGTTCCACCTGTGGTCTCATATAAAGGAGGACACTTTGAAAAAACCACTGGAATGAGGCGGAGGTGGATCAAGGCTTTCCCAGATAAGCGCCCCCTGCAGGCCACCCCAATGAAACACAGCAATTTCTTCTGTTTTTCTTTCCAAAAATGCTTGAAATCAAGACTCTTTTGAGAAATATTTGTTAAGAATAAAAGTAGCTCTCTGATTGACAAAGGTTGAGGACTCCTGCTCTAAAGCTTTGACCGGGGCATCATGGTTACGTGGCCCACAGTCTCTGCACGGCGGGTTTGTAAAGTACATGTGTTTTTCCTCCCTCTAGCTTCACCGAGCTTTGGAACCCGCACACTTCAGAAAATAATAATAACTGAGAGAACATTGGACCTAACTCAGGTTCTGTCTGGTCCAGGTTCTGTCTGCTCCAGGTTCTGTCTGGTCCAGGAGCAGACTGAAGGCATCATGATCATCTCTTCCCTTGTTGGCGAGCAGCTTCTGAGGCTGAACACTGAAAAACAGAACGTAAAGAAACCCTAACCCTCAGGTCATTTGTTGACAGTGAAATCTTATTTTATTCAGAGTTTTAGTGGAACGAGGTCCAGTAAAACATTCTTATTTTTCAGAGCATAAGGAGAGACCACATGGTATTGGTCCATAGAGAGAGACCACATGGTATTGGTCCATAGAGAGAGACCACATGGTATTGGTCCATAGAGAGAGACCACATGGTATACCATGGTGTACCATAGGGAGGAGGAGGAGACGCAGAAGAAGAAGAAGAAGAAGAAGAAGCCATATTTCCACAGTCACAGAGCAGTGGGGGAGGAGGTGGGAGAGCGAAACATCCAACCACAATCTCCGGAGAATCACAAATAGACGCATCGACAACATTATGGCAATTAAACACAAGGGGGGGTCAGCGAGTGGCAGCTGAGGCAGGTGCAGAGAAGAAGAGATCAGACCGAGATGAGAGAAAAGATGGTTTGTGTTTTTGATCAGTGGGTGTTTTTGAGCTGCTGCTGTTGCCAGGTCTCCGGAAAGGCGAGCCCACTCATGAGAAAATGCATTTTAAGTTATTGGTCAGATGTGTTGTGTTTCAGAATGTGGGAGGTTTTATATAAGTTTTACTACCTACTCCATTTTAACTCCTATTCTTATCATTTATTATCTAGGTTTATGTGTATATATACAGTTGGGCAAAAAAGTATTTAGTCAGCCTCTGATTGTGCAAGTTCTCCCACTTAAAATAATGACAGAGGTCTGTAATGTTCATCATGGGTACACTTCAACTGTGAAAGACAGAATGTGAAAAAAAAATCCAGGAATTCACATTGTAGGATTTTTAAAGAATTTATTTGTAAATTATGGTGGAAAATAAGTATTTGGTCAATAATAAAAAATCAACTCAATACTTTGTAATATAACCTTTGTTGTCAATTACAGAGGTCAAACGATTACTATAGGTCTTTACCAGGTTTGCACACACAGTAGCTGGTATTTTGGCCCATTCCTCCATGCAGATCTTCTCGAGAGCAGTGAACACAGATGTTCAATGGGGTTGAGGTCTGGAGACTGGCGAGGCCACTCCAGGACTTTCAAATGCTTCTTACGGAGCCACTCCTTCGTTGCCCGGGCGGTGTGTTTGGGATCATTGTCATGCTGGAAGACCCAGCCACGTTTCATCTTCAAAGCTCTCATTGATGGAAGGGGGTTTTGGCTCAAAATCTCACGATATATGGCCCCGTTCATTCTTTCCTTAACACGGATCAGTCGTCCTGTCCCCTTAGCAGAAAAACAGCCCCAAAGCATGACGTTTCCACCCCCATGCTTCACAGTAGGTATGGTGTTCTTGGGATGTAACTCAGTATTCTTCTTCCTCCAAACACGACGAGTTGAGTTTATACCAAACAGTTGTACTTTGGTTTCATCTGACCACATGACATTCTCCCAATGCTCTGCTGTATCATCCATGTGCTCTCTGGCAAACTTCAGACGGGCCTGGACATGCACTAGCTTCAGCAGGGGGACACGTCTGGCACTGCAGGATCTGATTCCCTGTCGTCGTAGTGTGTTACTGATGGTAACCTTTGTTACTTTGGTCCCAGCTCTCTGCAGGTCATTCACCAGGTCCCCCCGTGTGCTTCTGGGATTTTTGATCACCATTCTCATGATCATTGTGACCCCACGGGATGAGATCTTGCGTGGAGCCCCAGATGGAGGGAGATTATCAGTGGTCTTGTATGTCTTCCATTTTCTAATAATTGCTCCCACAATTGATTTGTTCACACCAAGCTGCTTGCCTATTGTAGATTCACTCTTCCCAGTCTGGTGCAGGTCTACAATTCTTTTCCTGGTGTCCTTGGACAGCTCTTTGGTATTGGCCATAGTGGAGTTTGGAGTCTAACTGTTTGAGGCTGTGGACAGGTGTCTTTTATACAGACGAGTTCAAACAGGTGCCATTAATACAGGTAACGAGTGGAGGACAGAAGAGCTTCTTAAAGAAGAAGTTACAGGTCTGTGAGAGCCACAGATCTTCCTTGTTTGAAGTGACCAAATACTTATTTTCCACCATCATTTACAAATAAATTCTTTAAAAATCCTACAATGTGAATTCCTGGATTATTTTTCCACATTCTGTCTCTCACAGTTGAAGTGAACCTATGATGAACATTACAGACCTCTGTCATTATTTTAAGTGGGAGGACTGGCACAATCGGTGGCTGACTAAATACTTTTTTCCCCCACTGTATATATATATATATATTAAAAAAAAACATGTATATATATATATATATACAGTATGTGTATTTTTTTCTGTATCTTTTATCTGTCATTGTTTTTAGTTATTGATTTATCATTATTATTTTTGTGCGACTATGACCTGAATGCAAGAATACTGTAAACTACCTTTCACAATAATAATAAAAGGTTTATTTGAAAAAAAACTGTATTTTTTGTCTTGTTTCTGGCCGCACTTTGAGAACTGTTTGTTATACATGTGCTATATAAATAAAGTGTACTGGTTAGAATAGTGCTGATTACTTCTGCTCAGGAGTGTGTTTGTGATCCACACTTTAATGTGTTCATGACATGCTCCTTTGCAGCAGAACAACATAATGCTGGCAATAACTGTAGGGGTCGGCAACCTTCGTGACATGGAGTGCCAGTTTGAAATGTTCTTCTCATCTAGTGTGCCATTATCAACAATAACGCAAAGCTAAATTATAGGTTGCCGACCCCTGCTGTAGACAATATCAGACTTTGCATTAAAAAGATATAACACATAATATGGGCACAAAATAAATCACGTCTGTAAAAGTTTTTTACCTTTGGTCTTGTGCTGCATAAATAAATTAGACTTCCCCCATCCTTGCTATGGCTCTTTCACTCCGTAAATGTCCATGGAAAAGGAATATCCACTTGTATTTTCCAAAGTATGATCCATTCTGGAGAAATAATCCAAAAATGTGCGTTTATCTTTTGCAAAAAAAACGTTCTGAAATAACACAGAGGCTGCTTTTTCAGTTTGTGGAGTTTCAGCTTTGTTTATCCCATAGACTGTATAATTATATTATATATTAACTTGTTTATCCCCAAACACAGGGTGTGCTCGTGTTCTCAAACTCGTTAGCTACAAAATGAGACCATTCCTGAGGAGATGCGTGCTCGAGTTCGTCTGCAACAGCCTCGTGAATAAAACAAGCAGCCAACCTTTGTGCATGGTCCGTCTGTACTTGTTGTTAGCCAGACGGCTAGGGAAGTGTTCTTTTGCCAAATGATTGACACGTCTGAGTAGCCAATAGGGAAAGCTTTCTAGCAATGGGTGGGACATGGGGGAACTGTTGATTTGTATCAGTAGAAGCGTGTGGCCTCTCGGTGTTAAACAAAAATCACACAGAAGTAACTTATAAGTACCAAATATAAAAAATATGGTTTTTATGAAATTTCAGTAAAGCAGTACTTGAGGAAAAAAACTGCATAAAAACTATAAAACTTAGAAGTTTTTCTTTCTTTCAAGTCTGAAATTGAATATTTTAGGCAAAGCTAAAAAAAAAAACTTCAAAGGATGCAGTGAAATCAGATTGACATACATTATTTTAGTGTACATTTATATAAACTAGAAGGCTCTAGCTTTAATATGATGCCTCTCACAAGCATGTGACGTGTAAGATGTGTTTTTAAATAAGCAAAGACATTTGGGCATGCCCAGATTTTGTGCACGTATGTAATGAGCCCGAGTGAGTCGTTAGCATTTAGCATTTAGCCGAGATCTAGCCTTTAGCCTAGCTTTAGCATTTAACATAGCTTTAGCCATCTCCTTTGCCGCTAACGGAGCCCGTGGAGAGTAGTGCCACAATCTTTGCAGAAATTACATTTGTTAAACATTTCTCCAGACCAGAATACTTTACCATCGCATTTTTCACCAAACTACAACCTGCCCGTTCAGCGCTAACTCTGGACGTCACCCACATCTGACTACAAAACCCGCCTCCCGCACTCTCTGATTGGTTGGATGGAATTCAACTGATTGTAATTGCAGACACAGGGACCAGACCCAGACGTTACATGCAGGAAATGATGATGGACCAGAGAGTACGGATGGATAAGACCAGGGTAGACCAGGGTAGACCAGGGTAGACCAGGGTAGACCAGGGTAGACCAGGGCAAGAGAGGGAGGGTCTTATTAGCATTTATTGTAACAGGAAAATAAATGTTTGAATGGAACTTCTGGATTTTCTTGGTTTTCCTTCTTGGTCAAATACACATAAACTTTCAAATGAAATGAAAATAAACAGTTAATGTGTACTGTAAGTACATTTCTGTGTCTAACGTTTCCCGGTCATTTCAGACTCTGTTTAAATGTGATTTTTGTTTGTATATATTTATGTGGACTAATGTGGTCGTACTTCCTGGTTCCAGTCAGGGCACTGTTTGTAGAGACCATGGATCTATTATAATAACTGGATAGGGTATTACTAGCTTGTAGCTGAATAACTCATGTGCTCGGGGGATTCTCGCGGTACTGCAGACTGAACCAGACTGAACCAGACTAAATTCACGCGGGCTACCCAGAAATTTTCCCCATAGAACTCAATGCATATTAAAACAGCTCAACCTCAGCTGACAGAGAACCTACAGCCCTAATAAAGATGGGATTTTGTGGGGATTTTAGTGGCCCTTGTCGTCCTGAACTTTTTTTCTTCTTAAATCCTTCGGTTTTGTTTAAATCCACACTTTAGTGCCACAAACTCTGCTCCTCTGGCTCTGGCTCTAACTCCCGCTCTGATGAACTGCTCTGATTGGTCAGAGCGCGGCCGAGCCCCTCTGTGCACGTGCGTGAGACCCTCTGTGCACGTGCGTGAGACCCTCTGTGCACGTGCGTGAGACCCTCTGTGCACGTGCGTGAGACCCGGTGTGAGACCCACACACGCGTGTTTGGGGCAATGCATTATGGGAGATCATCCACTGCACAGAACCAGGAGGACCAGACGATGCCCAAATACAGGAGAGTTTCCCATAGACCTTTGAGAGTTTCCCATAGATCTTTGAGAGTTTCCCATAGATCTTTGAGAGTTTCCCATAGATCTTTGAGAGTTTCCCATAGATCTATGAGAGTTTCCCATAGATCTTTGAGAGTTTCCCATAGATCTTTGAGAGTTTCCCATAGACCTTTGAGAGTTTCCCATAGATCTTTGAGAGTTTCCCATAGATCTTTGAGAGTTTCCCATAGATCTTTGAGAGTTTCCCATAGATCTTTGAGAGTTTCCCATAGATCTTTGAGAGTTTCTCATAGATCTTTGAGAGTTCCAGGCGACTTCCGCTAATCTTTCAGCCCCCATGCCGTCACAAAGCGCCACTGAGCACAACCATTCATTTGAATAGGGCGCCATCTTGGATCGCCGGGGCTTGGTAGAGACCAGTGAGCGGCCGCTGCAGTCGTCTAATCTACAGAATGAGAGTCTCCAAGTCTGCTTTAGACACCATATTATTTGGATTCTGGCCATGTTTTTAGATGGTAAAATCTGAAGAAGATCCAAATTTCTCCGTCCTTCCATGGAGCTGATAGAGCCCGGACAGATCTCCTGGTCCTCCGGGATCAGGACCGGAGACTGCAGCTGTCAGTGTAACCTTTGAGTGGCTCTCATTGAACCTCAGACAAAGTGACGTGGCCTTTACGCCGCGGGTTAATGATGTAAACATGGGCCCCGAGGCGCCAGAAAACCAGAACTGATGCCTCTCTCTGGTCTCTCTCTGGTCTCTCTCTGGTCTCCCTCTGGTCTCTCTCTGGTCTCTCTCTCTGGTTTCTCTCTGGTCTCTCTCTGGTCTCTCTCTGGTCTCTCTCTGGTCTCTCTCTCTCAGGTTTCTCTCTGGTCTCTCTGGTCTCTCTCTGGTCTCTCTCTGGTCTCTCGCTGGTCTCCTTCTGGTCTCCCTCTGGTCTCTCTCTGGTCTCCTTCTGGTCTCCCTCTGGTCTCTCTCTCTCTGGTCTCTCGCTGGTCTCCTTCTGGTCTCTCTCTGGTCTCCTTCTGGTCTCTCTCGCTGGTCTCTCTCTGGTCTCTCTCTCTGGTCTCCCTCTGGTCTCCCTCTGGTCTCTCTCTGGTCTCCTTCTGGTCTCTCTCTCTGGTCTCCCTCTGGTCTCTGGAGGTGATGTAGGTTAGAGTGATCCTCTTGGCTGAACATTGGTTTGTGTCATGAGAGAAACAAACGTCTATTTTTAAAACCATGAACATGCTCCAATAAACAAACACATCTATAAATAACATCTGTAGCTTTAGCGGTTTCACGTGTTTCCAGTGTCTCAGTTCCATACGTCACCAGCGCTGAACAAAGATCCTCATTTACTGACATTTCAGGATCTTAACTGCTGGTAATCAAAATACTTGTTATTTGCAGCCCTGCTCTTTTCTTACTGGTCTCTCTCTGGTCCCTCTCTGGTCTCTCTCTGGTCTCTCTCTGGTCTCTCTCTGGTCTCTCTCTCTCTCTGGTCTCTCTCTCTCTGGTCTCTCTCTCTCTGGTCTCTCTCTCTGGTCTCTCTCTATTGTGTCTCTCTCTCTGGTCTCTCTCTCTCTGGTCTCTCTCTGGTCTCTCTCTGGTCCCTCTCTGGTCTCTCTCTCTCTGGTCTCTCTCTCTGGTCTCTCTCTATTGTGTCTCTCTCTCTGGTCTCTCTCTCTCTGGTCTCTCTCTGGTCTCTCTCTCTCTGGTCTCTCTCTGGTCTCTCTCTCTCTGGTCTCTCTCTCTCTGGTCTCTCTCTCTGGTCTCTCTCTATTGTGTCTCTCTCTCTGGTCTCTCTCTCTCTGGTCTCTCTCTGGTCTCTCTCTCTCTGGTCTCTCTCTCTCTGGTCTCTCTATTTTGTCTCTCTTGAGAAATGAATGAATTTGACCATTTTGAATCGATGCATTTTCTTTGTCGTCATTGTCTATAATGTAGTGAAGGCTCTAAATCCAAGTTGCACCCTCCCTCCCCTCCCTACCCGCTCCTCCCCCTCCCCTGTCCTATCTCCTCCCTCCCCCTCTTCTCCTCTTCTCCTCCCTCCTTGGGTCCCACAATGCAATGTTCTAATCTCGCTCTCCCTCTCGTCATTATGAAAAACTGTTATAACTGGCACGAGAATTAAGCGCTCAGCTGCTCCAGAGCTGCAGAAGTAGGTCAGTGAGGAAGAGGAGGCAACGCCATGGAAGAAAGAGCAGTGAGGAAGAGGAGGCAGAGGTGGCAACGCCATGGAAGAGCAGTGAGGAAGAGGAGGCAGAGAGGGAGAGGAGACAGAGAGGAAGAGGAGAAAGGCAGGTGAAGCTGAGGTTATAGGAGGTTGTTATGAAGCTAAAGATCAAATGTTTTCAATAAAACTATAACCGAGGTTTCTCACTTTGAGTGGTTCTCTAATCTGTTATGAGTGAATCAACAACTACAGTTATACTAGTGTGTGTCAGTAAACAGACACATTCACAGTTGTTCAGGTGACCTTGGTCTGTAAAATGCGCTATATAAATAAAACATTACTTACTTAACAACACAAGGTTTTAGACATCGAGAAGTAAACTAACTTAAAATATCTAACTGGTATATTATGCCTTATAATTAGAGGTGCAACGGTTCATCACTGATCCGTTCGGTTCGGTACAGACGTGCATGGGCGTCGGACTGGGGGGGTAAAGGGTACCGAGTACCCAGGGCCCAAGGCGGGGAGGGGCCCTCTAAAGTGTGTCTTTATATTTATATGTATTAGGCATTGTGGTATATTCATATTATTACAATTTGAATGAAAGGGGCCCTGTATAAAAATAACCAACGTTTTAACCTCAGTTTTCCTCTAAAAACAAATTTGTATGCTATATCAGGGCCCTGCCACCCCCTTACAAAAGATCAAATGGTACGACCCACATGTGCGCTTGTTGCTGTGTTGCTGCCGCGAGTTGACTTATTAGACAAACAGCGGCAGAAGCGGGAGAAATAGAAATGTCTTTTCCAAAGAAAGGAAAATCAGGATTTCAGAAAAGAAAAGAAAGATAAAAAGTGTAATGAGGGCAAGCAATTGCTTACTCAGTTCTTCCACACGAGAGGTGAGTATATAGAGACGTGTTAAGGCCACATCAGGAGAAAACCCAGAGACATTTGTTTCTGTATTCTAAACTCACGGAGAGCTAACAGTGTGCCGTGTACGTGGTAAAAAAAAACGTTATCCAGAGTGACACACACAGACGCGCAGCTGTAAAGGGAGCTCACACACACTGCTGTCCACTTCTCCTTCAAAGGCAGGCAGCAAAGAGTTATTTTCATGTACAACCCTGTACCCTATATTCCCACTATTGTCATAATCTGTCCGTCCGTGAGTCTTGCAGTCATAAGTCACGGGTCACTCACTGGCCTCTGCATTGGATCATCTGGTTATAACCATACAAATCACACGCCCCGCACCGATTTGTAGTTTTCTGGTGACATCTAGTGGTCAAAATAATGTAAATAAGTCTAATGGTCTAAAGGTTTCTAGCTCTACAATTATCTTAGTGTGTAAACAAGGGTGAAATGAGACTTTCTGGTTTTGCCACAAAGTCTAAATTGGTGGATAATAATGAACCATAAAAAGTATTTTGTTGTATGTTTGTACAATAACAAATAAGTAACTTACCTACTCATGGTCCATACAAATAAGATAAGATATACTATATATTTTATATGAATAGCCATATACACATATCACATAAAGGCATGCAGGCATCTACGTAATAGCTATACACTGTAATGATGGAATATAGTATCTGTTTGCAACCCATTAAAGCTACTTTATTTCAGTTTCAGGAAGAGAAGCATCATGGCCAGATGAAGGCACTAGTAGTGAGGGTTTGACAGTGAGGCATGGTGAGCATTTATCAGTCACTGATTGAACTGTTTTCAATAAGTTAGTAAGTTATTACTTTATAAGTTTTACTGTATACACTAATTCTATATCATTTTTGTCTGTATTGTGTCCATGTAGCAGAGGCAGAATTAGAAGAGGATGTAGAAACTGAATTAAGTGATGAAAGGGAAAGCGAAAGTGATGAGAATGTGGAGAGGATTGAGGAGGAAAGAGACGACACCAAGAGACAGAGTAATAATGATGAGGGATTGTCAGAGGACCCAGGATTATGGCCAGAGAATCTCACCGATAAACAAAGGAAAAGAATTGTTCATCTACTAGCCAGTGATGGTGGTTCAAAAACAGACAATACCATACCCAAAGATATGCATATCTTTGGGTATTTGTAGGGCAAACCATTCCCAAATTATCTCCAGTATGCCAAGTCCG
>OZ035840.1:372500-395000 GCA_964034765.1 Knipowitschia caucasica | reverse complement strand
CCGCTCTGTCCCCGCAGAGCTCCAGTCTCTAACTTCTATATTGATGTATGTATATTGTAATATTTTTACAATATACATATAAAATACACACACACACACTTGTATAATGCCTTTGCTAGCATTATACAGTCATGTTTATTAATGTGTACTGTCCCTGTTCAAACTGTTGTTTTTAAGTGAAATTTAAGACCCAACATGGACTTCGCAAGTGTAAGTTGGAACTAAAGCATGTAATTAGACTTATTTATTTATTTATTTGATAGGGACAAGTGAACACAATCAACATGTGAAACACTACAACATTTATAGCCAAGGCTAGTTTGCAATGTCCGTCCCTAGGAGGGCTTTTAACACAATTAAAACACATTATACATTATAAAATTCACATTATATAAAAGCAGATGTTCTCCAACTCATTGATGCTCACACACCTGGTTTGTTTTAAGAAATCGCTTTAGTTCATGTTTAAAACCAGCCCAGTCAGAGTTCAGTTTTAGCTGAGGGCTTAAAGAGTTCCAGAGCTTTGCCCCCTGGACCGAGAAGACCGACTGTCCGAATGTGGTTCTCCTGAGGGGCACTTTCACATTCCCGTTAGAGGAGCCCCGTGTGACGGATCTCAGAGGAACTAAGAGAGCACTCAGGACAGCAGGGGCCCGACTGTGCAAACATTTGTACAATAATTTACAATTACAAAATTTAATAAAATTATCAAAACTAAGAAAATGTAGTCTCTGCAACACCTGGCAATGGTGTGTTCTTATTGGCTTTTTGTCCAGTATTTTTATGGCTCTGTTGTAGAGCATTCTTACTGGTTTGATGTTGAAATTGTACAAATATGTTGTGGCAAACTTGGAATAATCACATTGGACCAGTACCTGTGTGAGCTCCAGGTGTGATCTGCCGATTCAAATGCCCTTTCTCTCGATGTTTGTGGAGGTATCGTTCCCTCAGTCGGTACGTCTGCGAATCCTTCGTCTCCTCTGAATCCGGCTTCTTCCCGCGCTGCTTGAAATGCCCCTCGCCATTCCTTAAAACACACAAGCGTGAATTACAATAATATTAAACAGGTGAATGGAAAAAAAGTTATTCAATCAAAACAGGAAGAAGTCTGAAAACAATGTTAGCTTGTTTTCATGCTGTATGCTAGTGGTTTGTAGCTAACCGTTCGCAGGTGCAGCATTCACACATCTCGTTTCCCTCTCCAAAGAAGCTGGCCCCGTAGTAGCAGGTGATCTCCTCGCCGGGTGCGATTGGGCGGACGACTTCCACACACGCCACGTTCTTCTCACTGGGGACAAACTGGGCAAAAAAACAAGAGACGGTAAAAAACAAAGAATAGATGAGACCCCAGAGAGAGGAGCCAGATGGCGAGGGCGTGGGTTCAAGTGGGTTATGTTTGGATTGTGGTCATTATAGAAAATACAGGAGTAATTATGGTAAATGTTATGACTTCTGTGCGTATTTCATTTCACACATGAATCATTTATTTGAATAATCAAATAATCTGTACTTTTTTAACCTTACATAGACATAAACCTAATTATTAGTATGATATTCAGGGATGTGAATAACAATTACACAGTTTTTTGGACTAGAAGCAGCATCTTATATTTATTATTGTTTTCACCACAGATGAAATGCACTATGTTTATCTTTGTGAAAAAGGACTTCCCTAAAGCTCTGTACTCAGTGGGACCCCATCTCCAAGCTTTACTGGAGGAAGTTTAGTTTGCGGCGCCCACGGTTTAAAGAACAGAACCTTCATCTGCGACGGTTTAAAGAACAGAACCTTCATCTGCAGCGCCCACAGGTTAAAGTACAGAACCTTCATCTGCAGCGCCCACGGGTTAAAGAACAGAACCTTCATCTGCAGCGCCCACGGTTTAAAGAACAGAACCTTCATCTGCAGCGCCCACGGGTTAAAGAACAGAACCTTCATCTGCAGCGCCCACGGGTTAAAGAACAGAACCTTCATCTGCAGCGCCCACGGGTTAAAGAACAGAACCTTCATCTGCAGCGCCCACGGGTTAAAGAACAGAACCTTCATCTGCAGCGCCCACGGGTTAAAGAACAGAACCTTCATCTGCAGCGCCCACGGGTTAAAGAACAGAACCTTCATCTGCAGCGCCCACGGGTTAAAGAACAGAACCTTCATCTGCAGCGCCCACGGGTTAAAGAACAGAACCTTCATCTGCAGCGCCCACGGGTTAAAGTACAGAACCTTCATCTGCAGCGCCCACGGTTTAAAGAACAGAACCTTCATCTGCAGCGCCCACGGGTTAAAGTACAGAACCTTCATCTGCAGCGCCCACGGGTTAAAGAACAGAACCTTCATCTGCAGCGCCCACAGGTTAAAGAACAGAACCTTCATCTGCAGCGCCCACGGTTTAAGACACCTTCATCTGCAGCGCCCACGGTTTAAAGAACAGAACCTTCATCTGCAGCGCCCACAGGTTAAAGAACAGAACCTTCATCTGCGGCGCCCACGGGTTAAAGAACAGAACCTTCATCTGCAGCGCCCACGGGTTAAAGAACAGAACCTTCATCTGCAGCGCCCACGGGTTAAAGAACAGAACCTTATTCTGCAGCGCCCACGGGTTAAAGAACAGAACCTTCATCTGCAGCGCACACGGGTTAAAGAACAGAACCTTCATCTGCGGCGCGCACGGGTTAAAGAACAGAACCTTCATCTGCAGCGCCCACGGGTTAAAGAACAGAACCTTCATCTGCACGTAAGAACAAACTCCTGGCGGCGCCCACGGGTTAAAGAACAGAACCTTCATCTGCAGCGCCCACAGGTTAAAGAACAGAACCTTAATCTGCAGCGCCCACGGGTTAAAGAACAGAACCTTCATCTGCGGCGCCCACGGGTTAAAGAACAGAACCTTCATCTGCAGCGCCCACGGGTTAAAGTACAGAACCTTCATCTGCAGCGCCCACGGTTTAAAGAACAGAACCTTCATCTGCAGCGCCCACGGGTTAAAGAACAGAACCTTCATCTGCGGCCCCCACAGGTTAAAGAACAGAACCTTCATCTGCAGCGCCCTTGGTTAAAGAACAGAACCTTCATCTGCAGCGCCCACGGGTTAAAGAACAGAACCTTCATCTGCAGCGCCCACGGGTTAAAGAACAGAACCTTCATCTGCGACGGTTTAAAGAACTGAACCTTCATCTGTGACGGTTTAAAGAACAGAACCTTCATCTGCAGCGCCCACGGGTTAAAGAACAGAACCTTCATCTGCAGCGCCCACGGGTTAAAGAACAGAACCTTCATCTGCAGCGCCCACGGTTTAAAGAACAGAACCTTCATCTGCGGCGCCCACGGGTTAAAGAACAGAACCTTCATCTGCAGCGCCCACGGTTTAAAGAACAGAACCTTCATCGGCAGCGCCCACAGGTTAAAGAACAGAACCTTCATCTGCAGCGCCCACGGGTTAAAGAACAGAACCTTCATCTGCGGCGCCCACGGGTTAAAGAACAGAACCTTCATCTGCAGCGCCCACGGTTTAAAGAACAGAACCTTCATCGGCAGCGCCCACAGGTTAAAGAACAGAACCTTCATCTGCAGCGCCCACAGGTTAAAGAACAGAACCTTCATCTGCAGCGCCCATAGGTTAAAGAACAGAACCTTCATCTGCAGCGCCCACGGGTTAAAGAACAGAACCTTCATCTGCGGCGCCCACGGGTTAAAGAACAGAACCTTCATCTGCAGCGCCCACGGGTTAAAGAACAGAACCTTCATCTGCAGCGCCCACGGGTTAAAGAACAGAACCTTCATCTGCAGCGCCCACGGGTTAAAGAACAGAACCTTCATCTGCAGCGCCCACGGGTTAAAGAACAGAACCTTCATCTGCAGCGCCCACGGGTTAAAGAACAGAACCTTTATCTGCAGCGCCCACGGGTTAAAGAACAGAACCTTCATCTGCAGCCCCCACAGGTTAAAGAACAGAACCTTCATCTGCAGCGCCCACGGGTTAAAGAACAGAACCTTCATCTGCAGCGCCCACGGGTTAAAGAACAGAACCTTCATCTGCGACGGTTTAAAGAACTGAACCTTCATCTGCGACGGTTTAAAGAACAGAACCTTCATCTGCAGCGCCCACGGGTTAAAGTACAGAACCTTCATCTGCAGCGCCCACGGTTTAAAGAACAGAACCTTCATCTGCAGCGCCCACGGGTTAAAGTACAGAACCTTCATCTGCAGCGCCCACGGGTTAAAGAACAGAACCTTCATCTACAGCGCCCACAGGTTAAAGAACAGAACCTTCATCTGCGGCGCCCATGGTTTAAAGAACAGAACCTTCATCTGCAGCGCCCACGGTTTAAAGAACAGAACCTTCATCTGCAGCGCCCACAGGTTAAAGAACAGAACCTTCATCTGCGGCGCCCACGGGTTAAAGAACAGAACCTTCATCTGCAGCGCCCACGGGTTAAAGAACAGAACCTTCATCTGCAGCGCCCACGGGTTAAAGAACAGAACCTTATTCTGCAGCGCCCACGGGTTAAAGAACAGAACCTTCATCTGCAGCGCCCACGGGTTAAAGAACAGAACCTTCATCTGCGGCGCGCACGGGTTAAAGAACAGAACCTTCATCTGCAGCGCCCACGGGTTAAAGAACAGAACCTTCATCTGCGGCGCCCACGGGTTAAAGAACAGAACCTTCATCTGCAGCGCCCACAGGTTAAAGAACAGAACCTTCATCTGCAGCGCCCACGGGTTAAAGAACAGAACCTTCATCTGCGGCGCCCACGGGTTAAAGAACAGAACCTTCATCTGCAGCGCCCACGGGTTAAAGTACAGAACCTTCATCTGCAGCGCCCACGGTTTAAAGAACAGAACCTTCATCTGCAGCGCCCACGGGTTAAAGAACAGAACCTTCATCTGCGGCCCCCACAGGTTAAAGAACAGAACCTTCATCTGCAGCGCCCTTGGGTTAAAGAACAGAACCTTCATCTGCAGCGCCCACGGGTTAAAGAACAGAACCTTCATCTGCAGCGCCCACGGGTTAAAGAACAGAACCTTCATCTGCGACGGTTTAAAGAACTGAACCTTCATCTGTGACGGTTTAAAGAACAGAACCTTCATCTGCAGCGCCCACGGGTTAAAGAACAGAACCTTCATCTGCAGCGCCCACGGGTTGAAGAACAGAACCTTCATCTGCGGCGCCCACGGGTTAAAGAACAGAACCTTCATCTGCAGCGCCCACGGTTTAAAGAACAGAACCTTCATCGGCAGCGCCCACAGGTTAAAGAACAGAACCTTCATCTGCAGCGCCCACAGGTTAAAGAACAGAACCTTCATCTGCAGCGCCCATAGGTTAAAGAACAGAACCTTCATCTGCAGCGCCCACGGGTTAAAGAACAGAACCTTCATCTGCGGCGCCCACGGGTTAAAGAACAGAACCTTCATCTGCAGCGCCCACGGGTTAAAGAACAGAACCTTCATCTGCAGCGCCCACGGGTTAAAGAACAGAACCTTCATCTGCAGCGCCCACGGGTTAAAGAACAGAACCTTCATCTGCAGCGCCCACGGGTTAAAGAACAGAACCTTCATCTGCAGCGCCCACGGGTTAAAGAACAGAACCTTCATCTGCAGCGCCCACAGGTTAAAGAACAGAACCTTCATCTGCAGCGCCCACGGGTTAAAGAACAGAACCTTCATCTGCGGCGCCCACGGGTTAAAGAACAGAACCTTCATCTGCAGCGCCCACGGGTTAAAGAACAGAACCTTCATCTGCAACGCCCACGGGTTAAAGAACAGAACCTTATTCTGCAGCCCCCACGGGTTAAAGAACAGAACCTTCATCTGCGGCGCCCACGGTTTAAGAACAGAACCTTCATCTGCGGCGCCCACGGTTTAAAGAACAGAACCTTCATCTGCAGCGCCCACGGTTTAAAGAACAGAACCTTCATCTGCAGCGCCCACAGGTTAAAGAACAGAACCTTCATCTGCAGCGCCCACGGGTTAAAGAACAGAACCTTCATCTGCGGCGCCCACGGTTTAAAGAACAGAACCTTCATCTGCAGCGCCCACGGTTTAAAGAACAAAACCTTCATCTGCGGCGCCCACGGGTTAAAGAACAGAACCTTCATCTGCGGCGCCCACGGGTTACAGAACAGAACCTTCATCTGCAGCGCCCACGTTTTAAAGAACAGAACCTTCATCTGCAGCGCCCACGGGTTAAAGAACAGAACCTTCATCTGCGGCGCCCACGGGTTAAAGAACAGAACCTTCATCTGCGGCCCCCACGGGTTAAAGAACAGAACCTTCATCTGCAGCGCCCACGGGTTAAAGAACAGAACCTTCATCTGCGGCCCCCAGGGTTAAAGAACAGAACCTTCATCTGCAGCGCCCACGGGTTAAAGAACAGAACCTTCATCTGCAGCGCCCACGGGTTAAAGAACAGAACCTTCATCTGCAGCGCCCACGGGTTAAAGAACAGAACCTTCATCTGCAGCGCCCACGGGTTAAAGAACAGAACCTTCATCTGCGGCGCCCACGGGTTAAAGAACAGAACCTTCATCTGCAGCGCCCACGGGTTAAAGAACAGAACCTTCATCTGCAGCGCCCACGGTTTAAAGAACAGAACCTTCATCTGCGGCCCCCACGGGTTAAAGAACAGAACCTTCATCTGCAGCGCCCACGGGTTAAAGAACAGAACCTTCATCTGCAGCGCCCACGGGTTAAAGAACAGAACCTTCATCTGCAGCGCCCACGGGTTAAAGAACAGAACCTTCATCTGCAGCGCCCACGGGTTGAAGAACAGAACCTTCATCTGCGGCGCCCACGGGTTAAAGAACAGAACCTTCATCTGCAGCGCCCACGGTTTAAAGAACAGAACCTTCATCGGCAGCGCCCACAGGTTAAAGAACAGAACCTTCATCTGCAGCGCCCACAGGTTAAAGAACAGAACCTTCATCTGCAGCGCCCACAGGTTAAAGAACAGAACCTTCATCTGCAGCGCCCACGGGTTAAAGAACAGAACCTTCATCTGCGGCGCCCACGGGTTAAAGAACAGAACCTTCATCTGCAGCGCCCACGGGTTAAAGAACAGAACCTTCATCTGCAGCGCCCACGGGTTAAAGAACAGAACCTTCATCTGCAGCGCCCACGGGTTAAAGAACAGAACCTTCATCTGCGGCGCCCACGGGTTAAAGAACAGAACCTTCATCTGCAGCGCCCACGGTTTAAAGAACAGAACCTTCATCGGCAGCGCCCACAGGTTAAAGAACAGAACCTTCATCTGCAGCGCCCACAGGTTAAAGAACAGAACCTTCATCTGCAGCGCCCACGGGTTAAAGAACAGAACCTTCATCTGCGGCGCCCACGGGTTAAAGAACAGAACCTTCATCTGCAGCGCCCACGGGTTAAAGAACAGAACCTTCATCTGCGGCGCCCACGGGTTAAAGAACAGAACCTTCATCTGCAGCGCCCACAGGTTAAAGAACAGAACCTTCATCTGCGGCGCCCACGGGTTAAAGAACAGAACCTTCATCTGCAGCCCCCACGGGTTAAAGAACAGAACCTTCATCTGCAGCGCCCACGGGTTAAAGAACAGAACCTTCATCTGCGGCGCCCACGGGTTAAAGAACAGAACCTTCATCTGCGGCCCCCACGGGTTAAAGAACAGAACCTTCATCTGCAGCGCCCACAGGTTTAAAGAACAGAACCTTCATCTGCAGCGCCCACAGGTTAAAGAACAGAACCTTCATCTGCAGCGCCCACGGGTTAAAGAACAGAACCTTCATCTGCGGCGCCCACGGTTTAAAGAACAGAACCTTCATCTGCAGCGCCCACGGTTTAAAGAACAGAATCTTCATCTGCGGCGCCCACGGGTTAAAGAACAGAACCTTCATCTGCGGCCCCCACGGGTTAAAGAACAGAACCTTCATCTGCAGCCCCCACGGGTTAAAGAACAGAACCTTCATCTGCAGCGCCCACGGGTTAAAGAACAGAACCTTCATCTGCAGCGCCCACGGGTTAAAGAACAGAACCTTCATCTGCAGCGCCCACGGGTTAAAGAACAGAACCTTCATCTGCAGCGCCCACGGGTTAAAGAACAGAACCTTCATCTGCAGCGCCCACGGGTTAAAGAACAGAACCTTCATCTGCAGCGCCCACGGTTTAAAGAACAGAACCTTCATCGCAGCGCCCACGGGTTAAAGAACAGAACCTTCATCTGCGGCGCCCACGGGTTAAAGAACAGAACCTTCATCTGCAGCGCCCACGGGTTAAAGAACAGAACCTTCATCTGCGGCGCCCACGGGTTAAAGAACAGAACCTTCATCTGCAGCGCCGACGGGTTAAAGAACAGAACCTTCATCTGCAGCGCCCACAGGGTTAAAGAACAGAACCTTCATCTGCAGCGCCCACGGTTTAAAGAACAGAACCTTCATCTGCGGCGCCCACGGGTTAAAGAACAGAACCTTCATCTGCAGCGCCCACGGGTTAAAGAACAGAACCTTTATCTGCAGCGCCCACGGGTTAAAGAACAGAACCTTCATCTGCAGCGCCCACGGGTTAAAGAACAGAACCTTCATCTGCAGCGCCCACAGGTTAAAGAACAGAACCTTCATCTGCAGCGCCCGGGTTAAAGAACAGAACCTTCATCTGCAGCGCCCACGGTTTAAAGAACAGAACCTTCATCTGCAGCGCCCACGGTTTAAAGAACAGAACCTTCATCTGCGGCGCCCACGGGTTAAAGAACAGAACCTTCATCTGCAGCGCCCACGGGTTAAAGAACAGAACCTTCATCTGCAGCGCCCACGGGTTAAAGAACAGAACCTTCATCTGCGGCGCCCACGGGTTAAAGAACAGAACCTTCATCTGCGGCCCCCACGGGTTAAAGAACAGAACCTTCATCTGCGGCCCCCACGGTTTAAAGAACAGAACCTTCATCTGCGGCCCCCACGGTTTAAAGAACAGAACCTTCATCTGCAGCGCCCACGGGTTAAAGAACAGAACCTTCATCTGCGGCGCCCACGGGTTAAAGAACAGAACCTTCATCTGCAGCGCCCACGGGTTAAAGAACAGAACCTTCATCTGCGGCGCCCACGGGTTAAAGAACAGAACCTTCATCTGCGGCGCCCACGGTTTAAGAACAGAACCTTCATCTGCGGCCCCCACGGTTTAAAGAACAGAACCTTCATCTGCAGCGCCCACGGGTTAAAGAACAGAACCTTCATCTGCAGCGCCCACGGGTTAAAGAACAGAACCTTCATCTGCAGCGCCCACGGGTTAAAGAACAGAACCTTCATCTGCGGCCCCCAGGGTTTAAAGAACAGAACCTTCATCTGCGGCCCCCACGGTTTAAAGAACAGAACCTTCATCTGCGGCCCCCACGGTTTAAAGAACAGAACCTTCATCTGCAGCGCCCACGGGTTAAAGAACAGAACCTTCATCTGCGGCCCCCATGGTTTAAAGAACAGAACCTTCATCTGCAGCGCCCACGGTTTAAAGAACAGAACCTTCATCTGCAGCGCCCACGGTTTAAAGAACAGAACCTTCATCTGCAGCGCCCACGGTTTAAAGAACAGAACCTTCATCTGCAGAGCCCACGGGTTAAAGAACAGAACCTTCATCTGCAGCGCAGCGCAGGTCGAGCGCCGGGCCTTCGTCCCCGTGTGGGACATTTATCTGGGTTTGTACAGTTTTCTTCCAAATTAAACTATGTATTATAATTAGAACAAATCTCAAAAACTGTGTCAAGATCCTTTTTCAACAATTTGGCTTAAAAAACGTTATGTAATTTACTATGTTTTTGCTTAAAACATTGATTAATTAATTGATAAATAAGCAGGTAATATTATTATGAGTAAAATATTTCCACCCTAGATCGTCCCTGACTTTACACCAACAAAACTGTGTCAAAATGGTCGTTACAAACATTTAGTTTGATTTATTGATTACCTTGCAGTTGGGCTTGCAGTCTTCAGTCCAGCCAGCAGGGGGCAGCAGCAGGCACACATAGAAACAGGGTTAAACAGTCACTCATCTGCATCACATTCATGTATTTTATCAAAGATCTTTGAAAACGAGCAGCGACAGGAAGATTTGATGAACACAATTCATTACTTAAGAAATTAACATGTAAAGGCTTAGAACAATGGATTTAACTTTTTAAGACCAATTTTTCTTTTTTTTTTCTTCCTTTCTGTATTTATTATCCTGTTTTGTGTTGTTGCTGTTTGTTTTATCATGTTTTATTGTCTAAACTTGGTTCCTTTTTTTAATAATAATAATACAAATATTTTTTAATGCATTAAATTTTAACTTGACGTGACCATTGCCTCTACAGTACATCTTTGATCTATGTAATGTATCTGTATATGAATAATTGTGGAGTAATTTAGTAAATGGTACAGTTTTTAGCCGTGTACACATAGAAACTTGCTTGGTTTTTTTAGAGCAGTAATCACTTCCAAATAAAGTGGAAATGTGTTTTCATCAAACCAACATATTCTGGTACAACTCGTCTCTATGAAGTGGATCTCAAGTGACAGCATTTTTGCTTCGTTTTGGTCAAACTTGAATAAAAACCAATTGAAAAATGGCCTTTTGTGATGACCATATTTTGCAGCGGTGAGTTTGAAATGCCCGGTGAGTAGTTTGAAATGCCCGGTGAGTAGCACTGACCGTGGTTGATGAACGCGGCTGGTCCGAGCCACAGCTGAGCGCAGCGTTTGCGTGTGGAATACATAACGCTGAAGTCGTTCACTCCGGCTCGAAGCACCGCACTGTCCCCGGGACTCAGCTCGGCGATGCAGCCCAAGAGGACCTCCACCCGCTCCCCCACGAACCTGCAACCATCAACCACCATACCATCAACCACACAGCACCTCCACCCGCTCCCCCACGAACCTGCAACCATCAACCACCACATCGCCCCCTGCAGGACACACAGTCTGCTCTGGAGAGCAGCTTCAGTGACAGACTTATTCACCCTCCATATTGTAAATGTTGTGTGCTCCCTGTGTCCTGTCCCAGTGGAATGACATCTATCTCTCTGCCCTGATGGGTTAACCCTAACCCTGATGGATCTATGGATCTATGGATCTATGTGTCTGTGTTTGATTCTCTGATCTGCGTTGGAGAAATCAACAGTTTTGTAAACTTGTGATTTAGGGCGATCCAAGAATAAAGTGAATCCCACAAAGCTTTAGTTTCCAGATTCCTGTGGGTTTGTTAGAAATGGGAAAAACGATTACCTATGACATAATGTTACTTTGACTCTTTGATGGATAAGTGCAAATGAAAAGTTGCGTACCTCAGCTTTAATCATCAAACACAAGGAGATAAATACCAGTGTCTCGTGGCCGTGATCTTGGCCCCGTTGGTCTCAGACGAGTATCGATCACATGACTCCAGCTTCACTCCACTGTCCAACAGGAAGGCGCTCAGGTACCGGGAAATCTGCAGCACAGGGACCAGTGAGAGGCGCACAGGGACCAGTGAGAGGAACACAGGGACCAGTGAGAGGAACACAGGGGACCAGTGAGAGGCGCACAGGGACCAGTGAGAGGAACACAGGGACCAGTGAGAGGAACACAGGGACCAGTGAGAGGAACACAGGGACCAGTGAGAGGCCACAGGGACCAGTGAGAGGAACACAGGGACCAGTGAGAGGAACACAGGGACCAGTGAGAGGCGCACAGGGACCAGTGAGAGGAACACAGGGACCAGTGAGAGGAACACAGGGACCAGTGAGAGGAACACAGGGACCAGTGAGAGGAACACAGGGACCAGTGAGAGGAAACACAGGGACCAGTGAGAGGCGCACAGGGACCAGTGAGAGGAACACAGGGACCAGTGAGAGGAACACAGGGACCAGTGAGAGGCGCACAGGGACCAGTGAGAGGAACACAGGGCCGACCAGTGAGAGGAACACAGGGACCAGTGAGAGGAACACAGGGACCAGTGAGAGGAACACAGGGACCAGAGAGGAGGAGAGACACAGGGACCAGTGAGAGGAACACAGGGACCAGTGAGAGGAACACAGGGACCAGTGAGAGGAACACAGGGACCAGTGAGAGGAACACAGGGACCAGTGAGAGGAACACAGGGACCAGTGAGAGGAACACAGGGACCAGTGAGAGGAACACAGGGACCAGTGAGAGGAACACAGGGACCAGTGAGAGGAACACAGGGACCAGTGAGAACACAGGACCAGTGAGAGGAACACAGGGACCAGTGAGAGGAACACAGGGACCAGTGAGAGGAACACAGGGACCAGTGAGAGGAACACAGGGACCAGTGAGAGGACAGGGACCAGTGAGAGGAACACAGGGACCAGTGAGAGGCTCACAGGGACCAGTGAGAGGAACACAGGGACCAGTGAGAGGAACACAGGGACCAGTGAGAGGAACACAGGGACCAGTGAGAGGAACACAGGGACCAGTGAGAGGAACACAGGGACCAGTGAGAGGCCTCAGTACGGGAAATCTGCAGCACCAAGGGACCAGTGAGAGGCCACAGGGACCAGTGAGAGGCACAGGGACCAGTGAGAGGAACACAGGGACCAGTGAGAGGAACACAGGGACCAGTGAGAGGAACACAGGGACCAGTGAGAGGAACACAGGGACCAGTGAGAGGAACACAGGGACCAGTGAGAGGAACACAGGGACCAGTGAGAGGAACACAGGGACCAGTGAGAGGAACACAGGGACCAGTGAGAGGCGCACAGGGACCAGTGAGAGGAACACAGGGACCAGTGAGAGGAACACAGGGACCAGTGAGAGGCACAGGGACGCACAGGGACCAGTGAGAGGAACACAGGGACAGTGAGAGACACAGGGACAGTGAGAGGAACACAGGGACCAGTGAGAGGAGGAACACAGGGACCAGTGAGAGGAACACAGGGACCAGTGAGAGGAACACAGGGACCAGTGAGAGGAACACAGGGACCAGTGAGAGGAACACAGGGACCAGTGAGAGGAACACAGGGACCAGTGAGAGGAACACAGGGACCAGTGAGAGGAACACAGGGACCAGTGAGAGGAACACAGGGACCAGTGAGAGGAACACAGGGACCAGTGAGAGGACACACAGGGACCAGTGAGAGGAACACAGGGACCAGTGAGAGGAACACAGGGACCAGGAGAGCCACAGGGACCAGTGAGAGGAACACAGGGACCAGTGAGAGGCGCACAGGGACCAGTGAGAGGAACACAGGGACCAGTGAGAGGAACACAGGGACCAGTGAGAGGAACACCGGGACCAGTGAGAGGAACACAGGGACCAGTGAGAGGAACACAGGGACCAGTGAGAGGAACACAGGGACCAGTGAGAGGAACACAGGGACCAGTGAGAGGCTCAGGACCGGGAATCGAGCACAGGGACCAGTGAGAGGCCACAGGGACCAGTGAGAGGCGCACAGGACCAGTGAGAGCAGCACAGGGACCAGTGAGAGGCGCACAGGGACCAGTGAGAGGCTCACAGGGACCAGTGAGAGGAACACAGGGACCAGTGAGAGGACGGGACCAGTGAGAGGAACACAGGGACCAGTGAGAGGAACACAGGGACCAGTGAGAGGAACACAGGGACCAGTGAGAGGAACACAGGGACCAGTGAGGAAGGACCACAGGGAACACAGGGACCAGTGAGAGGAACACAGGGACCAGTGAGAGGAACACAGGGACCAGTGAGAGGAACACAGGGACCAGTGAGAGACACAGGGACCAGGAGAGGACACCAGGGGACCAGTGAGAGGAACACAGGGACCAGTGAGAGGAACACAGGGAGAGGACACAGGGACCAGTGAGAGGACACAGGACAGTGGAGGAACACAGGGACCAGTGAGAGGAACACAGGGACCAGTGAGAGGCCACAGGGACCAGTGAGAGGAACACAGGGACCAGTGAGAGGAACACAGGGACCAGTGAGAGGAACACAGGGACCAGTGAGAGGAACACAGGGACCAGTGAGAGGAACACAGGGACCAGTGAGAGGCACACAGGGACCAGTGAGAGGCGCACAGGACAGTGAGGCACAGGGACCAGTGAGAGGCTCACAGGGACCAGTGAGAGGAACACAGGGACCAGTGAGAGGAACACAGGGACCAGTGAGAGGAACACAGGGACCAGTGAGAGGAACACAGGACCAGTGAGAGGAACACAGGGACCAGTGAGAGGAACACAGGGACCAGTGAGAGGAACACAGGGACCAGTGGAGGAACACAGGGACATGAGAGGAACACAGGGGACCAGTGAGAGGAACACAGGGACCAGTGAGAGGAACACAGGGACCAGTGAGAGGAACACAGGGACCAGTGAGAGGAACACAGGGACCAGTGAGAGGAACACAGGGACCAGTGAGAGGAACACAGGGACCAGTGAGAGGAACACAGGGACCAGTGAGAGGAACACAGGGACCAGTGAGAGGAACACAGGGACCAGTGAGAGGAACACAGGGACCAGTGAGAGGAACACAGGGACCAGTGAGAGGAACACAGGGACCAGTGAGAGGAACACAGGGACCAGTGAGAGGAACACAGGGACCAGTGAGAGGAACACAGGGACCAGTGAGAGGAACACAGGGACCAGTGAGAGGAACCAGAGGAACACAGGGACCAGTGAGAGGAACACAGGGACCAGTGAGAGGAACACAGGGACCAGTGAGAGGAACACAGGTACCAGTGAGAGGAACACAGGGACCAGTGAGAGGAACACAGGGACCAGTGAGAGGAACACAGGGACCAGTGAGAGGAACACAGGGACCAGTGAGAGGCGCTCAGGTACCGGGAAATCTGCAGCACAGGGACCAGTGAGAGGCGCACAGGGACCAGTGAGAGGCTCACAGGGACCAGTGAGAGGAACACAGTGACCAGTGAGAGGCACACAGGGACCAGTGAGAGGAACACAGGGACCAGTGAGAGGAACACAGGGACCAGTGAGAGGAACACAGGGACCAGTGAGAGGCTCACAGGGACCAGTGAGAGAAACACAGGGACCAGTGAGAGGCGCACAGGGACCAGTGAGAGGAACACAGGGACCAGTGAGAGGAACACAGGGACCAGTGAGAGGAACACAGGGACCAGTGAGAGGAACACAGGGACCAGTGAGAGGAACACAGGGACCAGTGAGAGGAACACAGGGACCAGTGAGAGGAACACAGGGACCAGTAAGAGGCGCACAGGGACCAGTGAGAGGAACACAGGGACCAGTGAGAGGAACACAGGGACCAGTGAGAGGAACACAGGGACCAGTGAGAGGAACACAGGGACCAGTGAGAGGAACACAGGGACCAGTGAGAGGCTCACAGGGACCAGTGAGAGGCGCACAGGGACCAGTGAGAGGAACACAGGGACCAGTGAGAGGCGCACAGGGACCAGTGAGAGGAACACAGGGACCAGTGAGAGGAACACAGGGACCAGTGAGAGGAACACAGGGACCAGTGAGAGGAACACAGGGACCAGTGAGAGGAACACAGGTACCAGTGAGAGGAACACAGGGACCAGTGAGAGGAACACAGGGACCAGTGAGAGGAACACAGGGACCAGTGAGAGGCGCTCAGGTACCGGGAAATCTGCAGCACAGGGACCAGTGAGAGGCGCACAGGGACCAGTGAGAGGCTCACAGGGACCAGTGAGAGGAACACAGTGACCAGTGAGAGGCACACAGGGACCAGTGAGAGGAACACAGGGACCAGTGAGAGGAACACAGGGACCAGTGAGAGGAACACAGGGACCAGTGAGAGGCTCACAGGGACCAGTGAGAGAAACACAGGGACCAGTGAGAGGCGCACAGGGACCAGTGAGAGGAACACAGGGACCAGTGAGAGGAACACAGGGACCAGTGAGAGGAACACAGGGACCAGTGAGAGGAACACAGGGACCAGTGAGAGGAACACAGGGACCAGTGAGAGGAACACAGGGACCAGTGAGAGGAACACAGGGACCAGTGAGAGGAACACAGGGACCAGTAAGAGGCGCACAGGGACCAGTGAGAGGAACACAGGGACCAGTGAGAGGAACACAGGGACCAGTGAGAGGAACACAGGGACCAGTGAGAGGAACACAGGGACCAGTGAGAGGAACACAGGGACCAGTGAGAGGCTCACAGGGACCAGTGAGAGGCGCACAGGGACCAGTGAGAGGAACACAGGGACCAGTGAGAGGCGCACAGGGACCAGTGAGAGGAACACAGGGACCAGTGAGAGGAACACAGGGACCAGTGAGAGGCTCACAGGGACCAGTGAGAGGCGCACAGGGACCAGTGAGAGGAACACAGGGACCAGTGAGAGGAACACCGGGACCAGTGAGAGGAACACCGGGACCAGTGAGAGGAACACAGGGACCAGTGAGAGGAACACAGGGACCAGTGAGAGGAACACAGGGACCAGTGAGAGGCGCTCAGGTACCGGGAAATCTGCAGCACAGGGACCAGTGAGAGGCGCACAGGGACCAGTGAGAGGCTCACAGGGACCAGTGAGAGGAACACAGGGACCAGTGAGAGGCACACAGGGACCAGTGAGAGGAACACAGGGACCAGTGAGAGGAACACAGGGACCAGTGAGAGGAACACAGGGACCAGTGAGAGGAACACAGGGACCAGTGAGAGGAACACAGGGACCAGTGAGAGGCACACAGGGACCAGTGAGAGGAACACAGGGACCAGTGAGAGGAACACAGGGACCAGTGAGAGGAACACAGGGACCAGTGAGAGGCGCACAGGGACCAGTGAGAGGAACACAGGGACCAGTGAGAGGCGCACAGGGACCAGTGAGAGGAACACAGGGACCAGTGAGAGGAACACAGGGACCAGTGAGAGGCTCACAGGGACCAGTGAGAGGAACACCGGGACCAGTGAGAGGAACACAGGGACCAGTGAGAGGAACACAGGGACCAGTGAGAGGAACACAGGGACCAGTGAGAGGAACACAGGGACCAGTGAGAGGCGCTCAGGTACCGGGAAATCTGCAGCACAGGGACCAGTGAGAGGCGCACAGGGACCAGTGAGAGGCTCACAGGGACCAGTGAGAGGAACACAGGGACCAGTGAGAGGAACACAGGGACCAGTGAGAGGCACACAGGGACCAGTGAGAGGAACACAGGGACCAGTGAGAGGAACACAGGGACCAGTGAGAGGCTCACAGGGACCAGTGAGAGGCGCACAGGGACCAGTGAGAGGAACACAGGGACCAGTGAGAGGAACACAGGGACCAGTGAGAGGCGCACAGGGACCAGTGAGAGGAACACAGGGACCAGTGAGAGGAACACAGGGACCAGTGAGAGGAACACAGGGACCAGTGAGAGGAACACAGGGACCAGTGAGAGGAACACAGGGACCAGTGAGAGGAACACAGGGACCAGTGAGAGGAACACAGGGACCAGTGAGAGGCACACAGGGACCAGTGAGAGGAACACAGGGACCAGTGAGAGGAACACAGGGACCAGTGAGAGGAACACAGGGACCAGTGAGAGGAACACAGGGACCAGTGAGAGGAACACAGGGACCAGTGAGAGGAACACAGGGACCAGTGAGAGGCACACAGGGACCAGTGAGAGGAACACAGGGACCAGTGAGAGGAACACAGGGACCAGTGAGAGGAACACAGGGACCAGTGAGAGGCGCACAGGGACCAGTGAGAGGAACACAGGGACCAGTGAGAGGCGCACAGGGACCAGTGAGAGGAACACAGGGACCAGTGAGAGGAACACAGGGACCAGTGAGAGGAACACCGGGACCAGTGAGAGGAACACAGGGACCAGTGAGAGGAACACAGGGACCAGTGAGAGGAACACAGGGACCAGTGAGAGGAACACAGGGACCAGTGAGAGGCGCTCAGGTACCGGGAAATCTGCAGCACAGGGACCAGTGAGAGGCGCACAGGGACCAGTGAGAGGCTCACAGGGACCAGTGAGAGGAACACAGGGACCAGTGAGAGGAACACAGGGACCAGTGAGAGGAACACAGGGACCAGTGAGAGGAACACAGGGACCAGTGAGAGGAACACAGGGACCAGTGAGAGGAACACAAGGACCAGTGAGAGGAACACAGGGACCAGTGAGAGGAACACAGGGACCAGTGAGAGGAACACAGGGACCAGTGAGAGGCGCACAGGGACCAGTGAGAGGAACACAGGGACCAGTGAGAGGAACACAGGGACCAGTGAGAGGCGCACAGGGACCAGTGAGAGGAACACAGGGACCAGTGAGAGGAACACAGGGACCAGTGAGAGGAACACAGGGACCAGTGAGAGGAACACAGGGACCAGTGAGAGGCGCACAGGGACCAGTGAGAGGAACACAGGGACCAGTGAGAGGAACACAGGGACCAGTGAGAGGCTCACAGGGACCAGTGAGAGGCGCACAGGGACCAGTGAGAGGAACACAGGGACCAGTGAGAGAGGAACACAGGGACCAGTGAGAGGAACACAGGGACCAGTGAGAGGAACACAGGGACCAGTGAGAGGAACACAGGGACCAGTGAGAGGAACACAGGTACCAGTGAGAGGAACACAGGGACCAGTGAGAGGAACACAGGGACCAGTGAGAGGAACACAGGGACCAGTGAGAGGCGCTCAGGTACCGGGAAATCTGCAGCACAGGGACCAGTGAGAGGCGCACAGGGACCAGTGAGAGGCTCACAGGGACCAGTGAGAGGAACACAGTGACCAGTGAGAGGCACACAGGGACCAGTGAGAGGAACACAGGGACCAGTGAGAGGAACACAGGGACCAGTGAGAGGAACACAGGGACCAGTGAGAGGCTCACAGGGACCAGTGAGAGAAACACAGGGACCAGTGAGAGGCGCACAGGGACCAGTGAGAGGAACACAGGGACCAGTGAGAGGAACACAGGGACCAGTGAGAGGAACACAGGGACCAGTGAGAGGAACACAGGGACCAGTGAGAGGAACACAGGGACCAGTGAGAGGAACACAGGGACCAGTGAGAGGAACACAGGGACCAGTAAGAGGCGCACAGGGACCAGTGAGAGGAACACAGGGACCAGTGAGAGGAACACAGGGACCAGTGAGAGGAACACAGGGACCAGTGAGAGGAACACAGGGACCAGTGAGAGGAACACAGGGACCAGTGAGAGGCTCACAGGGACCAGTGAGAGGCGCACAGGGACCAGTGAGAGGACACAGGGACCAGTGAGAGGCACACAGGGACCAGTGAGAGGAACACAGGGACCAGTGAGAGGAACACACAGAACACAGGGACCAGTGAGAGAACACAGGGACCAGTGAGAGGCGCACAGGGACCAGTGAGAGGAACACAGGGACCAGTGAGAGGCTCACAGGGACCAGTGAGAGGCGCACAGGGACCAGTGAGAGGAACACAGGGACCAGTGAGAGGAACACCGGGACCAGTGAGAGGAACACCGGGACCAGTGAGAGGAACACAGGGACCAGTGAGAGGAACACAGGGACCAGTGAGAGGAACACAGGGACCAGTGAGAGGCGCTCAGGTACCGGGAACTCTGCAGCACAGGGACCAGTGAGAGGCGCACAGGGACCAGTGAGAGGCTCACAGGGACCAGTGAGAGGAACACAGGGACCAGTGAGAGGCACACAGGGACCAGTGAGAGGAACACAGGGACCAGTGAGAGGCACACAGGGACCAGTGAGAGGAACACAGGGACCAGTGAGAGGAACACAGGGACCAGTGAGAGGAACACAGGGACCAGTGAGAGGAACACAGGGACCAGTGAGAGGAACACAGGGACCAGTGAGAGGCTCACAGGGACCAGTGAGAGGAACACAGGGACCAGTGAGAGGAACACAGGGACCAGTGAGAGGAACACAGGGACCAGTGAGAGGAACACAGGGACCAGTGAGAGGAACACAGGGACCAGTGAGAGGAACACAGGGACCAGTGAGAGGAACACAGGGACCAGTGAGAGGAACACAGGGACCAGTGAGAGGAAACAGGGACCAGTGAGAGGAACACAGGGACCAGTGAGAGGAACACAGGGACCAGTGAGAGGAACACAGGGACCAATGAGAGGAACACAGGGACCAGTGAGAGGAACACAGGGACCAGTGAGAGGAACACAGGGACCAGTGAGAGGCTCACAGGGACCAGTGAGAGGAACACAGGGACCAGTGAGAGGAACACAGGGACCAGTGAGAGGAACACAGGGACCAGTGAGAGGAACACAGGGACCAGTGAGAGGAACACCAGGGACCAGTGAGAGGAGCACAGGGACCAGTGAGAGGAACACAGGGACCAGTGAGAGGAACACAGGGACCAGTGAGAGGAACACAGGGACCAGTGAGAGGAACACAGGGACCAGTGAGAGGAACACAGGGACCAGTGAGAGGAACACAGGGACCAGTGAGAGGAACACAAGGACCAATGAGAGGAACACAGGGACCAGTGAGAGGAACACAGGGACCAGTGAGAGGAACAGTACATAAACAACAGACCGACAGAACTAGAAACAGTCAAAGATTTAAAATAATCACAGAACATTAAAGAAAGTGAAGAACAATCCAACAACTTGGTCTGGGTCTCGGTCTCGGTCTCGGTCTGGGTCTCGGTCTGGGTCTCGATCTCGGTCTCGGTCTGGGTCTCGGTCTCGGTCTCACGTGTTGCCGCAGCAGCTCGTGGCGGTGGGGCCCCAGAGCGTTGAAGTAGTCCCCGGCCAGTTCTCCCTCAGTCAGAGCCCCGAAGGTGGCGTCGAAGTCCTGCGTCCTCTGGAACCGCAGCAGGGTCTCCTTCAGGTTCCCCCATCGCCGGACCTCCGGGGGGGGGCTGCGGCAGAGGTCATGTGACATCACAACAGTGCACAAACATACTTATGATCTTGGACTTGTATTGACACCGTTTTTTCTATTTTTTCTCTACTTTTAACCTTGTTTTATTTATATATTTGTCTGCTGCACACTAGGGGTGGGAACCTAAGGGTACCTGACGATACACGATACAAAGCTCACGATAACAATAATATCACGATAACGATAATATCACGATAACGATAATATCACATTATGACGATTATTGATATATTGGTCAGAAATATACAATATGCCAATTTATGGCATAAATAAAAGAAAAAATACTCTTTATTTCATGATAAATAGAATGGAGATGCGTAATGTAGCCATATATTAAGTATTATTTTATTTTATTTTTCAAAATCGATATCGATACTTGGCAAATGCATATCGATAATCGAATCGCGGGAGAAAGTATCGCGATATATCGAAAAATCGATATATCGTCACACCCCTACTGCACACTGGGGACTTTTAAACATTTATTCCAAGGTGGTTTTTCAACAAATAAAAAATAATCTGAATCTGAAGTCTCATTGAATAAAATCAGTCTACAATGGCAGTAGGGAAAGCTGAAAACTATTATTGGTAACTATTGTTGTCAAAAGTCAGATTTTTGAGTCTGTTTGGGCAAATCCACATGAACCAAAAAACTGCTAAAGTTCTACATCGTTGTGAGAATATATAAACTATTGTATCGTTACTTTCTTTTTATGAGAAAGTCTAGAAGTCGTGAGAATATTCCAACCGCTCTGCATGATGTTGGCCAATAGAAAGGACTTTTAGAAATGAGAAAGATACAAAAATGTCTTCTTCCCAAAGTGTTTCCAGCTTAAATATCATTAAGAGTAAACATTAACCAACAGTGCTTTGTGACAGAGAGATGCCTCTTTCTTCCCATTCATGCTTTTCCAGTATGCTAATTTGTCGGTTGGGAATCACCATGGCAACAACCCTCAGTTATCATCAACGCATGGAAAAGAAAATGTGAGCGTCGTTTATAGATTACCGTCAAATCTCAAAGTGAATGAAAAGTTAAATCCATTCCAAGATGTTCCTCTGGTATTACAGCGGAAACAGACACAGAGGCTGTGGAGAAACCCAACGGGTTTCATTATGTATGCATTATGTATATGTGAGATCATTCAGCCAACTCCAGCTCTGTCACAAGTGAATCAATACAGGCCGGTTATAAGTTCATGATCTGGACAAGTTTCCCTGTCACTAAAAGCCTGTCTCCTACTTTACCTTTAGCATGATAAAGAAGGTTAGAGGTTTTGTACTTCTCATTACAGATTATAGACCGCTTCCTTATTATGCTAAAGCCATTAGCATAACATTAGATTATGTTATTTTATTTAGTAGAGAGTTAAGTCTAGAGTTTTTTAGTATAGATGAGAATAAAGAATCTCTTCTTCTCTAAAGGTTTGGGTCAAAAACATATGAATGGTTATGTTTTCTGACACTTGTAGAATGTATAAAGTGTGTGTTGTCAAAGGAAATGTCCGTCTCCTGCGACAGTAGGACTCACCGCCCAATGACCGGAAATGTGGATCATAACCAACTATGTGTGCGTTTGTGAGTAATGTGTTTACTGGTGCGGTGTGTACTTGTGCAGCGTGTGTGTGTGTGTGTGTGTGGCGATGTGCAGCGTGTGTGTGTCTGTGTGTGTGTGAGGCGATGTGCAGTGTGTGTGTGTGGCGATGTGCAGCGTGTGTGTGTCTGTGTGTGTGTGTGGGCGATGTGCAGCGTGTGTGTGTCTGTGTGTGTGTG
>OZ035840.1:350000-367500 GCA_964034765.1 Knipowitschia caucasica | reverse complement strand
TCTCTCTCTCTGTATGCATCTCTCTCTCTCTGTATGCGTCTCTCTCTCTGTGTGCGTCTCTCTCTCTCTGTATGCTCTCTCTGTGTGCCTCTCTCTGTATGCGTCTCTCTCTCTGTATGCATCTCTCTCTCTGTATGCGTCTCTCTCTCTGTGTGCGTCTCTCTCTCTCTCTGTGCCTCGCTCTCTGTGCCTCGCTCTGTGTGCGTCTCTCTCTCTCTGTGCCTCGCTCTGTGTGCGTCTCTCTCTGTGTGCCTCTCTCTGAGTGCGTCTCTCTCTCTCTGTGCCTCTCTCTGAGTGCGTCTCTCTCTCTCTGTGCCTCTCTCTGTGTGCGTCTCTCTCTCTCTGTGCCTCGCTCTGTGTGCGTCTCTCTCTCTGTGTGCCTCTCTCTGAGTGCGTCTCTCTCTCTCTGTGTGCGTCTCTCTCTCTGTGTGCCTCTGAGTGCGTCTCTCTCTCTCTGTGTGCCTCTCTCTGAGTGCGTCTCTCTCTCTCTGTGTGCGTCTCTCTCTCTGTGTGCCTCTGAGTGCGTCTCTCTCTCTCTGTGTGCGTCTCTCTCTCTCTCTGTGCCTCTCTGTGTGCGTCTCTCTCTCTGTGTGCCTCTCTGAGTGCGTCTCTCTCTGTGTGCGTCTCTCTCTCTCTCTGTGCCTCGCTCTGTGTGCATCTCTCTCTCTCTGTGTGCGTCTCTCTCTCTGTGCCTCGCTCTGTGTGCGTCTCTCTCTCTGTGTGCGTCTCTCTCTCTCTGTGCCTCTCTCTGAGTGCGTCTCTCTCTCTCTCTGTGCCTTGCTCTGTGTGCGTCTCTCTCTCTGTATGCGTCTCTCTCTCTGTGTGCCTCGCTGTGTGTGCGTCTCTCTCTCTGTGTGCGTCTCTCTGTATGCGTCTCTCTGTATGCGTCTCTCTCTCTCTGTGTGCCTCTCTCTGTATGCGTCTCTCTCTCTCTGTGTGCCTCTCTCTGTGTGCGTCTCTCTCTCTCTGTGTGCGTCTCTCTCTCTCTGTGTGCCTCTCTCTGTATGCGTCTCTCTCTGTGTGCGTCTCTCTCTCTGTGTGCCTCGCTGTGTGTGCGTCTCTCTCTCTGTGTGCCTCTCTCTGTATGCGACTCTCTGTGTGCGTCTCTCTCTCTGTGTGCGTCTCTCTCTCTGTGTGCCTCGCTGTGTGTGCGTCTCTCTCTCTTTGTGCGTCTCTCTCTCTGTGTGCCTCTCTCTGTGTGCCTCTCTCTGTATGCGTCTCTCTCTCTCTGTGTGCGTCTCTCTCTCTGTGTGCCTCTCTCTGTATGCGTCTCTCTCTGTGTGCATCTCACTCTCTGTGTGCGTCTCTCTCTCTCTGTGTGCGTCTCTCTCTCTCTGTGTGCCTCTCTCTCTCTGTATGCGTCTCTCTCTCTCTCTGTGTGCGTCTCTTTCGCTCTGTGTGCCTCTCTGTGTGCGTCTCTCTCTCTGTGTGCCTCTCTCTCTCTCTGTATGCGTCTCTCTCTCTCTCTCTGTGTGCGTCTCTCTCTGTGTGCGTCTCTTTCGCTCTGTGTGCCTCTTTCTGTATGCGTCTCTCTCTCTCTGTGCGTCTCTCTCTCTCTCTCTCTGCGTGCGCCTCTCTCTGTATGCGTCTCTCTGTGTGCGTCTCTCTCTCTCTGTGTGCCTCTCTCTCTCTGTATGCGTCTCTCTGTATGCGTCTCTCTCTCTCTGTGTGCCTCTCTGTGTGTGCGTCTCTCTCTCTGTGTGCCTCTCTCTGTATGCGTCTCTCTCTCTGTGCGCCTCTCTCTGTGCGCCTCTCTCTGTATGCGTCTCTCTCTCTGTGTGCGTCTCTCTCTCTCTGTGTGCCTCTCTCTCTCTCTCTCTGTGTGCCTCTCTCTGTATGCGTCTCTCTCTCTGTGTGCGTCTCTCTCTCTCTGTGTGCCTCTCTCTCTCTCTCTGTGCGCCTCTCTCTGTATGCGTCTCTCTCTCTGTGTGCGTCTCTCTCTCTCTGTGTGCCTCTCTCTCTCTCTCTCTGTGTGCCTCTCTCTGTATGCGTCTCTCTCTCTCTGTGTGCCTCTCTGTGTGTGCGTCTCTCTCTCTGTGTGCCTCTCTCTGTATGCGTCTCTCTCTCTGTGCGCCTCTCTCTGTGTGCCTCTCTCTGTGCGCCTCTCTCTGTGTGCCTCTCTCTGTGCGCCTCTCTCTGTATGCGTCTCTCTCTCTGTGCCTCTCTCTGCGCCTCTCTGTATGCGTCTCTCTCTCTGTGTGCCTCTCTCTGTATGCGTCTCTCTCTCTGTGTGCCTCTCTCTGTATGCGTCTCTCTCTCTGTGTGCCTCTCTCTGTATGCGTCTCTCTCTCTGTGTGCCTCTCTCTGTATGCGTCTCTCTCTCTGTGTGCCTCTCTCTGTATGCGTCTCTCTCTCTGTGCGCCTCTCTCTGTGCGCCTCTCTCTGTATGCGTCTCTCTCTCTGTGTGCGTCTCTCTCTCTCTGTGTGCCTCTCTCTCTCTCTCTCTGTGTGCCTCTCTCTGTATGCGTCTCTCTCTCTCGTGTGCGTCTCTCTCTCTCTGTGTGCCTCTCTCTCTCTCTCTGTGCGCCTCTCTCTGTATGCGTCTCTCTCTCTGTGTGCGTCTCTCTCTCTCTGTGTGCCTCTCTCTCTCTCTCTCTGTGTGCCTCTCTCTGTATGCGTCTCTCTCTCTCTGTGTGCCTCTCTGTGTGTGCGTCTCTCTCTCTGTGTGCCTCTCTCTGTATGCGTCTCTCTCTCTGTGCGCCTCTCTCTGTGTGCCTCTCTCTGTGCGCCTCTCTCTGTGTGCCTCTCTCTGTGCGCCTCTCTCTGTATGCGTCTCTCTCTCTGTGCCTCTCTCTGCGCCTCTCTGTATGCGTCTCTCTCTCTGTGTGCCTCTCTCTGTATGCGTCTCTCTCTCTGTGTGCCTCTCTCTGTATGCGTCTCTCTCTCTGTGTGCCTCTCTCTGTATGCGTCTCTCTCTCTGTGTGCCTCTCTCTGTATGCGTCTCTCTCTCTGTGTGCCTCTCTCTGTATGCGTCTCTCTCTCTGTGTGCCTCTCTCTGTATGCGTCTCTCTCTCTCTGTGCCTCTCTCTGTGTGCGCCTCTCTCTGGTGGTTGATGGTGCCTGTGTCTCAGGTATGGGGCTTGATGGTGTGTCTCAGGTGTGATGGTTGAAAGTGTGTTGATTGATGGTTAATGGTGTGATGCTTGATAGTGTGATGCTTCATGGTGTGATGGTTGATCCTTGATGGTGTGATGGTTGATCCTTGATGGTTGATGGTGTGATGCTTGATGGTTTGATGGTGTGATGATTGGTGTAATGGGTTGATGGAGTGATGCTTGATGGTTAATGGTGTGGTGCTTGATGGTTTGATGTTGATGGTGTGATGCTTGATGGTATGGTGCTTGATGGCGTGGTACTTGATGGTTGATGGTGTGGTGCTTGATGGTTGTTGTTTGATAGTTGGTGCTTGATGGTGTGAGGCTTGATGGTATGATGGTTGGTGTTTGATGGTATGAAGGTTGATAGTTGGTGATGATGGTGTGAGGCTTGATGGTATAGTGATTGATGGTTGATGTTTGAACGTATGATGGTTGATGGTATGGTGCTTGATGGTGTGGTGCTTGGTGATTGATGGTTAGTGCTTGATGGTTGGTGCTTCATGGTATAATGCTTCATGGTTGGTGCTTGGTGGTATGGTGCTTGATGGTATAATGCTTGGTGGTGTGATGGTTTATGGTGTGATGCTTGATAGTTTATGGTATGGTGCATGATGTTTTGATGGTATGATGGTTGATGGTGTGATGCTTTGATGGTATGGTGCTTGATGGTGTAATGCTTGATGGTTGAAAGTGTGTTGATTGATGGGAGGATGAGAGCCGCAGCAGAAGTCAAGACATTAATATAATCTCACGTAAATCAAAGTGTTGTTTACTTCTGTTGCCATGTTGACGTACTAGAAACTAGTGAATAAACGCGCGACCATAGTGCTATACCTTATTCGAATATGTCTTAATGGAAACGACCGCTTTTTTTGCGAATTACAGGTTTTTTTTTTCGAATTTTGAAATGTATCGAAAAAACGTTTTTGCGCATTATTCAATGGAAACGCAGCTAGTGTCAATAGTAGTGCACGGTTTTTCAGTTCCAAATGCAAGTGACTTAAAAGTGATCTTATAGTGTACAGTTTGACAGCGGTGGGAATATAAGAAAAAGTAAATAGAAAAAAAGTATTCAGAATTGCACAGTCAGACACACACACACACACACAACACACACACACACACACACTCCCTCTCTCTCTGCACTATAGTGTCACCTGTATGTTTTGCACCACGCAAACTGCTTGAAAAATGGGATGAGCGCTGAGTCCAGGTGTTGAACCAGGTTCCATGGCCGCGTCAAAGTTCTTCACAGATTCACCGTAACATCTTCATGAACGGCAGCCAGCTTCTGGAGATGTCCCCGATGCGCGGGTTTGAGTCTCCCCCGCACAACAACATACAAAAACAACACACATGTAAGGGTTATGGTACAACACACACCACACCATCAACCATACGCCACATCACCCCTGTGGCTATAACAACCTCCAATCACCCTCCCGCATAGCAGCACAAACATCCTGCTTCTCACTTTCAAAGCCATCCTCAACCTCTCCCCCCCTCTATACTCTCAGAGCTCCTCCACATCCGCACACCTGAGAATGTAAGTCACATGTATTTATATAGCGCCCTTTCCGAAGTCAACAAAACGCTATACAAATTGTTGTGGGGCATTATGTCTCTTACATCCACACAGAGATGGGAGTCAAAAACGCCATACAGGAGGGGCATGCCAGACCCTATTCTACATGTTTTTTTAGTGGTAGGGGAAACCGGAGCACCTGGAGGAACTACCAGACGCCCCACAGTGGAGTAACATGCAACCTCCAGACAGAAAGGCCTGGTGGTGGGATCGAACCAGGCCCTCCCTCCAGCGTCCAATGCCGCCTGCTCTACCACACGTTCTTGTTCTCCCAGGCCCCAGGAACACCTCCGCAAGAGCACCTAAAAAACACCATCTGTTCTGCTTCCATTCAACTCTGACGTCACATTCCCACGGTTATATTTTTTACTGTACGCTTTAACTGCTTTTTGCTGTTAACGTTGTCCTTTTTGTAGGGCGTATCTTGAGAGCCATAGAGAGGCAACATATAAATAAAATATATTAACGTTATTATTATTATTATTGTTAAAGAGACCTCCTGCAGACCACACACATGTATAACCTATGATTTCTGAGAGTATTCAAACCCCATAAAGGACTGGTCACTATGTAAAGACCAAGGTACTCGATGATAAAAATGTTGCATATTTCCAAATCCTGGTCCCTTGAGATTGCAGGACTCCTTCACCAGACGAATTAGTTTCTTTCCGTAGACTGTTAAGCCCAGAACAGAAGGCAACGGACCTCTTTTAAATTGGAATAGATCAGCACTTTATTCTTTTAGTATAGAGCTTGTTTTTTAAATCTTTCATTCCCTGTTATGACTTTGTTGTTGTGCCATTTTTTTGTGTGAATATTCTGCAAGGGCAATATTTTAGAGATGCACAATTTAACTGTTGAAATGATCATATCACAAGAGCTGTGTGTAAATCTTAGGTCCTTTGCAAGAAAACCACAAGCCACAAAAAAAAATAACATCAATCTAATCTAACTGCATTCAAGAAAAAATGTCTCTTGATTTCAGTATTCTGTCTTTGAGTGGCAGAAATTAGTTATTTGTCAATACAAACCAGTAAGCTAGTACATTCTTACTGAAATAGATCTTCTCTCAATAGTGTTAACAAACTTTATTCTGAAATATTGGAATCTTGGGATTATTTTTTTTCCATAGTAACTGTTAGCGAATTTGGTTGCGTGTCATGATTTTCAGCACTTGCCATCACCGCTACATGAGAATTAGGGCTGGGAAAACAAAATTCGATATTCCGAACATAATTCGAACATAAACAAAAAATAATACATTTGAACAAATATTAGAGAGATTTATGATTCACTAACATTAAACTGTCATAGTTTTTGTGTGTATTAGGAGCAAATGTTGATTTTTTTGCTCAATAACAGACAGCCATGCTGTTTTAAGAACCGGTCAGAATAATTTGTTTTTTATCGGTCCGCTAACAGAGCGTTGTGGATGTGCGACTAGCCGGAGCCAGTTATTACACACTTGTTGTAAGAAAAAGTGAGCCATCGATTTTAGAATAATAATATAACAATCAATTCAAATATGATTTTTTGAGTTTTAAGTCCCACCCGAAATGGGAATTGAAGGAATTTGAGACCATATTTTGATACGCACTGACAATAAAGAGCTGGACCTTTATTTTAGGATTGAGATATATTTTGCTCTAAACTAAGCCAGAAGTAAGATTTTTTTGACAGTTCCAGGAAGATTTTTCAGCTGCACTCCACCACAAATGTAAAATGATTGGCTGTCTGAAATGTAGTGATGTCACATGAAAGCAACTTCATGCAAAGTTTGTTCTGGTAAAAATTGCAATTAAATATTTTGGCAAATTGTACAGCCCTATATGTCTATATACTGTTGCACGTTTCACTGTGTTCCCTGTTTATAGAACCAAACCACTTCGGCCTCATATTTCACTGTGGATCCACCCTCATCGGAGCCTATTCCCGCCCTGACAGTGATCCTGACAGTGATCCTTATAGTGATCCGCGGCCCTCAGCCCCACAGCTGTCCCGGGGTAATGGCCCTATGCGCAGGGTCTCACCACTCTCCGGTGATGCGAGTCTTGAGCTCAGGGAGGAGGAACTGGTCGTGGAAGCAGTAGATGGGAGGAGATGTTGGAGAAGATGCCCGTAATGACGTCCTGAGGGATTCCAGCTTCGGTCAGCTTAGTGCAAAAACCCTGCAGGGAACAACAGCAGAAAGAGAGCGAGTCAGCACATGTGAACACTGCTGGAGGCTGTTTGCACTCAACGGGCTGGCTACAACAGTCGTGGCACACTTTAGCCCCGTTTCCACCAGCCCAATTGGCTCTACTCTACTCTACTCGGCTCTACTCTCTCCTGAATGGGAGTGTTTCCACCGGCAATGTTTAACCAGACCAGGTGCTTTTTGAAATGACCTGCTGGCCCTGGTTCTATCCAGGGGCCGAGCTGGTACGAAAAGGTTCTAAGTGCTAGTGATTGGTGAGCTTGCTATGGTTACAGAGGAAAAATTTTGTTGGGATTACAGATACCAGATCCTAAAGCTAATGGAAACACTGGCAAGTAGGGCTAGTGGGAAACAGGGCTTAAAAACTGAACAGTTCAGAGTCTTGGCCAGGACCAATAAATTGGCGATTTTAAATGATTATACGTCTTGTGGGACTGCATCCAATACATAATACGGTAACTCAATTTTACAGCTATTGGTCCACAACCTTTTTTTATATTAATGTGGACCAAGGAATTACAGCAAGAGTTATTCATTATGTCACCGAAAGCATCTCCAAGAAGCCAGGAAAGTCTGTAGTTGTAAGACAAGATCTCACTCTTGACTAAATTAACGCTTCGATGCCTGAAAGCTATATTGGGCTGAGGGAGGTGGTTCAACTCTATTTTCCACTTAGCCTCATTCCGCATAAGCTGATCGAAGGGATGTGACAGGTGTTCAAAAAACATGCATGTGGAAAGATAATGATAGAAGAACAAACTGTTTTGGAGAAGCGAAGACAAGAGTTAGACCGTATCATAGTTTAAGTTAGGTACCCCCCAGCTTTAAGCGTCACACTGCACTAGACCAATTGTGAGGTCCATCTCATTAAGAGTGCAATAATTACTCTTATCACCTTAAGTCATGCTGCAAAAAATCACCAAGTCTTTTAATCAAACAACAGAACAATGATGTCTTGCTTACTCAAACTCGAAGATCAGAGAAATATTCACGCTGAGTTAACAGTCAAAGAGGAAGCGTGCCTCGTGTGCACCCAGGGCCACGCCTGGTGTTTCCACAGAAACAGTGTGCATCTTGAAGCCCTTTGAAACAAACAGAAGCGCAGCATCAATCTGCCCTCTACAGATTAAAACCAGACGCTGCACCAGCCACACTGGAACAAGAGGACTAACTACACACACACACACACTCACACATGCACACACTGAACTAACATGCAGCTCTTGTGTTGTTTTCTGCTCACATTCAGCCTGAAAATTGTATAACTGTGTATTGTCCAAACAGACACTTTCAGATATTGTTCACAACTTCTATCAGACCCCGCCCCCACACTCCCACGCACCCGCACGCACACAAACACCACCCCACAGAGGAAACAGCTGCCTGATTGGACAGTGTGAAGACAGCATCAGGTGCCAGAGGAGGACCACAGTAATAAACAACTATGCATGGGTGTCCTGCAGGGTCAGTATCTGGTGGCGACACATCATTTGCCCTCGCGGCAGTGCAACACATCTCCGTCACAGATGGGTTTCCGGTCGGGGAATGTGGCCTGTGGAAGCTTGGGTCACCCCTCTTCCCGTGATGGATGGTCAAGCAAGCTGTTGCATATTGGCAGAACTGGAACCGGCTGTTGTATACGTGAACCACAGCATCCTTAGGACCCGGTCCCGCTAGATAGTGAAGGGCCTCATGGACACCGTAGCTCTGGCTTCCATTTAACATAAAATTAACACACTCGACAAGAACTCACTCTCTATGCCTCCGTGATGAATCCCCAGTCTTCGCTGCTCAGGGGCAAGTGCAGACATGAGTTTAGGGTGAGTGGGGTAATGATGTCAAGGCATATAGTTATGGACAATTGCACGGAACTGAATTAGACTGTGTCAGCCTCAGCACCGGTGCGTCTTCATAAAACCCGCCTCTTCATATGCAACACCTTGAGGTTGGAATGAACCATCTCAGCAAGAAGAAGCTCTCACTGAAACAGATGTTCTGATGCTATGGTCCCAAGCAGGACTGCAGTTGGTCCTCCTTGTCCTTCCACCTCTCCTCCTTGAGCTTCAGCCTGAAGCCAGACCTGTGCCTCTTGTTACCGCACACAATGAATCACGAGTTTCTTTATTTTTTGTTTTTTTTTTTTTCCATCCTGTTTTTCTAAAGTAAAGCTAAACTTTTTTCATTGATTACTTTGTATTCTATGAATGTATACAACCTTGATGATGTGCATCCTTTATTTTTATTTTGTATGTAAATTATTTTCAAAACCGATTTTGAGGTCTACGGTTTAGGGCACGGTCACATTGGTGTTTATACAACCGAATGGCCAAGTGGCCTGGGTTGAAAACGGCCCGCGGTCACATGAACTGTTTTTGCAGAACGTGCCAAGTAACTGTGGCTGTATTAACAACACTCGGGTCCAGCTGGTGGCGCTAATACTAACTAACTCCCCACCTGTCCTGTCTGAGTTGTTTTTTTGCGCTTCTCATTCCTGTTTACAGCTCTGCTACTGTAGCTAAATGCTACTTGTAGCTAAATGCTACTGTAGCGAACTGCTACTCGGGTAGCTAACACTCAGTACGGATCATGTTGTTTAAGGAAAGACATATCTTACACTTTCCACAGTGGCCTGTATGCAAGAGCACAGTTCAAGTGGGTAACATGTGTGGCACGATGTGTGTGCACTGTGTCCCGCGGCGTGGCGCGCACCACACACACACACTCACACGTGCACACACATGTTACCGCACTGAACTGCTGCTCTTTGCATACCCCTTTAGTAACGAGCGTAAGACACTGAGAAACAAATAATGAGAAAGAAAGAATGAAAAGTTTGGCGTACGAGCAGAGTGACCGAGCCGGAGGATACAAGTGTGTGTGTGAGTGTGTGTGTGGTGTGTTGTGTGTGGTGTGTGTGTGCTGGCGATTAAAAAAAATCGATTCGTGATTCTGAATCTATTGCTATAGCACCAGAACTGGATATCAACCATTCACTTTGCAGCCTGTATTATTTCACAGAGGGGCACTACACGGGCACAGCACTAGTATTAAATAACTCTCCTATACAAATTATACAAACAAAAGTAAATTTTTTTTTTTTTTGGATGAGGAATAATTCAGAAAAAAATCATTGTTGAACCCCCACAACAACTAAAATGTGAACAAAAACAAATGCGCTGTGGTTATATGTGTATCCGGTGCATAATAAACAAATCAGCCCCAAAATAAACTGACAGCCTCACAGTGAAACATTTTTGGTACCTTCACCTCCGTGTGTGAAAATTCTGAGATACTTTATTGAGCTATTATACCATTATACTTTTATACCAGGTTGTATGCTTACCACGCTTTTAATAGCGTCAGCTCAATTCAATCACCAACTAACCAAGACAGTTTATATATTTACAGTATATAACCTTTGGCGTTAGAGAAAAAAGGACAAAATGGATTGATAAGAAAACAAAGGAGAGGACAAAGCAGTGTCCGTAGAATGGTAATTATGTTATAAAATAAGAATAAGCAGATTTGTTCCTTTTGTTTACCACAAATGGGATGGCGTGCTAACCCATCACCTACCCCATGAAGCCCAATGGGAATGCTCATAGGTTGAAGTTGTGCCTGTAATGTTTGGATTGCTTAAGGGTGGTTTAATGCCCTACGACAGTGTTTTCCAAACCTTTTTTAAGCGTGGCACACCTTTGCAGTAAACACAATGCCACGGGCACACCAGCAGCCCTAAACGTATACAAAAATGAAAACTCTGCGCTGTGATTAACAATGGAAATTCTAATGAGAATCAAATAAAGCCTATCTTCTTCTGCTTCTCTCATCAAAATGTTTAATAGAGATCTTATCTATGTGTTGTGTCCCCTCTTTCCTCTGTATCTGTAACTTGTGATGCAACACTGAAACATCCCCACTGTGGGACAAATAACATCTCTTACTCTTATGCAAACACCTCTATATAAACTATGTGCACATCCCCGTTCGTCCTCGTCACTCACTCTGCAAAAAGTGATGAAAAATAAGTCAAAAAATAATAAAATTACAATACATGTTTCTTAATTTTAGCACGTTTTTGACGGCCTTAAAAACAAAACTTGCCAATGGGAAAAGCCAACTGAAATGCTTTAAACAGATACAAGAAATGTCGCCCTTGGAATAAGTCCTAAATGTCTTTGTCCCAGTTGGCTAAACTTGTTTTTAAGAGACAGTTCAGAATGTGCTAAAAATTATGATAAAAAACACTCTTGATTCAAGCAATTATTTCCACATATTTTTTATACTTTTTTAACAGTGTAACTGCTGTTATTATTAATAAACTTCCGAGGACACGTGTTGTTTGTGAATGTATCTTTTTAGACGTACAAAAAGCCAAAGGTGAGATAGCATTTTTTTTTTTCCCTGCCGTGTCCTAAAAATAGCGCAGTTTTGGTCTGACACCTACTCATGTTATGTTGCTTAAACTGCGCCGTATCATCCAGTCCAGCAGTCCGGGTTGCGGTCCAGAGGGCACTTGTAATCCGCTCGGCTCTCGTCTCATCTCACTTAAGCCCACGGGCACGGCGAGCGAATTGAAACGGAGAGAGGACGATGTTTTCAATCCATTTGCATCAGGATCAGAGGAGACTGAGAGGACAGAGTCTTACCCGTCCAAGAGGTTTATAGTCTCTTGCCGTAGGCCTGTTCGGTGTGGAGGAAGCTCGTTGGCGATGTTCAGCACCTTCTGGCGTCGGTGCACTGGGGACGGGAAGGGGAACGTTTAGTTGTATGGCAACGGTTCGTAACGCAAAGCAACCTCGAATGCGTAACTCAGCAAGAAAAGGAACATTAACATCAAACTGTAAAATCACAGAGATGAAACCTATCCTAATTGTATGCACAGCATACAGAGCGTATAGATTTGAACATTATCTCACATTTTTAGAGCACTGGTCAGACTGTACAGCATATACTGAAATGCTGACTCCCTGTGCTCCTCAAAGGCCGAGGTTGATTCATATGGCACTATCATGTCACAATGTACTTTTGTGCATTCGTATGGAGAGACTTGTTCACAATCTGGCTGCTTTCAAGTTTATTCTCTGATCCCACCTTCAGACGTAGTGCCTGAGAGGAGTTTGCAAGCTCCCCCTGGTCCGTTTGGGAAGCTCCAGTCTCCTCCCCTCCACTAAGTAACAAGTACAATAGCTTTCCCTCTCTCTGTGGTTTTGAGTTTGAGGTGGCTTGCATCTGTTTGGGATGCCTCCAGGACTACCAGGGGAGGAGACCAGGGGAAGCACCCAGTAAACGTTGGAGGAACTATGTCTCTCAGTCTGGCCTGGGAATACTCAGGATTCCATTCCTGGACAGGCTGCTAAATCGATAGTTTGGAACTTCAGAATTATTTTTTTTTTAAAGCCAAGTAATTTAGGTTGGGGGCTCTCGCATTGTCCCCATAGGAAAATCTTGTTTTTAAAACATGTCAAATCAAGTAAAACACATTATTCATGCATTTGGATTCTTTATATATCACAGTGTAGCTTTACTAGAGTTTTAAGTAGTTTTTTTTGTTGCTTTCTACTGTCAGGCTTACCATAAGTTACAGTGACCTCAGTCACCGGATTAGTTATCTCGCAGAACATGTAGAATGACGCTGATTGCCAGCATTCGACATTCAACAGCAGCCACAGCAGACGTGGTTTGTCTCTGCAACCTGACACTAGTGCATCATCAGGACTTTTGCTCAAACAGTGACACTATGTTACCGAGTTCATCACACCACAGCACCTCCGCACATGAACTGCTGAGTTTCTTACATAGGAGTACTATGAGAAGTGCGCAGAGAGCAGAAGATCACATCCTCTTTCCCCTTAGTGTCCACACAGTCTGCTTCTGTCCAAACAAGCTGGACATAAAATTACATTCCATTTCAAAATTGAGATGATTGACCAAAAAAACCATATTCTGAGAACCATTTTTCTCACGCCCTTTAGTTTTGACATGTTTAACCTCTTTTAATACTCAGAAGCTGCAGAATTTCAGTTAGGACTGGTGAGTAAACAAGCAACCATCATTCCTGCCAACTCCAGGCTCCAGCCATGTAAAGCACACAGCCATGCCATCCTCATGTTAAGTATTTATTTTCAACCTTATATAGATAGAAAACTCTACATGCATCATACCTATGCCAAGCCATAGTTTGTTAAAATGTTGATCAATATGGGTTGATATTATATCATTTTTAAAATGTTCTGTGGCACAATTACAGAATTACAGTCTTTTTTAATGCGATTATAACCTCCTGAGTTTCATTTCATTCATTTATTAAAATACATTTAAAGAGAACATGTATAAACACCCTTCCAGAACGACTGCAGCTCTGTGAATTTAGGGCTCGTAGAATAATTAATTGAATTGAAAATCGAGTTTGCTTTTTAAAATTGTTAACGTTGTGTGTGGGGTGAATTGCCCAGCCTAGTCACGGGGACATTGGTCCATGATCCTCTGCTCGTGTTTGAAGCCTCAGATTCTGCGGAGCCCTGACTGTGACTCTCGATCAATACCGGGTCTGAAACCGAATCGATGCATTCAAGGGGTCCCTTTACTCACACTACTATTAGACACATGATTTTTAAATGCAACAAATTAAAACAGCAAAGTCAATAGTGCATATCAGTTACACGAGCCTGCTTTAAAGCGCCGCTCGCCTCTCAACCAGAGATAATATTAGACACCGGCTGTTTTTCTCCACAACATGAAAGGGTTACGAGGCTTTTAGGCTGTAATGGAAACTCCTGCAAAAGTAATGAAGGTAACTCGTAATTATCTAAGCAAGCAACGACAGTAATATTGGAATCTTTCAGGCGGAGATCCATATAAAGCTGCATATTGAACATTTTTGGGGGAATGTTATTTCTTTTAGCAAAGGGAGAAAGGTAACTGACATGAGGGAGTTATCCGGCGGGGAAGCTCATTGCATCCCACTTAATTAAGAAAAAGTTTTATGTTTTTTATGAGAAAATGTTTTGGTTTTTGAGTAAAATTAAGTCATGTTTGTCTGTTTAAACAACACTGTTTGTTTGAAAAAGTTAAAAGACATGTGTGGTAAATGCCACTTTTTACTCCAGATCAAACCAATAACAGCACTAAAGATACTCAAAATGAAAAAAACTTGAGTGTGTGTTTGAACCTCCTCTGCTCTTAAAGTTTTGTAGTTGATGAAAGTTTATAAGGTTTGGTTCTTGTTAAAAGTTTAAGTTTTTTGTTTTTGTTTTAACTGAAATGAAGGCAATACCTTCGAAGATGGGTTTTGCTGAATTGTTCGAAGTGATTTTTTTGCATAAAGATTTGAGTTTAGATTACTCTTATACTGAAGTGTGGCTAACAAGATTACAGATTCGCGAGTTTTAGAGTTAGTTTTGGGTGGAACAAACCTACATATACATTAAGACACAGTATATTTGGTCCTTTAATCCGTCACAAAAAAAAACAAATCAGACAAATGTCTTTTTCTTACAAAACTTGTTATCTTTTGCAAATGTGAAGACAGAGCCCGTTGAGACACTAATGGACTCTTTTGACTGAGGGGCTTTTATTTATTTAAAGGGACATGGCCTAAAAATGGACTTCTCAGCTAGTCTCATGCTTAAGCTGTTATTTTTATTCTCGATAGACTATGTGTTCCGTCATTGCTCCCAACCCACAGTCCTCTGACATCACATCTAGCCCCTCAACCTGGGGTATTCTAACTTCTCTGACACTTTTCTTTTATGTATCTGTGACATGTGCAGGATTCCAGCTGCTTTGAGCCAACTTTTGTTCTCAAAAGGATATAAGCATGTCTGCGCAGCAATGGGGCGAGCAGTGGACTACTTACGGCGACTAGTTTAATCCAGAACAATTTTAGCTCTATCAAATCATTTCAAATGAATCCTTTGTTAAACCACATGTTCAAACCGGTCCTCATAGGTTGGGCCGCCTTTTTGGTTCAGGTTTTCATTCGACTCACTAGGAGCACACCAGACTCCACCCATTACGTCATGTGAGTCCAGTCTTGACCTGGACCTGGGTGCTCTTGTTTGGGTTGGTAGAATACCTCCAAGCCCGGTGTTAACTAAAAGCCCCGGTGGGTCCAAAGAAGTTATTATAGACAGCAAATCAGTGATTGTCCTTCTAACTCCAGACAGAATAGAACACACCTTCTGCGTCCGGTCAGGTACCCGCTGCTGTCCGGGCGACTCTGGATGCGCGCCGGCTGCCCCTCGTCCAGTCGCTGTCCTCGTCCTGCGTGGATCTCTCCTTGGCCGCCAGGGCGCCCGCAGACACGACACACCTCTCGGCTCCGTCAAGCTGGTCGTAGTGCTCCTGCGTCGATGCGCCTCATTGGCAAACACCCTCTCCCTACCCCTTCGCACGCGCAAGGACGGGATGTCGTGCCCCCGCCCCGCTGTCCCTGTTTGGGATCTTGCCGTTCTGGTCCTGGGCGGCGGATTTCTCGGCTCCTGGTCGTCGAGGCAACGCCACGCTAACATCGGAGCAGTTGTCCCAGCTGCGTGTCGCTGATGGGACGGAGAAGGCGGGAGCATGCTCGGCCAGCTCGTCCCCTTTCTGCTCGCGTCAGGGGGAGGAGGGGTCTGTGGGGGGCATGGATGAGGGGGGTCCCGCCCCACAGGGGTGAATGTCCCTGTGGCGGGGTCCATCCTCAGGCTCAGGTGCAGCTTGGGAGCGAGGCAGCACCCCAGAGGGGAACCCTGTTGCGACGCGAACAGCAGAACATGAGAATGAAACCCTATACCGTTGTCATGACGACGCTGCTACAGCAAACACTCACAAAGAATAAAAAACCAATACAGAACATCCAACGAGGTTCTATTGATTTTCTGCAGAGATTCTACAAATGTATTCGGTTTTACGTTCACGCTAATATAAGATTAAGATATAATAGACTTAAGGGATCTCACACAGGATAAATTACATCTGCCTGGAATAGAATCATCAAGAAGAAAAAATCAAATGTGCAAAGAAAGAAGTGTGCAAACATGTAGATGCAGGATATATTATGTACAATAAAGTGGCAATTAAGAAACATAATAATAGTCTATTAGTTATTGCAGGTTTTTTTTTCATATCAGAGGAACTTCTGTCACTAGTAGCTCTGCCCTTCGTCTAAAAATACTGTTTCAGTTTTTTTGTAACATTTGAAGTCATGTACTGCTTTGAACATCACCCTTTTAAAACGAGCCACAGAGAGAGGGCGGAGAGCACTTATTCAAAGTGACACAGAGAGGCGCAGAGCCACAGAGAGAGGGCGGAGAGCCACAGAGAGAGGCGCAGAGCCACAGAGAGAGGCGCAGAGCCACAGAGAGAGGGCGCAGAGCCACAGAGAGAGGGCGGAGAGCCACAGAGAGAGGCGCAGAGCCACAGAGAGAGACGCAGAGCCATAGAGGGACGGCGCAGAGCCACAGAGAGAGACGCAGAGCCACAAAGAGAGAGGCGCAGAGCCACAGAGAGAGGCGCAGAGCCACAGAGAGAGGGCGCAGAGCCACAGAGAGAGGCGCAGAGCCACAGAGAGAGGGCGGAGAGCCACAGAGAGAGGCGCAGAGCCACAGAGAGAGGGCGCAGAGCCACAGAGAGACGGCGCAGAGCCACAGAGAGAGGCGCAGAGCCACAGAGAGAGGCGCAGAGCCACAGAGAGAGGGCGGAGAGCCACAGAGAGACGGCGCAGAGCCAAAGAGAGAGGCGCAGAGCCACAGAGAGAGGCGCAGAGCCACAGAGAGAGGCGGCAAGCTACAGAGAGAGGCGCAGAGCCACAGAGAGAGGACGCAGAACAACAGAGAGAGGCACAGAGCCACAGAGAGACGGCGCAGAGCCACAGAGAGAGGCGGCAAGCTACAGAGAGAGGCGCAGAGCCACAGAGAGAGGCGCAGACCCACAGAGAGAGGGCGGAGAGCCACAAAGAGAGGCGCAGATCCACAGAGAGAGGCGGCGAGCTACAGAGAGAGGCGCAGAGCCACAGAGAGAGGCGCAGAGCCACAGAGAGAGGGCGGAGAGCCACAGAGAGAGGCGCAGAGCCACAGAGAGAGGGCGCAGAGCCACAGAGAGAGGGCGCAGAGCCACAGAGAGAGGGCGCAGAGCCACAGAGAGAGGCGCAGAGCCACAGAGAGAGGCGCAGAGCCACAGAGAGACGGCGCAGAGCCACAGAGAGAGGCCGCAGAGCCACAGAGAGAGGCGCAGAGCCACAGAGAGAGGCGCAGAGCTACAGAGAGAGGCGCAGAGCTACAGAGAGAGGCGCAGAGCCACAGAGAGAGGCGCAGAGCCACAGAGAGAGGCGCAGAGCCACAGAGAGAGGGCGGAGAGCCACAGAGAGAGGCGCAGAGCCACAGAGAGAGGGCGCAGAGCCACAGAGAGAGGGCGCAGAGCCACAGAGATAGGGCGCAGAGCCACAGAGAGAGGCGCAGAGCCACAGAGAGAGGCGCAGAGCCACAGAGAGACGGCGCAGAGCCACAGAGAGAGGCCGTAGAGCCACAGAGAGAGGCGCAGAGCCAAAGAGAGAGGCGCAGAGCTACAGAGAGAGGCGCAGAGCCACAGAGAGAGGCGCAGAGCCACAGAGAGAGGCGCAGAGCCACAGAGAGAGGGCGG
>OZ035840.1:340000-345000 GCA_964034765.1 Knipowitschia caucasica | reverse complement strand
CTTCAATAACAACAGAACTGAGCCTCCTCAGTCCTCATTCTACAGTCTGAGTCCAGGGGAGCGGACTTCTCTCTCAATGTGGAGCTCCCCGAGGGTGTTTTATATTAGTATAGTTTGACTATGCAGGAGGGTCTTAGAGGGTCTGAGAGGGTCTGAGAGGGTCTGAGAGGGTCTGAGAGGGTCTGAGAGAGTCTGAGAGGGTCTGAGAGGGTCTGAGAGGGTCTGAGAGGGTCTGAGAGGGTCTGAGAGGGTCTGAGAGGGTCTGAGAGGGTCTGAGAGGGTCTGAGAGGGTCTGAGAGGGTCTGAGAGGGTCTGAGAGGGTCTGAGAGAGTCTGTGAGGGTCTGAGAGGGTCTGAGAGGGTCTGAGAGGGTCTAAGAGGGTCTGTGAGGGTCTGAGAGGGTCTGAGAGGGTCTGAGAGAGTCTGAGAGGGTCTGAGAGAGTCTGAGAGGGTCTGAGAGGGTCTGAGAGGGTCTGAGAGGGTCTGAGAGAGTCTGAGAGGGTCTGAGAGAGTCTGAGAGGGTCTGAGAGAGGTCTGAGAGGGTCTGAGAGAGTCTGAGAGGGTCTGAGAGGGTCTAAGAGGGTCTGAGAGGGTCTAAGAGGTCTGAGAGGGTCTGAGAGGTCTGAGAGGGTCTAAGAGGGTCTGAGAGGGTCTGAGAGGGTCTGAGAGGGTCTGAGAGGGTCTGTGAGGGTCTGAGAGGGTCTGAGAGGGTCTGTGAGGGTCTGAGAGGGTCTGAGAGGGTCTGAGAGAGTCTGAGAGGGTCTGAGAGGGTCTGAGAGAGTCTGAGAGGGTCTGAGAGAGTCTGAGAGGGTCTGAGAGAGTCTGAGAGGGTCTGAGAGAGTCTGAGAGGGTCTGAGAGGGTCTAAGAGGGTCTGAGAGGGTCTGAGAGGGTCTGAGAGAGTCTGAGAGGGTCTGAGAGAGTCTGAGAGGGTCTGAGAGAGTCTGAGAGGGTCTGAGAGGGTCTGAGAGAGTCTGAGAGGGTCTGTGAGGGTCTGAGAGGGTCTGTGAGGGTCTGAGAGGGTCTAAGAGGGTCTGAGAGGGTCTGAGAGGGTCTGAGAGAGTCTGAGAGGGTCTGAGAGGGTCTGTGAGGGTCTGAGAGGGTCTAAGAGGGTCTGAGAGAGTCTGAGAGGGTCTGAGAGGGTCTGTGAGGGTCTGAGAGGGTCTAAGAGGGTCTGTGAGGGTCTGAGAGGGTCTGAGAGGGTCTGAGAGAGTCTGAGAGGGTCTGAGAGAGTCTGAGAGGGTCTGAGAGGGTCTGTGAGGGTCTGAGAGGGTCTAAGAGGTCTGAGAGAGGTCTGAGAGAGGTCTGAGAGAGGTCTAAGAGGGTCTGAGAGAGGTCTGAGAGAGGTCTAAGAGGTCTAAGAGGGTCTGAGAGAGTCTGAGAGGGTCTGAGAGGGTCTAGAGAGGTCTGAGAGGGTCTGAGAGGGTCTGAGAGAGTCTGAGAGGGTCTGAGAGAGTCTGAGAGGGTCTGAGAGAGTCTGAGAGGGTCTGAGAGGGTCTGAGAGAGTCTGAGAGGGTCTGTGAGGGTCTGAGAGGGTCTGTGAGGGTCTGAGAGGGTCTAAGAGGGTCTGAGAGGGTCTGAGAGGGTCTGAGAGAGTCTGAGAGGGTCTGAGAGAGTCTGAGAGGGTCTGAGAGGGTCTGTGAGGGTCTGAGAGGGTCTAAGAGGGTCTGAGAGAGTCTGAGAGGGTCTGAGAGGGTCTGTGAGGGTCTGAGAGGGTCTAAGAGGGTCTGTGAGGGTCTGAGAGGGTCTGAGAGGGTCTGAGAGAGTCTGAGAGGGTCTGAGAGAGTCTGAGAGGGTCTGAGAGGGTCTGTGAGGGTCTGAGAGGGTCTAAGAGGGTCTGAGAGAGTCTGAGAGGGTCTGAGAGGGTCTGAGAGGGTCTGAGAGGGTCTGAGAGGGTCTAAGAGGGTCTGAGAGAGTCTGAGAGGGTCTGAGAGGGTCTGAGAGGGTCTGAGAGGGTCTGAGAGGGTCTGAGAGGGTCTGAGAGGGTCTGAGAGGGTCTGAGAGGGTCTGAGAGGGTCTGAGAGGGTCTGTGAGGGTCTGAGAGGGTCTGAGAGGGTCTGAGAGAGTCTGAGAGGGTCTGAGAGGGTCTGAGAGGGTCTGAGAGAGTCTGAGAGGGTCTGAGAGGGTCTGAGAGAGTCTGAGAGGGTCTGAGAGGGTCTGAGAGGGTCTGAGAGGGTCTGAGAGGGTCTGAGAGAGTCTGAGAGGGTCTGAGAGGGTCTGAGAGGGTCTAAGAGGGTCTGTGAGGGTCTGAGAGGGTCTGAGAGGGTCTGTGAGGGTCTGAGAGGGTCTGAGAGGGTCTGAGAGAGTCTGTGAGGGTCTGAGAGGGTCTGAGAGGGTCTGAGAGGGTCTGAGAGGGTCTAAGAAGGTCTGAGAGGGTCTGAGAGGGTCTGAGAGGGTCTGTGAGGGTCTGAGAGGGTCTAAGAAGGTCTGAGAGGGTCTGAGAGGGTCTGTGAGGGTCTGAGAGGGTCTGAGAGGGTCTGAGAGGGTCTGAGAGGGTCTGAGAGGGTCTAAGAGGGTCTGAGAGAGTCTGAGAGGGTCTAAGGGGCGGCACGGTGGCTGAGTGGTTAGCACTCTCCCCTCTCAGCAAGAAGGTCCTGGGTTTGAATCCCAGTCGGAACAGGGCCTTTCAGAGTGGAGTTTGCATGTTCTCCCTGTGTCTGCGTAGGTTTCCTCCGGGTACTCCGGTTTCCTCTATCACTAAAAACAGGTGCAATAGTTCAGGGTGAATGAGTGTGTGTTTGTGAGTGTGACTGTGACGACGGATGAAAAATGCCAAAGCTACGATCCAGACTGAACTGTCCAACCACAACAACTACACACACATGTTTCCACGTTCAGGTGTGTCTGTGTGTCTGTGTGTCTGTGTGTGTGCGTGTCTGTGTGTCTGCGTCTGTGTGTGTCTGTGTGTCTGTGTGTGTGTGTGTGTGTGTGTGTGTGTCTGTGTGTCTGCGTCTGTGTGTGTCTGTGTGTCTGTGTGTGTGTGTGTGTGTGCGTGTCTGTGTGTGTGCTGTGTGTCTGTGTGTCTGCGTGTCTGTGTGTGTCTGCGTGTCTGTGTCTGCGTCTGTGTGTGTCTGCGTGTGTCTGTGTGTCTGCGTGTATGTCTGTGTGTGTCTGTGTGTCTGTGTCTGTGTGTCTGCGTGTCTGCGTGTCTGTGTGTCTGCGTGTCTGTGTGTCTGCGTGTCTGTGTGTCTGCGTGTCTGCGTGTGTCTGTGTGTTTGCGTGTATGTGTGTCTGTGTGTCTGCGTGTTTGTGTGTCTGCGTGTTTGTGTGTCTGCGTGTCTGTGTGTCTGTGTGTCTGCGTGTCTGTGTGTCTGCGTGTTTGTGTGTCTGTGTCTCTGCGTGTCTGCGTGTGTCTGTGTGTCTGCGTGTATGTGTGTCTGCGTGTCTGCGTGTGTCTGTGTGTCTGCGTGTGTGCGTGTGTCTGTGTGTCTGCGTGTATGTGTGTCTGCGTGTCTGCGTGTGTCTGTGTGTCTGCGTGTTTGTGTGTCTGCGTGTATGTGTGTCTGCTTGTGTCTGTGTGTCTGCGTGTATGTGTGTCTGCGTGTGTCTGTGTGTCTGCGTGTTTGTGTGTCTGCGTGTCTGCGTGTGTCTGTGTGTTTGCGTGTCTGCGTGTGTCTGTGTGTCTGCGTGTATGTGTGTCTGCGTGTGTCTGCGTGTGTCTGCGTGTCTGCGTGTCTGCGTGTGTCTGTGTGTCTGTGTGTCTGCGTGTATGTGTGTCTGCGTGTCTGCGTCTGTGTGTGTCTGCGTGTGTCTGCGTGTATGTGTGTCTGCGTGTATGTGTGTCTGCGTGTCTGCGTGTGTCTGCGTGTGTCTGTGTGTCTGCGTGTATGTGTGTCTGCGTGTCTGCGTGTGTCTGTGTGTCTGCGTGTTTGTGTGTCTGCGTGTATGTGTGTCTGCTTGTGTCTGTGTGTCTGCGTGTTTGTGTGTCTGCGTGTGTCTGTGTGTTTGCGTGTCTGCGTGTGTCTGTGTGTCTGCGTGTATGTGTGTCTGCGTGTGTCTGTGTGTATGTGTGTCTGTGTGTCTGCGTGTGTCTGTGTGTCTGTCTGTGTCTGCGTCTGTGTGTGTCTGCGTGTGTCTGCGTGTGTCTGTGTCTGCGTGTATGTGTGTCTGCGTGTCTGCGTGTCTGCGTGTGTCTGTGTGTCTGCGTGTGTGCGTGTGTCTGTGTGTCTGCGTGTATGTGTGTCTGCGTGTCTGCGTGTATGTGTGTCTGTGTGTCTGCGTGTGTCTGTGTGTCTGCGTGTATGTGTGTCTGCGTGTGTCTGTGTGTCTGCGTGTTTGTGTGTCTGCGTGTATGTGTGTCTGCTTGTGTCTGTGTGTCTGCGTGTTTGTGTGTCTGCGTGTGTCTGTGTGTTTGCGTGTCTGCGTGTGTCTGTGTGTCTGCGTGTATGTGTGTCTGCGTGTGTCTGCGTGTGTCTGTGTGTCTGCGTGTGTCTGTGTGTCTGCGTGTATGTGTGTCTGTGTGTCTGCGTGTGTCTGTGTGTCTGTGTCTGCGTCTGTGTGTGTCTGCGTGTGTCTGCGTGTCTGTGTCTCTGCGTGTCTGCGTGTGTCTGTGTGTCTGCGTGTATGTGTGTCTGCGTGTCTGCGTGTGTCTGTGTGTCTGTGTGTCTGCGTGTATGTGTGTCTGCGTGTCTGCGTGTGTCTGTGTGTCTGCGTGTTTGTGTGTCTGCGTGTATGTGTGTCTGCTTGTGTCTGTGTGTCTGCGTACGTGTGTCTGCGTGTGTCTGTGTGTCTGCGTGTTTGTGTGTCTGCGTGTCTGCGTGTGTCTGTGTGTTTGCGTGTCTGCGTGTGTCTGTGTGTCTGTGTGTGTGCGTGTGTGTGTCTGTGTGTCTGCGTGTCTGTGTGTCTGCGTGTCTGTGTGTCTGCGTCTGTGTGTGTCTGTGTGTCTGTGTCTGTGTGTGTCTGCGTGTCTGCGTGTATGTGTGTCTGCGTGTTTGTGTGTCTGTGTGTATGTGTGTCTGTGTGTCTGCGTGTGTCTGCGTGTGTGTGTCTGCGTTTCTGCGTGT
>OZ035840.1:287500-325000 GCA_964034765.1 Knipowitschia caucasica | reverse complement strand
GCCCACGGGGCCCGGCCGGGCTCAGCCCGAAGGGATGACGTGGGCAGTCCCTCCTGTGGGCCCACCACCCGCAGAGGGGTCCGTGGCGGCTCGGTGCAGAGAGGACAGGGCAGCAGTCGAAGGCGGAGACCTCGGCGACCCAGTCCGCACACCCAACATCTGGCTCTTGGGACGTGGGACGTCACCTCACTGGGGGGGAAGGAGCCCGAGCTTGTGGGGGAGGTCGAGAGATACCTAGAGATAGTCGGCCTCACCTCCACACACAGCTTGGGCTCTGGAACCCAACTCCTTGAGAGGGGTTGGACGCTCCACTTTTCTGGTGTTTCTCGCGGGGAGAGGCGGCGAGCTGGGGTGGCCATACTCATTGCCCCCCATCTCAGCCGCCACGTGTTGGAGTTCTCCCCGGTGAATGAGAGGGTCGCGTCCCTCCGCCTTCGGGTGGGGGACAAGTCTCTCATTATTGTGACGGCCTACGGGCCTAACGGTAGTGCAGAGTACCCGGCCTTCTTGGAGTCCTTGGGAGGGGTACTGGACGGTGCACCGCCCGGGGACTCTGTTATTCTCCTGGGGGACTTTAACGCCCATGTGGGAAGCGCCAGTGACACTTGGAGAGGGGTGATCGGGAAGAACGGCCCCGCTGATCTGAACCCGAGCGGTGTTCAGTTGCTGGACTTCTGTGCTAGTCACGGTTTGTCCATCACGAACACCATGTTTGAGCACAAGGGTGTCCACCAGTGCACGTGGCACCAGGACACCCTAGGCCGGAGGTCGATGATCGACTTTGTTGTCGTATCATCTGACCTTCGGCCGCGTGTTTCGGACACTCGGGTAAAGAGAGGGGCGGAGCTGTCAACCGATCACCACCTGGTCGTGAGTTGGATCCGCTGGCAGGGGAAGAAGCCGGTCAGACCTGGCAGACCCAAGCGTGTAGTGAGGGTCTGCTGGGAACGTCTCGCTGAGACCCCTGTCAGACGGACTTTCAACTCACACCTCCGGGAGAGCTTCTCCCAGGTCCCGGCGGAGGAGGGGGATATTGAGTCTGAGTGGACCATGTTCTCTTCCTCTATCGCCGATGCGGCGGCTCGTAGCTGTGGTCGCAAGGTCTCTGGTGCTGGTCCCGGCGGCAACCCCCGAACCCGGTGGTGGACACCGGCAGTAAGGGATGCCGTCAGGCTGAAGAAGGAGTCCTATCGAGCCATGATGGTTCGGGGGACTCCTCAGGCAGCTGTCCAGTACCGGCAGGCCAAGCGTGCCGCGGCCCGGGCTGTTGCAGAGGCAAAAACCCGGGACTGGGAGGAATTTGGAGAGTCCATGGAGCATAACTATCGGTCGGCCTCGAAGAGATTCTGGCAAACTGTCCGGCGCCTCAGGAGGGGGAAGCAGTTCTTTGCCAACACCGTGTACGGTGCGGGGGGTGAGCTGCTGACCTCGACCGGGGATATTGTCGGACGGTGGAAGGAATACTTTGAGGTTCTCCTCAATCCGCCCGTCACGTCCTCCGCTCCGGAGGCAGAGGCTGAGGATGTTGGGGCGGATACTTCTGTCACCCTGGCAGAGGTCACCAAGGTGGTTGGCAGCCTCCTTGGTGGCAAGGCGCCGGGAGTGGATGAGATCCGTCCTGACTATCTAAAGTCTCTGGATGTTGTAGGACTGTCTTGGCTGACACGTCTCTGCAACATCGCGTGGCAATCGGGGGCGGTGCCAATGGAGTGGCAGACCGGGGTGGTGGTCCCTCTCTACAAGAAGGGGGACCGGAGGGTGTGTTCCAATTATCGTGGGATCACACTCCTCAGCCTCCCTGGTAAGGTTTACTCCAAGGTACTGGAGAGGAGGTTACGGCCGGTGGTCGAATCTCGGATTCAGGAGGAGCAGTGTGGTTTTCGTCCCGGCCGTGGAACACTGGACCAGCTCTACACTCTCCATCGGATACTCGAGGGTTCATGGGAGTTCACCCAACCTGTCCACATGTGCTTTGTGGATTTGGAGAAGGCGTTCGACCGTGTTCCCCGGGGTGTCCTTTGGGGGGTTCTCCGGGAGTACGGGGTCGGGGGTCCTCTACTGAGGGCCATCCGATCCCTGTATGACCGGAGCCAGAGCTGTGTTCGCATTGCCGGCAGTAAGTCAGACCTGTTCCCGGTGCATGTTGGCCTCCGCCAGGGCTGCCCTTTGTCACCGATTCTGTTCACTGTATTCATGGACAGAATTTCTAGGCGCAGCCAGGGGTCGGAGGGGGTCCGGTTCGGGGACCACAGGATTTCATCTCTGTTGTTTGCGGACGATGTCGTCCTGTTGGCTCCAACGAACCAGGACCTACAACATGCACTGGGACGGTTTGCAGCCGAGTGTGAAGCGGCTGGGATGAGAATCAGCACCTCCAAATCTGAGGCCATGGTGCTCGACCGGAAAAAGGTGCCTTGCCCTCTCCGGGTGGGAGGAGAGGCCCTTCCTCAAGTGGAGGAGTTCAAGTATCTCGGGGTCTTGTTCACGAGTGAGGGAAGGATGGAGCGTGAGATTGACAGGCGGATCGGTGCAGCGTGCGCAGTGATGCGGTCGCTGCATCGGACCGTTGTGGTAAAGAGGGAGCTGAGCCGAAAGGCAAAGCTCTCAATTTACCGGTCAATCTTCGTCCCCTCCCTCACCTATGGTCATGAGCTTTGGGTAATGACCGAAAGAACAAGATCGCGGATACAAGCGGTCGAAATGAGCTTCCTCCGCAGAGTGGCTGGGCGCTCCCTTAGAGATAGGGTGAGGAGCTCAGTCACACGGGAGGAGCTCGGAGTAGAACCGCTGCTACTCCACGTCGAGAGGAACCAGTTGAGGTGGCTCGGGCATCTGTTCCGGATGCCTCCTGGACGCCTCCCTGGGGAGGTGTTCCGGGCATGTCCCACCGGGAGGAGGCCCCGAGGAAGACCCAGGACACAGAGGGACTATGTCTCTCAGCTGGCCTGGGAACGCCTTGGGGTCCCCCCGGACGAGCTGGAGGAAGTGTGTGTGGATAGGGAAGTCTGGGCGTCTCTGCTTAGACTGCTGCCCCCGTGACCCGGCAACGGATGAAGCGGAAGAAAATGGATGGATGGATGGATGGATGGATGGATTTTGGAGTAACACAATACTGAGAGTGCACCACCGGGTCCGTCAGAACACACTGAGCGACACCGGGTCTGTCAGAACACACTGAGCGACACCACCGGGTCTGTCAGAACACACTGAGCGACACCGGGTCTGTCAGAACACACTGAGTGACGACACCGGGTCTGTCAGAACACACTGAGTGACGACACCGGGTCTGTCAGAACACACTGAGCGACACCGGGTCTGTCAGAACACACTGAGCGACACCGGGTCTGTCAGAACACACTGAGCCACACCGGGTCTGTCAGAACACACTGAGTGACGACACCGGGTCTGTCAGAACACACTGAGTGACGACACCGGGTCTGTCAGAACACACTGAGCGACACCGGGTCTGTCAGAACACACTGAGCGACACCGGGTCTGTCAGAACACACTGAGCGACACCGGGTCTGTCAGAACACACTGAGCGACACCGGGTCCGTCAGAACACACTGAGTCACACCGGGTCTGTCAGAACACACTGAGTGACGACACCGGGTCTGTCAGAACACACTGAGTGACGACACCGGGTCTGTCAGAACACGCTGAGCGACACCGGGTCTGTCAGAACACACTGAGCGACACCGGGTCTGTCAGAACACACTGAGCCACACCGGGTCTGTCAGAACACACTGAGTGACGACACCGGGTCTGTCAGAACACACTGAGTGACGACACCGGGTCTGTCAGAACACACTGAGCGACACCGGGTCTGTCAGAACACACTGAGCGACACCGGGTCTGTCAGAACACACTGAGCGACACCGGGTCTGTCAGAACACACTGAGCGACACCGGGTCCGTCAGAACACACTGAGTGACGACACCGGGTCTGTCAGAACACACTGAGCGACACCGGGTCTGTCAGAACACACTGAGCGACACCGGGTCTGTCAGAACACACTGAGCGACACCGGGTCCGTCAGAACACATTGAGTGACGACACCGGGTCTGTCAGAACACACTGAGCGACACCGGGTCCGTCAGAACACACTGAGTGACGACACCGGGTCTGTCAGAACACACTGAGCGACACCGGGTCTGTCAGAACACACTGAGCGACACCGGGTCTGTCAGAACACACTGAGCGACACCGGGTCCGTCAGAACACACTGAGTGACGACACCGGGTCTGTCAGAACACACTGAGCAACACCACCGGGTCTGTCAGAACACACTGAGCGACACCGGGTCTGTCAGAACACACTGAGCGACACCACCGGGTCCGTCAGAACACACTGAGTGACGACACCGGGTCTGTCAGAACACACTGAGCGACACCGGGTCTGTCAGAACACACTGAGCGACACCGGGTCTGTCAGAACACACTGAGCGACACCACAGGGTCTGTCAGAACACACTGAGCGACACCACCGGGTCTGTCAGAACACACTGAGCGACACCACCGGGTCCGTCAGAACACACTGAGCGACACCGGGTCCGTCAGAACACACTGAGCGACACCGGGTCTGTCAGAACACACTGAGCGACACCGGGTCTGTCAGAACACACTGAGCGACACCGGGTCTGTCAGAACACACTGAGCGACACCGGGTCTGTCAGAACACACTGAGCGACACCGGGTCTGTCAGAACACACTGAGCGACACCGGGTCCGTCAGAACACACTGAGCGACACCGGGTCTGTCAGAACACACTGAGCGACACCGGGTCTGTCAGAACACACGAAGCGACACCACCGGGTCTGTCAGAACACACTGAGCGACACCGGGTCCGTCAGAACACACTGAGCGACACCACCGGGTCTGTCAGAACACACTGAGCGACACCGGGTCTGTCAGAACACACTGAGCGACACCGGGTCTGTCAGAACACACTGAGCGACACCGGGTCTGTCAGAACACACTGAGCGACACCGGGTCCGTCAGAACACATTGAGTGACGACACCGGGTCTGTCAGAACACACTGAGCGACACCGGGTCCGTCAGAACACACTGAGTGACGACACCGGGTCTGTCAGAACACACTGAGCGACACCGGGTCTGTCAGAACACACTGAGCGACACCGGGTCTGTCAGAACACACTGAGCGACACCGGGTCCGTCAGAACACACTGAGTGACGACACCGGGTCTGTCAGAACACACTGAGCAACACCACCGGGTCTGTCAGAACACACTGAGCGACACCGGGTCTGTCAGAACACACTGAGCGACACCACCGGGTCCGTCAGAACACACTGAGTGACGACACCGGGTCTGTCAGAACACACTGAGCGACACCGGGTCTGTCAGAACACACTGAGCGACACCGGGTCTGTCAGAACACACTGAGCGACACCACAGGGTCTGTCAGAACACACTGAGCGACACCACCGGGTCTGTCAGAACACACTGAGCGACACCACCGGGTCCGTCAGAACACACTGAGCGACACCGGGTCCGTCAGAACACACTGAGCGACACCGGGTCCGTCAGAACACACTGAGCGACACCGGGTCTGTCAGAACACACTGAGCAACACCACCGGGTCTGTCAGAACACACTGAGCGACACCGGGTCTGTCAGAACACACTGAGCGACACCGGGTCTGTCAGAACACACTGAGCGACACCGGGTCCGTCAGAACACACTGAGCGACACCGGGTCTGTCAGAACACACTGAGCGACACCGGGTCTGTCAGAACACACGAAGCGACACCACCGGGTCTGTCAGAACACACTGAGCGACACCGGGTCCGTCAGAACACACTGAGCGACACCACCGGGTCTGTCAGAACACACTGAGCGACACCGGGTCCGTCAGAACACACTGAGCGACACCGGGTCCGTCAGAACACACTGAGCGACACCGGGTCCGTCAGAACACACTGAGCGACACCGGGTCCGTCAGAACATTCAGCTTTAACCCGTATTTAGGCCTAGTCTTTTTTCCGAGGTCTGTTCACTGAATATGGACCAGTGACTTAAAGTAATAACTTAGTAATTAACTGTGTAACTGAAAGGTATAAGTAACTACTCATCTAAAGGTAACTAAGTAACTACTCATCTAAAGGTAACTAAGTAACTACTCATCTAAAGGTAACTAAGTAACTACTCATCTAAAGGTAACTAAGTAACTACTCATCTAAAGGTAACTAAGTAACTACTCATCTAAAGGTAACTAAGTAACTACTCATCTAAAGGTAACTAAGTAACTACTCATCTAAATGTAACTAAGTAACTACTCATCTAAAGGTAACTAAGTAACTAGTGAAGTCTTTTCCTCTGCTGCATTTAAATAAAGAATCTTGCAATAGGCACAGTTTGTTTAGTAAATCCCAAACATCACGGCCCTTACAATGATCAGAAGTCCATAGAACGGTCTCTGTAGGAACTCCTCCTGCTGTTTTTATCTGTTTTTACTCCCATTATAGAGTGATTTAGTCCCAACATCACGCACTCAGCGGCTACACATCATGATGGGTCTGTTTTGTTTTGTTATAAATGAGCATTTATTTACATCCTTAAACACCTGAAAATCTGCTCAAAACCACTGAACAAAATAACACTGTTAATATCAACATACAGGAGTGACTCAGATAAAACCAAACTGTTTAAGTAGGACTGTAGGGTAGGGTAGGGTAGGGTAGGGTAGGGTAGAGTAGAGTAGGGTAGGGTAGAGTAGAGTAGGGTAGGGTAGGGTAGGGTAGAGTAGGGTAGGGTAGAGTAGGGTAGAGTAGAGTAGGGTAGAGTAGGGTAGAGTAGGGTAGGGTAGAGTAGGGTAGAGTAGAGTAGGGTAGAGTAGGGTAGGGTAGAGTAGAGTAGGGTAGGGTAGAGTAGGGTAGAGTAGAGTAGGGTAGGGTAGAGTAGGGTAGAGTAGGGTAGGGTAGAGTAGGGTAGAGTAGAGTAGGATAGAGTAGGGTAGAGTAGGGCAGGGTAGAGTAGAGTAGAGTAGAGTAGGGTAGGGTAGAGTAGGGTAGGGTAGAGTAGGGTAGGGTAGAGTAGGGTAGAGTATGGTAGAGTAGGGTAGAGTAGGGTAGGGTAGGGTAGGGTAGAGTAGGGTAGGGTAGGGTAGGGTAGAGTAGGGTAGGGTAGGGTAGGGTAGAGTAGGGTAGGGTAGGGTAGGGTAGAGTAGGGTAGGGTAGAGTAGGGTAGAGTATGGTAGAGTAGAGTATGGTAGAGTAGAGTAGGGTAGAGTAGGGTAGGGTAGGGTAGGGTAGAGTAGGGTAGGGTAGAGTAGGGTAGAGTATGGTAGAGTAGGGTAGGGTAGGGTAGAGTAGGGTAGGGTAGAGTAGGGTAGAGTAGGGTAGGGTAGAGTAGAGTAGGGTAGGGTAGAGTAGAGTAGGGTAGGGTAGATTAGGGTAGAGTAGGGTAGGGTAGAGTAGAGTAGGGTAGAGTAGGGTAGAGTAGGCTGGGGTAGAGTAGGGTAGAGTAGGGTAGGGTAGAGTAGAGTATAGGGATAGGTCTGGTGGAAACGGGCCTCTTGGAAACACAGTGAGTAAATGGCCTCAGAACAGAACCAGACTGAAGTCTGAGCTGGATGTTTGCCAAATGCAGAATATAATGATCTTTCCACCCACCAGGGGGCGCTACTTAAGACGCCCAAATCTGAATGATGTAGAAGTTATTTTGAGCTCTCGGGCGTCTCTTTAACGTCTCGCGTATTGGTGGGGCTTAAACCCAACCTGAGGCCAACAGCAGCTCGCGACTCCAGAGGAGAGACAGACTTTGTGCAGGAGAATAAAGGAAAACTAATTTGGTTCGTGCTGTTTAAGCCCTCTGCAGGCGGGGGGAGTGGGGGGGAGTGGGGGGGGGGGGAGGAGCGGGAGGAGCAGGGGGAGGAGCGGGAGGAGCGGGAGGAGCTGTGGGCAACGGAAAAAAACAACTGAACTACAGAGAAACAGGCTTTGGAAAGAAGAGAGATGTAGACAAGAACAGAAGGAGAGAGGACTGGCCTCCTGCTGGGACTCTGAGGAGCACAGGGACTGGACTCCTGCTGGGACTCTGAGCACAGGGACTGGCCTCCTGCTGGGACTCTGAGGAGCACAGGGACTGGACTCCTGCTGGGACTCTGAGCACAGGGACTGGCCTCCTGCTGGGACTCTGAGGAGCACAGGGACTGGCCTCCTGCTGGGACTCTGAGGAGCACAGGGACTGGCCTCCTGCTGGGACTCTGAGGAGCACAGGGACTGGCCTCCTGCTGGGACTCTGAGGAGCACAGGGACTGGCCTCCTGCTGGGACTCTGAGGAGCACAGGGACTGGACTCCTGCTGGGACTCTGAGGAGCACAGGGACTGGCCTCCTGCTGGGACTCTGAGGAGCACAGGGACTGGCCTCCTGCTGGGACTCTGAGGAGCACAGGGACTGGACTCCTGCTGGGACTCTGAGGAGCACAGGGACTGGACTCCTGCTGGGACTCTGAGGAGCACAGGGACTGGCCTCCTGCTGGGACTCTGAGGAGCACAGGGACTGGCCTCCTGCTGGGACTCTGAGGAGCACAGGGACTGGCCTCCTGCTGGGACTGGGGTGGGGCGGGTGGATCCAGGACTCAGGCTGTAGAACACTTTCTTAACTTTAACACCACAAACTCACATTTTCACACCAAAGTCTTATCCAGGAACAGAACGACAACATGCGCTCGTTGGACCGACCTCAGAGACCAGATTATAGCCATATGCTCACATCTGTGCCTGGGTACACTGGGTACACTGGGTACACTGGGTACACTGGGTACACTGGGTACAATGGATACAATGGGTACACTGGGTACACTGGGTACACTGGGTACAATGGATACAATGGATACACTGGGTATACTGAGTACAATGGGTACAATGGATACAATGGGTACACTGGGTACACTGGATACAATGGATACACTGGGTACACTGGGTACAATGGATACAATGGATACACTGGGTACACTGGGTACACTGGGTACAATGGATACACTGGGTACACTGGGTACACTGGGTACACTGGGTACACTGGGTACACTGGGTACAATGGATACAATGGATACACTGGGTATACTGGGTACAATGGGTACAATGGATACAATGGGTACACTGGGTACACTGGGTACAATGGATACAATGGATACACTGGGTACACTGGGTACAATGGATACACTGGGTACACTGGTTACACTGGGTACACTGGGTACAATGGATACACTGGGTACAATGGATACACTGGGTACACTGGGTACAATGGATACACTGGGTACAATGGATACACTGGGTACACTGGGTACACTGGGGTACACTGGGTACAATGGATACACTGGGTACACTGGGTACACTGGTTACACTGGGTACACTGGGTACACTGGGTACACAGACTGTGATAAATGGAGCCAGGATTATGTGGCGGCATCGACTGAAGCGGCTTCATCCCGGCTCCTGACGCAGAGAGCATTAAAACAGAACCAGGGATTAAGGAAACCAACTCAACTCGAGCTGTACATGTTAATAATAATAATAATAATAATAATAATAATAATAATAATAATAATAATAATCTGAACGACGACGGGAGCGGAGCCCGACAACCATTTCTGAGACAATTTATTTATGGAAGAGTATTTGTAGTTCATCGTTATCGCCTTTATTAGAAAACCTCAAAGCCTGTGTTTACACTCAGTACTTCTCTGGCTGAACACCTCGAGCTTTAGGTTAGTTTAGTTTAGTTTAGTTTAGTTTAGTTTAGTTTAGTTGGTGTGGTTTATACTCGCTTGTACCCAACATGGAAATGACTAATAAATAAATAATAAATAGATTTTGGTTCTCTATAGAATTGAAAGTGGAAAGAGTAGATGTTGCTCCTCATGTTTCTGCTTTAACTGATCAAAAACAGTCACTTCTTACAGAAATGAGAAAGTTTCGAGCTACTTTTTTTCAATATTAAACGTGGGATAGTTGTGGTTTATGATCAGGTGCGGCTTGTCAAATGTTTGGAGGCAAAGACGTCTGACAGACCCAGACAGACTCTCACAAAGACAGAAAGCAGAATCATACTTTTAGAGCAGATTCTGGACAGAAATGTGAGCGGGTTGTATTTGGCAAATCAACAGTTACATAAATGGGAAAAAGCCGAGAAAAGCGAGTCACCTTCAAAGTAGATTTCCTAATTACAACTATTCAATACAAGACACCTCTTGGAACACTCTCAGCAAAACATTAAAACCATGATTAAAAAACAACTAAAATCCAACAGGATTTACTTTCATTTGGAGCTGTTTTTTCTTCCAACACTCCCCTTGCTCCATTAAAAACACATTTATCCTCCTGGAACAGTTTGAGCTGATCTGGACGGCCTTGGACGGCCTTGGACGGCCTTGGACGGCACTGTCTGTCCTCGCAGATCAGTCGCCCTCAGAGCTTACGGTCTTCAAGAATGAGATGACATAAAAAACCTCAGCGGGAGGAAAGGAGGCTGAAACTTTTACCACAGCTGAAAGTGGACTAAAGCAGGACAGGAACAGGTCTAAAAACCCGGTCTACATGTGGACTGGGACTGGACCAAAGTTAGAATCCCGGTGAGGAACCACAGCAGAGTTAAAACGGTCTAACCGTTTAGAAAGACTTTATAAAGAAATAAAAAGGTGAATATCTCGCTCAAAGTCAGTGAGTGGAAAACAGGCTTCACTTTGACTCTGAGCTGTAGAAGTTTGCTTAAATAACTGCAGTTATTTTCCCTAGAAGCCAATTACATGGTTTTTATTGTAGCTTTCTACGAACAGTAAATGTTTCTATAGAAACTGACAAGAATCAGCTACAATTATCTTTGTGTTGAAAAACTGATCCACCTTCATCACCTCCAGACTTTCCTACAGCAATAGTTCCTCTATGGTCTCCTGCTCATCTCCGAAACACACATCCAGAACTCTACTGTCCATTGGCTCAGCCCCACCCGCCCCAGAGACTACACCACCCCAACACCACCCACACCCGCCCCAGAGACTACACCACCCCAACACCACCCACACCCGCCCCAGAGACTACACCACCCCAACACCACCCACACCCGCCCCAGAGACTGCACCACCCCAACACCACCCACACCCGCCCCAGAGACTACACCACCCCAACACCACCCACACCCGCCCCAGAGACTACACCACCCCAACACCACCCACACCCGCCCCAGAGACTGCACCACCCCAACACCACCCACACCCGCCCCAGAGACTACACCACCCCAACACCACCCACACCCGCCCCAGAGACTACACCACCCCAACACCACCCACACCCGCCCCAGAGACTGCACCACCCCAACACCACCCACACCCGCCCCAGAGACTGCACCACCCCAACACCACCCACACCCGCCCCAGAGACTACACCACCCCAACACCACCCACACCCGCCCCAGAGACTACACCACCCCAACACCACCCACACCCGCCCCAGAGACTGCACCACCCCAACACCACCCACACCCGCCCCAGAGACTGCACCACCCCAACACCACCCACACCCGCCCCAGAGACTACACCACCCCAACACCACCCACACCCGCCCCAGAGACTACACCACCCCAACACCACCCACACCCGCCCCAGAGACTGCACCACCCCAACACCACCCACACCCGCCCCAGAGACTACACCACCCCAACACCACCCACACCCGCCCCAGAGACTGCACCACCCCAACACCACCCACACCCGCCCCAGAGACTGCACCACCCCAACACCACCCACACCCGCCCCAGAGACTACACCACCCCAACACCACCCACACCCGCCCCAGAGACTACACCACCCCAACACCACCCACACCCGCCCCAGAGACTACACCACCCCAACACCACCCACACCCGCCCCAGAGACTACACCACCCCAACACCACCCACACCCGCCCCAGAGACTACACCACCCCAACACCACCCACACCCGCCCCAGAGACTACACCACCCCAACACCACCCACACCCGCCCCAGAGACTACACCACCCCAACACCACCCACACCCGCTCCAGAGACTACACCACCCCAACCCGCCCCAGAGACTACACCACCCCAACACCACCCACACCCGCCCCAGAGACTACACCACCCCAACACCACCCACACCCGCCCCAGAGACTGCACCACCCCAACACCACCCACACCCGCCCCAGAGACTACACCACCCCAACACCACCCACACCCGCCCCAGAGACTACACCACCCCAACACCACCCACACCCGCCCCAGAGACTACACCACCCCAACACCACCCACACCCGCCCCAGAGACTACACCACCCCAACACCACCCACACCCGCCCCAGAGACTGCACCACCCCAACACCACCCACACCCGCCCCAGAGACTACACCACCCCAACACCACCCACACCCGCCCCAGAGACTGCACCACCCCAACACCACCCACACCCGCCCCAGAGACTGCACCACCCCAACACCACCCACACCCGCCCCAGAGACTACACCACCCCAACACCACCCACACCCGCCCCAGAGACTACACCACCCCAACACCACCCACACCCGCCCCAGAGACTACACCACCCCAACACCACCCACACCCGCCCCAGAGACTACACCACCCCAACACCACCCACACCCGCCCCAGAGACTACACCACCCCAACACCACCCACACCCGCCCCAGAGACTACACCACCCCAACACCACCCACACCCGCCCCAGAGACTACACCACCCCAACACCACCCACACCCGCTCCAGAGACTACACCACCCCAACCCGCCCCAGAGACTACACCACCCCAACACCACCCACACCCGCCCCAGAGACTACACCACCCCAACACCACCCACACCCGCTCCAGTGACCACACCACCCCAACACCACCCACACCCGCCCCAGAGACTACACCACCCCAACACCACCCACACCCGCCCCAGAGACTACACCACCCCAACACCACCCACACCCGCTCCAGTGACCACACCACCCCAACACCACCCACACCCGCTCCAGAGACTACACCACCCCAACACCCACCCACACCCGCCCCAGAGACTACACCACCCACACCCGCCCCAGAGACTACACCACCCACACCCGCCCCAGAGACTACACCCCCAACACCACCCACACCCGCCCCAGAGACTACACCACCCCAACACCACCCACACCCGCCCCAGAGACTACACCACCCCAACACCACCCACACCCGCCCCAGAGACTACACCACCCACACCCGCCCCAGAGACTACACCACCCCAACACCACCCACACCCGCCCCAGAGACTACATCACCCCAACACCACCCACACCCGCTCCAGAGACTACACCACTGGAGTGGTGTTGGTTGGTGACCAACACCACCCACACCAACACCACCCACACCCGCCCCAGAGACTACACCACCCCAACACCACCCACACCCGCCCCAGAGACTACACCACCCCAACACCACCCACACCCGCTCCAGTGACCACACCACCCACCACCACCCCACACCCGCTCCAGTGACCACACACCCCAACACCACCCACACCCGCCCCAGAGACTACACCACCCCTGTCCTCAAACACCACCCACACCCGCTCCAGAGACTACACCACCCCAACACCACCCACACCCGCTCCAGAGACTACACCACCCCAACACCACCCACACCCCCCAGAGACTACACCACCCCAACACCACCCACACCCCCCCAGAGACTACACCACCCCAACACCACCCACACCCCCCAGAGACTACACCACCCCCCAAACACCACCCACACCCGCTCCAGAGACTACACCACCCCTGTCCTCAAACACCACCCACACCTGCTCCAGAGACCACACCACCCCTGTCCTCAAACACCACCCACACCTGCTCCAGAGACCACACCACCCCTGTCCTCAAAACACCACCCACACCTGCTCCAGAGACCACACCACCCCTGTCCTCAAACACCACCCACACCCGCTCCAGAGACTACACCCACCCCTGTCCTCAAACACCACCCACACCTGCTCCAGAGACCACACCACCCACACCTGCTCCAGAGACCACACCACCCCTGTCCTCAAACACCACCCACACCCGCTCCAGAGACTACACCACCCCTGTCCTCAAACACCACCCACACCCGCTCCAGAGACCACACCACCCCTGTCCTCAAACACCACCCACACCCGCTCCAGAGACCACACCACCCCTGTCCTCAAACACCACCCACACCCGCTCCAGAGACCACACCACCCCTGTCCTCAAACACCACCCACACCCGCTCCAGAGACTACACCACCCCTGTCCTCAAACACCACCCACACCCGCTCCAGAGACTACACCACCCCTGTCCTCAAACACCACCCACACCCGCTCCAGAGACCACACCACCCCTGTCCTCAAACACCACCCACACCCGCTCCAGAGACTACACCACCCCTGTCCTCAAACACCACCCACACCCGCTCCAGAGACCACACCACCCCTGTCCTCAAACACCACCCGCTCCAGAGACCACACCACCCCTGTCCTCAAACACCACCCACACCCGCTCCAGAGACTACACCACCCCTGTCCTCAAACACCACCCACACCCGCTCCAGAGACTACACCACCCCTGTCCTCAAACACCACCCACACCCGCTCCAGAGACTACACCACCCCTGTCCTCAAACCACTCCACTGGCTCCTGTTCCAGACCGCATAAAATACAAGTCCCTCCTCATCACCTACAAGTCCCTTCATATGGCTCCTTATATCTCACAGAGTCTAAACCCTGAGGACCTGGTTTAAACCCTGAGGACCTGGTTTAAACCCTGAGGACCTGGTCTAAACCCTGAGGACCTGGTCTAAACCCTGAGGACCTGGTCTAAACCCTGAGGACCTGGTCTAAACCCTGAGGACCTGGTCTAAACCCTGAGGACCTGGTCTAAACCCTGAGGACCTGGTCTAAACCCTGAGGACCACAGCACATCAGGAGCTCAGACTTACCCAGACTCGTAACTGTATATTTTGTCTCTTTGTGTCTTTGAGTGTCCAAAAACAGCCCTCTATAACCCCACCACAAGATTATGATTATTATTGGAGCAGGTGGAATATGAGAGAGTGAGATTTGGGAATAAATTGTTGAGTTTATGTTTTCCTTTAGACACAAATCTCCAAGATGTCTTCTTTTTCTCTCCGTCTCCAAAGCCTCTCTCTCCGCTCTCTCTCGACTGATGTATAATTGATCCGTGTATGGCTGTTTTCAACTTTAGAATCTGCCTTTTTAAACTCCTCCGTGCAGATACATAATTTACCATCCCACAATCTTTCCCCACACATCAAAGATTCATTCTGCCAAAATACGTCCGACCGTGGCAATTATTCAGAGACAGGATTGTGTAACAGGTGAATGTTGTGTTATGTCGACCCAGTTTTGTATCACTTTGTGTCGTGGATAAAGTGCCGCCGCGGTGGGAGACCCCTGCTGCACCTTCGTCATCCTCACATCCACTCAGTGTCGGTGTCAGAGCAACAGGCCATATTCACAGCCCACACACATGCTCTGGGATCACACGGGAGGAGGCAGACAGTGGGTGTGTTATCAAATTACTCACATTCACTTCATTCTAAATCACAGACAAGAACTACATCCAATAAATAATAATAATACTAATAATGTACTGGTTTTATTTAGGGCTTTAGGAGATAAACTACTACTGTAGCCACAGCTGCCCTGGGGCACACCGACAGACCCCTCCCACCACCAACCATTCACACACCAGGAGGCCAGTCCCTGTGCTCCTCAGAGTCCCAGCAGGAGTCCAGTCCCTGTGCTCCTCAGAGTCCCAGCAGGAGGCCAGTCCCTGTGCTCCTCAGAGTCCCAGCAGGAGTCCAGTCCCTGTGCTCCTCAGAGTCCCAGCAGGAGGCCAGTCCCTGTGCTCCTCAGAGTCCCAGCAGGAGTCCAGTCCCTGTGCTCCTCAGAGTCCCAGCAGGAGTCCAGTCCCTGTGCTCCTCAGAGTCCCAGCAGGAGTCCAGTCCCTGTGCTCCTCAGAGTCCCAGCAGGAGGCCAGTCCCTGTGCTCCTCAGAGTCCCAGCAGGAGGCCAGTCCCTGTGCTCCTCAGAGTCCCAGCAGGAGGCCAGTCCCTGTGCTCCTCAGAGTCCCAGCAGGAGTCCAGTCCCTGTGCTCCTCAGAGTCCCAGCAGGAGGCCAGTCCCTGTGCTCCTCAGAGTCCCAGCAGGAGGCCAGTCCCTGTGCTCCTCAGAGTCCCAGCAGGAGGCCAGTCCCTGTGCTCCTCAGAGTCCCAGCAGGAGGCCAGTCCCTGTGCTCCTCAGAGTCCCAGCAGGAGGCCAGTCCCTGTGCTCCTCAGAGTCCCAGCAGGAGGCCAGTCCCTGTGCTCCTCAGAGTCCCAGCAGGAGGCCAGTCCCTGTGCTCCTCAGAGTCCCAGCAGGAGTCCAGTCCCTGTGCTCCTCAGAGTCCCAGCAGGAGTCCAGTCCCTGTGCTCCTAGAGTCCGTGTTGGTTCATATGGGACTAACATGTCACAGATGTACTTTTTAGTTAAGTTAAGGTAAAGTATTTAGCAAAAAACAAATCTTTGAATTCAACCATAATTCTCGTTATTTATGAATTCATTATTATTAGTATTAATTGCAGTTGGTAATTATCCACTTCTTTGTTGCTGCACACGATCGCAGAAACATTAATTGCCAATATGTTAAACAGCCTCACACTAATCCTTTAAGACTGTGGAGAGTCATCGGCAACTCTGCGATTACCAGACGCACAAGGTGACAAGAACTGAGCAGAACCTGAGCAGAACCTGAGCAGAACCTGACCAGAACCTGACCAGAACCTGAGTAGAACCTGAGCAGACACTGAGCAGAACCTGAGCAGAACCTGAGCAGACACTGAGCAGAACCTGAGCAGAACCTGAGCAGACACTGGGCAAGCAGAACAGCAGAACCTGAGCAGAATCATAGCAGAACCTGAGCAGAACCAGAGCACAACCTGGGCAGACACTGAGCAGAACCTGAGCAGAACCTGACCAGAACCTGACCAGAACCTGAGTAGAACCTGAGCAGACACTGAGCAGACACTGAGCAGAACCTGAGCAGACACTGAGCAGAACCTGAGCAGAACCTGAGCAGACACTGAGCAGAACCTGAGCAGACACTGAGCAGAACCTGAGCAGACACTGAGCAGAACCTGAGCAGAACCTGAGCAGACACTGGGCAGAACCTGAGCAGACACTGAGCAGACACTGAGCAGACACTGAGCAGACACTGAGCAGAACCTGAGCAGACACTGAGCAGAACCTGAGCAGAACCTGAGCAGACACTGAGCAGACACTGAGCAGAACCTGAGCAGAACCTGAGCAGAATCATAGCAGAACCTGAGCAGAACCAGAGCACAACCTGGGCAGACACTGAGCAGAACCTGAGCAGAACCTGACCAGAACCTGACCAGAACCTGAGTAGAACCTGAGCAGACACTGAGCAGACACTGAGCAGAACCTGAGCAGACACTGAGCAGAACCTGAGCAGAACCTGAGCAGACACTGAGCAGAACCTGAGCAGACACTGAGCAGACACTGAGCAGACACTGAGCCTGAGCAGACACTGAGCAGAACCTGAGCAGACACTGAGCAGACACTGAGCAGACACTGAGCAGAACCTGAGCAGAACCTGAGCAGACACTGGGCAGACACTGAGCAGAACCTGAGCAGAACCTGACCAGAACCTGACCAGAACCTGAGCAGACACTGAGCAGAACCTGAGCAGAACCTGAGCAGACACTGAGCAGAACCTGAGCAGACACTGAGCAGAACCTGAGCAGAACCTGAGCAGACACTGAGCAGACACTGAGCAGAACCTGAGCAGAACCTTAGCAGAATCATAGCAGAACCTGAGCAGAACCAGAGCAGAACCTGGGCAGACACTGAGCAGAACCTGAGCACACACTGAGCAGACACTGAGCAGACACTGAGCAGACACTGAGCAGAACCTGAGCAGAACCTGACAAGAACCTGAGCAGAACCTGACAAGAACCTGACAAGAACCTGAGCAGAACCTGAGCAGAACCTGAGCAGAACCTGAGCAGACACGGTGTAAGAATCTCCCGGGAATATCTTTAGACTGCGGCGACTTGTGCTCAACAGGAAGTGGAGGTTATTTGCCGACAGGGATGAGCCTGACAGAGCTCCTTACAGCTGGGTCCAGAGGAAGGTATGGCAGCGCATGGGGGTAGCTACATTAGCTAGGTTAGCCACGTTAGCTAGTGTAACCGTAGGGGGGTGTGATGGTCTGTAGTTAGCTCAGATCAAACACGGACATTTGGAACCAAACCCATAAGGAACACAGGTGTGGGGCATATTTTCACATGTTTATGATTAGTTCAGTTATCTTAAGATTGCATCACAGTAGGACATGTTCGTGTTAGCTCAGTTAGCCGAAGCGTAGAGAGTCACTCCTCCACGGTGTTCATTGTGCTGGCAGACAAGGCAGCCACAACTCTCGACCCGCCTTCCCCAGCTACAGTCGGACTACAGTCTGACCCGGGGCAACCATGCTCGGTGAGGGACCATGACGGCTGATCCACACCGTTCCCGGGAGGCAGCCAACCGGGGACACTCACAGGCCTGGAGCTACACCGCGGACTACACTAACAAGCAACACTAGGACTTTCAGAACTACAGTATTTTACATGACAATATTTACCTTAGAGCCAAAAGCGGCAGAACCAGGAAGAAGGCAAGAGGCCGACATGACAATAGGTAGAGGCTTTTATACACAGCAGATCGCCCCCTAGTGACTAAATACCGGTACTAATAAAAGCATGCGTCACACAAGGTTTGCCCCAAAAACAAGTGTCATGACTTTGAACTGTTGGGAAGAGTTATTATTATTATTATTATTATTATTACTACATGATACAAGAAGAAACAGTAGTTATCCTACAGTTATGTAGATATAGTTATCCAGTAGTTATTTCCAAAGCTGCCGATTCCCCAACACAGATCAGAAAATCAAACAATTCCAACCCAAGAAATGAAATGATAAAAATTCAAATCAATTCTTTTATTTACAAAACGTATAGCCATATTGGTTATACACTTTTACAATGTAGGGTTGGTTGGTGTTTTGTAAAAAGGGAACTTCCAAGATTTCATAACATTTTTAGCCTGAACTTCCTGATATTAGCGTGGATGCATCTAAAATAACTCCAGGTCTATTTTTGAAGAGGAAACAATATTGGAAAATCAGCTTGAAAGCAAACCAGCTCTAAAACCAACAAAACTACGATGAAGCAGCCGTGACCTCCCATGATGCACTGGGGCTCCACTGTCACCTGTTTGTTGCTCTGGTGGAAATTGCTTTGGGACTTTGGGATTGGTCTGAAACCTCTGATAAAGTCAGAGCCGCAGTGATGTAGAGTCAGGCCATTTACAAAAACACACTCATAATAAATCTGTATCATTTTAGATCCATCTGATCGAACAAAGATAAATCCACAAAACTACTCGTCATCAGCAGCTTCTTAACAAGTGCGCTACAAAAGGGAAAACAAATGTGTCAAAAACTGCACCTTCTGACTGAGCCGTAAAACCAGATTTTCCAACGGAATGAGAAAAGAGCAACAGTTCTTGAAATTGGACTACATATTTTTGTCCCGTTGGAGAATCTGGTTTTAAAACTCAAAATAAAATAAAAAACACATTGATTCCAGCATTTATTACCTCATTATCTATCATTTTTCACAAGTCGTGGACTAGAGGAGGGTGTGGTTCAATCCTGATGATTGTGTGTCGCTCTTAATAACACCATCAAAGTTTACAAAGTTGTGGATTCACCAACAGCAGATCAGAAAATCAAAGAGTTCAAACAAGAAACACACAGAGACAGGTCCACAGTGAGCGGATGAATAATGTCCATAAATATGAATAAATGTCCGTGGTACTGAAGAGTATTGTACAGTATATTTACAGTAAAATACTACCTTAATGTTATTGTACAGTATATTTACAGTAAAATACTACCTTAATGTTATTGTACAGTATATTTACAGTAAAATACTACCTTAATGTTATTGTACAGTATATTTACAGTAAAATACTACCTTAATGTTATTGTACAGTATATGTACAGTAAAATACTACCTTAATGTTATTGGTACAGTATATTTACAGTAAAATACTACCTTAATGTTATTGTACAGTATATTTACAGTAAAATACTACCTTAATGTTATTGTACAGTATATTTACAGTAAAATACTACCTTAATGTTATTGTACAGTATATGTACAGTAAAATACTACCTTAATGTTATTGGTACAGTATATTTACAGTAAAATACTACCTTAATGTTATTGGTACAGTATATTTACAGTAAAATACTACCTTAATGTTATTGTACAGTATATTTACAGTAAAATACTACCTTAATGTTATTGTACAGTATATTTACAGTAAAATACTACCTTAATGTTATTGTACAGTATATTTACAGTAAAATACTACCTTAATGTTATTGGTACAGTATATTTACAGTAAAATACTACCTTAATGTTATTGGTACAGTATATGTACAGTAAAATACTACCTTAATGTTATTGGTACAGTATATTTACAGTAAAATACTACCTTAATGTTATTGGTACAGTATATTTACAGTAAAATACTACCTTAATGTTATTGGTACAGTATATTTACAGTAAAATACTACCTTAATGTTATTGGTACAGTATATTTACAGTAAAATACTACCTTAATGTTATTGGTACAGTATATTTACAGTAAAATACTACCTTAATGTTATTGTACAGTATATTTACAGTAAAATACTACCTTAATGTTATTGTACAGTATATTTACAGTAAAATACTACCTTAATGTTATTGTACAGTATATTTACAGTAAAATACTACCTTAATGTTATTGTACAGTATATTTACAGTAAAATACTACCTTAATGTTATTGTACAGTATATTTACAGTAAAATACTACCTTAATGTTATTGGTACAGTATATTTACAGTAAAATACTACCTTAATGTTATTGGTACAGTATATGTACAGTAAAATACTACCTTAATGTTATTGGTACAGTATATTTACAGTAAAATACTACCTTAATGTTATTGGTACAGTATATTTACAGTAAAATACTACCTTAATGTTATTGGTACAGTATATTTACAGTAAAATACTACCTTAATGTTATTGGTACAGTATATTTACAGTAAAATACTACCTTAATGTTATTGGTACAGTATATTTACAGTAAAATACTACCTTAATGTTATTGTACAGTATATTTACAGTAAAATACTACCTTAATGTTATTGTACAGTATATTTACAGTAAAATACTACCTTAATGTTATTGTACAGTATATTTACAGTAAAATACTACCTTAATGTTATTGGTACAGTATATTTACAGTAAAATACTACCTTAATGTTATTGGTACAGTATATTTACAGTAAAATACTACCTTAATGTTATTGTACAGTATATTTACAGTAAAATACTACCTTAACAGCTGCAGTATATTCAAAATGCTGCAGCCCGAGTCCTGACTAGAACCAGGAAGTACGACCACATTAGTCCGGTCCTCAGGTCTCTGCACTGGCTTCCCGTGGCCCAGAGGATAGACTTTAAAGCAGCTCTCCTGGTGTACAAGTCTCTCCATGGCCTTGCACCAAAGTACATGTTAAAATACTACCTTAATGTTATTGGTACAGTATATTTACAGTAAAATACTACCTTAATGTTATTGGTACAGTATATTTACAGTAAAATACTACCTTAATGTTATTGGTACAGTATATTTACAGTAAAATACTACCTTAATGTTATTGGTACAGTATATTTACAGTAAAATACTACCTTAATGTTATTGTACAGTATATTTACAGTAAAATACTACCTTAATGTTATTGGTACAGTATATTTACAGTAAAATACTACCTTAATGTTATTGGTACAGTATATTTACAGTAAAATACTAGCTGCAGTAACTTTCTAACCACCAAAACATTTAAGAAGTCCATTCCTCGCTCTCAAAGCCGTTTAGGTCAGTCACTGGTTTCCACGTGCATCAACTTGTACCTTTGTCACAACTTCAGATCAGACAAAAAAAGAGACAAAGGGACCAGTCTAACTCGGGCCCAAAACATCAAATAGTGACTCACAGGGATCTTTGGTGCACGTATGCAGCAGATCACATGTTTTGTCCCAAAGTCTCACCTTAACGAGACTTTCTGTTGAGACAAACTGATGGATCGACTCTGGAACTCCCAGAGCAGTCAGTTTGACACTTTTTCCTCCAATTGAATGAATGCTTTTGGATCTTCGTAACTTTGTGACTTTTTTGTTTCTAAATGTTTGTTAAATGATCTGGACCCTATAGACCGGGTCCTGGTCCTGGTTCACACAATTTACACACACACAATTTATTCTTGTATAGCCCTAGGTCACAACAGAAGTCATCTCAGAGACTTAACAAAACCATTGAAATCACCAACACAGGTCAGAGAATCAACAGTTAAAACACATGAAGAATATAAAGCACACACAGAAGAAAATGTCCATACATGTTGTAGAATGCTAAAGTGTCCTGATCATCACCAATCCTTTCTGTTGGACACTAACTGTCCAACAAGACCCTCCTGCATCCACAAGGAACAACTCTTAAAAAACCCAGTGGGAAAAAGTGAGAAACCTTGGGGAGCACTAGGGAAACCCACAGGGAGGGAGACCCATATGAGAAAGGGATCCGCTCCTCCGGACGGACAGGCTAATGATCTAGGACCTACGCTAGCTACAGGACCTAAGCTAGCTACAGGACGTGGACCACATCAGAGCCACATCAGCCTTGGAGCGAGTGCTGGTTACCATAGCAACACTCTGATTACTCGCAGCAGTTAGCATTTAGTGTTGCTATATTTGATGTATGCTAGCCAGTTTTAGCATGAAGACAGATCAAAAAATGTATGAATTACTAAAACAACTAAAACAGAATGGGAAAGTTAAAGTTAGGTGCACCAGCTTTAAATTCCAACTTATGAAATGTAAGACTCGTAGTAATGAGGTGAATATTCCGCACTGACCGTTTGCTTTATGTCCGGGATCCCGATTCGGAACACCATCATGGCGATGGTGGCGTCGTCGGAGGTCACAGAGCTGCGTTCCTTCAGCCTCCTCTGATTGGCTGAGGGCTGCTGGTGGGCGGGGCCAGGGGTGGAGGAGTAGGGGTTGCTGTTGGCGTGGCTGGGGTTCCCTGTCCGCATCTGTCCTCTAGGGGGCGCCTTCGCAGACCTGCCCCGGGACAGGCCGCCGTGGTGAACGTCGTCTTCCGTCTCCCCAGACGCCTCCGCCGCCTCGTAGGCCTGTCACCACAACATTTCACCATAACATTTTTACTTTTTACATGTGTTTGTATAAAGTTTATGCTGTTTGCTCCATTTACATAAACGTTTGGATGATCATATGTCGCTTTAAAATAACATTTACTTTTATTTTGTGTCTGAGTAAGCTTTGTAAAGTCGACGATTCTGATCTAGTAGGAGTAGTAGTAGTAGTAGTAGTAGTAGTAGTAGTAGTAGTAGTAGTAGTAGTAGTAGCTGTGAAAGGGCCTGATATGAACGTGAAAGGGGCCCCGTGCAGCCCGCGGGCCGCAGGTTGACTGTGAAGGCCACAGGTTACATCCCAGTCTCACCTTGTCGTCCCGTAGCTCCTCCTCCTCCTCCTCCTCCTCCTCTTCCTCCTCCGTCCCGGGGTACAGGTGTCGGGAGTTTCCCAGCATCCTTTGCTGCTGTTTGTCTCTGGACAGGGAGGAGCGTCACGGCCACCGAGACAGCGCCATCTTGAGGACCGCCATCGTCACATGAGCCCTGAGGAGGAGACACAAGGAGCCGTCAGGAGCCGTCTAATGTGATCATACTTCCTGGTTCTAGTCAGGACTAATGTGGTCGTACTTCCTGGTTCTAGTCAGGACTAATGTGGTCGTACTTCCTGGTTCTAGTCAGGACTAATGCGGTCGTACTTCCTGGTTCTAGTCAGGACTAATGCGGTCGTACTTCCTGGTTCTAGTCAGGACTAATGTGGTCGTACTTCCTGGTTCTAGTCAGGACTAATGTGGTCGTACTTCCTGGTTCTTTTCAGGACTAATGTGGTCGTACTTCCTGGTTCTAGTCAGGACTAATGTGGTCGTACTTCCTGGTTCTAGTCAGGACTAATGTGGTCGTACTTCCTGGTTCTAGTCAGGACTAATGTGGTCGTACTTCCTGGTTCTAGTCAGGACTAATGTGGTCGTACTTCCTGGTTCTAGTCAGGACTAATGTGGTCGTACTTCCTGGTTCTAGTCAGGACTAATGTGGTCGTACTTCCTGGTTCTAGTCAGGACTAATGTGGTCGTACTTCCTGGTTCTAGTCAGGACTAATGTGGTCGTACTTCCTGGTTCTAGTCAGGACTAATGCGGTCGTACTTCCTGGTTCTAGTCAGGACTAATGTGGTCGTACTTCCTGGTTCTAGTCAGGACTAATGTGGTCGTACTTCCTGGTTCTAGTCAGGACTAATGCGGTCGTACTTCCTGGTTCTAGTCAGGACTAATGTGGTCGTACTTCCTGGTTCTAGTCAGGACTAATGCGGTCGTACTTCCTGGTTCTAGTCAGGACTAATGTGGTCGTACTTCCTGGTTCTAGTCAGGACTAATGTGGTCGTACTTCCTGGTTCTAGTCAGGACTAATGTGGTCGTACTTCCTGGTTCTATTCAGGACTAATATGGTCGTACTTCCTGGTTCTAGTCAGGACTAATATGGTCGTACTTCCTGGTTCTAGTCAGGACTAATGTGGTCGTACTTCCTGGTTCTTGTCAGGACTAATGTGGTCGTACTTCCTGGTTCTAGTCAGGACTAATGTGGTCGTACTTCCTGGTTCTAGTCAGGACTAATGCGGTCGTACTTCCTGGTTCTAGTCAGGTCTAATGTGGTCGTACTTCCTGGTTCTAGTCAGGACTAATGTGGTCGTACTTCCTGGTTCTAGTCAGGACTAATATGGTCGTACTTCCTGGTTCTAGTCAGGACTAATGTGGTCGTACTTCCTGGTTCTAGTCAGGACTAATGTGGTCGTACTTCCTGGTTCTAGTCAGGACTAATGTGGTCGTACTTCCTGGTTCTAGTCAGGACTAATGTGGTCGTACTTCCTGGTTCTAGTCAGGACTAATGTGGTCATACTTCCTGGTTCTATTCAGGACTAATGCGGTCGTACTTCCTGGTTCTAGTCAGGACTAATGTGGTCGTACTTCCTGGTTCTAGTCAGGACTAATGTGGTCGTACTTCCTGGTTCTAGTCAGGACTAATGTGGTCGTACTTCCTGGTTCTAATCAGGATTAATGTGGTCGTACTTCCTGGTTCTAGTCAGGACTAATGTGGTCGTACTTCCTGGTTCTAGTCAGGACTAATGTGGTCGTACTTCCTGGTTCTAGTCAGGACTAATGTGGTCGTACTTCCTGGTTCTAGTCAGGACTAATGTGGTCGTACTTCCTGGTTCTAGTCAGGACTAATGCGGTCGTACTTCCTGGTTCTAGTCAGGACTAATGTGGTCGTACTTCCTGGTTCTAGTCAGGACTAATGTGGTCGTACTTCCTGGTTCTAGTCAGGACTAATGTGGTCGTACTTCCTGGTTCTAGTCAGGACTAATGTGGTCGTACTTCCTGGTTCTAGTCAGGACTAATGCGGTCGTACTTCCTGGTTCTAGTCAGGACTAATGCGGTCGTACTTCCTGGTTCTAGTCAGGACTAATGTGGTCGTACTTCCTGGTTCTAGTCAGGACTAATGCGGTCGTACTTCCTGGTTCTAGTCAGGACTAATGCGGTCGTACTTCCTGGTTCTAGTCAGGACTAATGTGGTCGTACTTCCTGGTTCTAGTCAGGACTAATGCGGTCGTACTTCCTGGTTCTAGTCAGGACTAATGTGGTCGTACTTCCTGGTTCTAGTCAGGACTAATGTGGTCGTACTTCCTGGTTCTAGTCAGGACTAATGTGGTCGTACTTCCTGGTTCTAGTCAGGACTAATGTGGTCGTACTTCCTGGTTCTAGTCAGGACTAAAGTGGTCGTACTTCCTGGTTCTAGTCAGGACTAATGTGGTCGTACTTCCTGGTTCTAGTCAGGACTAATGTGGTCGTACTTCTGTGGCTATCGTACTCTGGTTCTAGTCAGGACTAATGTGGTCGTACTTCCTGGTTCTAGTCAGGACTAATGTGGTCGTACTTCCTGGTTCTAGTCAGGACTAATGCGGTCGTACTTCCTGGTTCTAGTCAGGACTAATGTGGTCGTACTTCCTGGTTCTAGTCAGGACTAATGTGGTCGTACTTCCTGGTTCTAGTCAGGACTAATGGGTCGTACTTCCTGGTTCTAGTCAGGACTAATGTGGTCGTACTTCCTGGTTCTAGTCAGGACTAATGTGGTCGTACTTCCTGGTTCTAGTCAGGACTAATGTGGTCGTACTTCCTGGTTCTTGTCAGGACTAATGTGGTCGTACTTCCTGGTTCTAGTCAGGACTAATGTGGTCGTACTTCCTGGTTCTATTCAGGACTAATGTGGTCGTACTTCCTGGTTCTATTCAGGACTAATGCGGTCGTACTTCCTGGTTCTAGTCAGGACTAATGTGGTCGTACTTCCTGGTTCTAGTCAGGACTAATGCGGTCGTACTTCCTGGTTCTAGTCAGGACTAATGTGGTCGTACTTCCTGGTTCTAGTCAGGACTAATGCGGTCGTACTTCCTGGTTCTATTCAGGACTAATGCGGTCGTACTTCCTGGTTCTAGTCAGGACTAATGTGGTCGTACTTCCTGGTTCTAGTCAGGACTAATATGGTCGTACTTCCTGGTTCTAGTCAGGACTAATGTGGTCGTACTTCCTGGTTCTAGTCGGGACTAATATGGTCGTGCTTCCTGGTTCTAGTCCGGACTAATGTGGTCGTACTTCCTGGTTCTAGTCAGGACTAATGTGGTCGTACTTCCTGGTTCTAGTCAGGACTAATGTGGTCGTACTTCCTGGTTCTAGTCAGGACTAATGCGGTCGTACTTCCTGGTTCTAGTCAGGACTAATGTGGTCATACTTCCTGGTTCTATTCAGGACTAATGCGGTCGTACTTCCTGGTTCTAGTCAGGACTAATGTGGTCGACTTCCTGGTTCTAGTCAGGACTAATGTGGTCGTACTTCCTGGTTCTAGTCAGGACTAATGTGGTCGTACTTCCTGGTTCTAGTCAGGACTAATGCGGTCGTACTTCCTGGTTCTAGTCAGGACTAATGTGGTCGTACTTCCTGGTTCTAGTCAGGACTAATGTGGTCGTACTTCCTGGTTCTAGTCAGGACTAATGTGGTCGTACTTCCTGGTTCTAGTCAGGACTAATGTGGTCGTACTTCCTGGTTCTAGTCAGGACTAATGTGGTCGTACTTCCTGGTTCTAGTCAGGACTAATGTGGTCGTACTTCCTGGTTCTAGTCAGGACTAATGTGGTCGTACTTCCTGGTTCTAGTCAGGACTAATGTGGTCGTACTTCCTGGTTCTAGTCAGGACTAATGTGGTCGTACTTCCTGGTTCTAGTCAGGACTAATGTGGTCGTACTTCCTGGTTCTAGTCAGGACTAATGTGGTCGTACTTCCTGGTTCTAGTCAGGACTAATGTGGTCGTACTTCCTGGTTCTAGTCAGGACTAATGTGGTCGTACTTCCTGGTTCTAGTCAGGACTAATGTGGTCGTACTTCCTGGTTCTAGTCAGGACTAATGTGGTCGTACTTCCTGGTTCTAGTCAGGACTAATGTGGTCGTACTTCCTGGTTCTAGTCAGGACTAATGTGGTCGTACTTCCTGGTTCTAGTCAGGACTAATGTGGTCGTACTTCCTGGTTCTAGTCAGGACTAATGCGGTCGTACTTCCTGGTTCTAGTCAGGACTAATGCGGTCGTACTTCCTGGTTCTAGTCAGGACTAAAGATGAAGTTGGATTTGAACTTTAGCTTCAAAAACAAAAAGTATCTTTCTCAACATTAATCTGAGAAAAAAACCTGTTCCCGTGTGAACAAGCCCAAAAACAGAAAGAATCCTCATTATTCTAGTTTGCTCAGAATCACTGCAGCAGTAGATGTGACGTCCCAGGATAATGAACAGTTTATTTACTGACATATTTATTTATTTAGACGATAAAAACACAAATGAGAGAAAAAGAACCATGTGCAGACGGTTTAGAGCACCGCAGGAGAGACAGTGAAAAATGGTCTGTTTTGGGGCGTTTTGTAGCATTTTGAGGCGACCTTTGTGCGTTTCTTCGACTGACAGGTTTTACGGGGCCAAGAGTTTAAAAAGGTCCGGTTTGTTGTTTCCATGGAGACAGAGTCATGTGGAACTGTTAAGATATAGAACAAACAAGGAAGACAACATGTAAACTATTAGAAGCCAAAGCCAGTTTCCTTATATGGGAATGTTCCTTGTTGCTAAGATGGTTGCTAAGGAAAGCAACCTTGAATGAAGGAATCTGATTGGTCAATATCTATGGCGTATGACTAGATGAAGAGTGTGACACAAACAATTGAGCAAGAGATAATTTTGCTCTCTCTGGTTTCTCTCTCTGGTCTCTCTCTGGTCTCTCTCTGGTCTCTCTCTGGTCTCTCTCTCTGGTCTCTCTCTGGTCTCTCTCTCTCTGGTCTCTCTCTGGTCTCTCTCTCTGGTCTCTCTCTGGTCTCTCTCTGGTCTCTCTCTGGTCTCTCTCTCTCTGGTCTCTCTCTCTGGTCTCTCTCTGGTCTCTCTCTGGTCTCTCTCTCTGGTCTCTCTCTCTGGTCTCTCTCTCTGGTCTCTCTCTGGTCTCTCTCTGGTCTCTCTCTCTGGTCTCTCTCTGGTCTCTCTCTGGTCTCTCTCTCTGGTCTCTCTCTCTGGTCTCTCTCTCTGGTCTCTCTCTGGTCTCTCTCTGGTCTCTCTCTCTGGTCTCTCTCTCTGGTCTCTCTCTCTGGTCTCTCTCTCTGGTCTCTCTCTGGTCTCTCTCTGGTCTCTCTCTGGTCTCTCTCTCTGGTCTCTCTCTCTGGTCTCTCTCTCTCTGGTCTCTCTCTCTGGTCTCTCTCTCTGGTCTCTCTCTCTGGTCTCTCTCTGGTCTCTCTCTCTGGTCTCTCTCTCTGGTCTCTCTCTCTCTGGTCTCTCTCTGGTCTCTCTCTCTCTGGTCTCTCTCTGGTCTCTCTCTGGTCTCTCTCTCTGGTCTCTCTCTCTCTGGTCTCTCTCTGGTCTCTCTCTGGTCTCTCTCTGGTCTCTCTCTGGTCTCTCTCTCTGGTCTCTCTCTGGTCTCTCTCTGGTCTCTCTCTGGTCTCTCTCTGGTCTCTCTCTGGTCTCTCTCTCTGGTCTCTCTCTGGTCTCTCTCTCTGGTCTCTCTCTGGTCTCTCTCGGTCTCTCTCTGGTCTCTCTCTGGTCTCTCTCTCTGGTCTCTCTCTCTGGTCTCTCTCTCTGGTCTCTCTCTGGTCTCTCTCTGGTCTCTCTCTCTGGTCTCTCTCTGGTCTCTCTCTGGTCTCTCTCTCTGGTCTCTCTCTGGTCTCTCTCTGGTCTCTCTCAGGTCTCTCTGGTCTCTCTCTGGTCTCTCTAGTCTCTCGCTCTGGTCTCTCTCTCTGGTCTCTTTCTGGTCTCTCTGGTCTCTCTCTGGTCTCTCTCTGGTCTCTCTCTCTAGTCTCTCGCTCTGGTCTCTCTCTGGTCTCTCTAGTCTCTCGCTCTGGTCTCTCTCTGGTCTCTCTCTCTAGTCTCTCTCTCTGGTCTCTCTCTGGTCTCTCTCTCTAGACTCTCGCTCTGGTCTCTCTCTGGTCTCTCTCTGGTCTCTCTCTGGTCTCTCTCTCTGGTCTCTCTCTCTGGTCTCTCTCTCTGGTCTCTCTCTCTGGTCTCTCTCTCTGGTCTCTCTCTAGTCTCTCGCTCTGGTCTCTCTCTGGTCTCTCTCTGGTCTCTCTCTGGCCTCTCTCTGGTCTCTCTCTGGTCTCTCTCTGGTCTCTCTCTGGTCTCTCTCTGGTCTCTCTCTGGTCTCTCTCTGGTCTCTCTCTGGCCTCTCTCTGGTCTCTCTCTGGTCTCTCTCTGGTCTCTCTCTGGTCTCTCTCTGGTCTCTCTCTCTGGTCTCTCTCTCTGGTCTCTCTCTCTGGTCTCTCTCTCTGGTCTCTCTCTGGTCTCTCTCTGGTCTCTCTCTCTGGTCTCTCTCTGGTCTCTCTCTCTGGTCTCTCTCTCTGGTCTCTCTCTCTGGTCTCTCTCTGGTCTCTCTCTGGTCTCTCTCTCTGGTCTCTCTCTGGTCTCTCTCTGGTCTCTCTCTCTGGTCTCTCTCTCTGGTCTCTCTCTCTGGTCTCTCTCTGGTCTCTCTCTGGTCTCTCTCTCTGGTCTCTCTCTCTGGTCTCTCTCTCTGGTCTCTCTCTCTGGTCTCTCTCTCTGGTCTCTCTCTCTGGTCTCTCTCTGGTCCCTCTCTCTGGTCTCTCTCTCTGGTCTCTCTCTCTGGTCTCTCTCTCTGGTCTCTCTCTGGTCTCTCTCTGGTCTCTCTCTCTGGTCTCTCTCTCTGGTCTCTCTCTCTGGTCTCTCTCTCTCTGGTCTCTCTCTCTGGTCTCTCTCTCTGGTCTCTCTCTCTGGTCTCTCTCTGGTCTCTCTCTCTGGTCTCTCTCTCTGGTCTCTCTCTCTCTGGTCTCTCTCTGGTCTCTCTCTCTCTGGTCTCTCTCTGGTCTCTCTCTGGTCTCTCTCTCTGGTCTCTCTCTCTCTGGTCTCTCTCTGGTCTCTCTCTGGTCTCTCTCTGGTCTCTCTCTCTGGTCTCTCTCTGGTCTCTCTCTGGTCTCTCTCTGGTCTCTCTCTGGTCTCTCTCTGGTCTCTCTCTCTGGTCTCTCTCTGGTCTCTCTCTCTGGTCTCTCTCTGGTCTCTCTCTGGTCTCTCTCTGGTCTCTCTCTGGTCTCTCTCTCTGGTCTCTCTCTCTGGTCTCTCTCTCTGGTCTCTCTCTGGTCTCTCTCTGGTCTCTCTCTCTGGTCTCTCTCTGGTCTCTCTCTGGTCTCTCTCTCTGGTCTCTCTCTGGTCTCTCTCTGGTCTCTCTCAGGTCTCTCTGGTCTCTCTCTGGTCTCTCTAGTCTCTCGCTCTGGTCTCTCTCTCTGGTCTCTTTCTGGTCTCTCTGGTCTCTCTCTGGTCTCTCTCTGGTCTCTCTCTCTAGTCTCTCGCTCTGGTCTCTCTCTGGTCTCTCTAGTCTCTCGCTCTGGTCTCTCTCTGGTCTCTCTCTCTAGTCTCTCTCTCTGGTCTCTCTCTGGTCTCTCTCTCTAGTCTCTCGCTCTGGTCTCTCTCTGGTCTCTCTAGTCTCTCTCTCTGGTCTCTCTCTGGTCTCTCTCTCTGGTCTCTCTCTCTCTGGTCTCTCTCTCTGGTCTCTCTCTCTGGTCTCTCTCTAGTCTCTCGCTCTGGTCTCTCTCTGGTCTCTCTCTGGTCTCTCTCTGGCCTCTCTCTGGTCTCTCTCTGGTCTCTCTCTGGTCTCTCTCTGGTCTCTCTCTGGTCTCTCTCTGGTCTCTCTCTGGTCTCTCTCTCTGGTCTCTCTCTCTGGTCTCTCTCTCTGGTCTCTCTCTCTGGTCTCTCTCTGGTCTCTCTCTGGTCTCTCTCTGGTCTCTCTCTGGCCTCTCTCTGGTCTCTCTCTGGTCTCTCTCTGGTCTCTCTCTGGTCTCTCTCTGGCCTCTCTCTGGTCTCTCTCTGGTCTCTCTCTGGTCTCTCTCTGGTCTCTCTCTGGTCTCTCTCTGGTCTCTCTCTAGTCTCTCTCTGGTCTCTCTCTGGTCTCTCTCTGGTCTCTCTCTCTGGTCTCTCTCTGGTCTCTCTCTGGTCTCTCTCTGGCCTCTCTCTGGTCTCTCTCTGGTCTCTCTCTGGCCTCTCTCTGGTCTCTCTCTGGTCTCTCTCTGGTCTCTCTCTGGTCTCTCTCTGGTCTCTCTCTAGTCTCTCTCTGGTCTCTCTCTGGTCTCTCTCTGGTCTCTCTCTGGTCTCTCTCTCTGGTCTCTCTCTGGTCTCTCTCTGGTCTCTCTCTGGTCTCTCTCTGGTCTCTCTCTGGTCTCTCTCTGGTCTCTCTCTGGTCTCTCAGGTCTCTCAGGTCTCTCTGGTCTCTCTCTGGTCTCTCTCTGGTCTCTCTCTGGTCTCTCAGGTCTCTCAGGTCTCTCTGGTCTCTCTCTGGTCTCTCTCTGGTCTCTCTCTGGTCTCTCTCTGGTCTCTCTCTGGTCTCTCTCTGGTCTCTCTCTGGTCTCTCTCTAGTCTCTCTCTGGTCTCTCTCTGGTCTCTCTCTGGTCTCTCTCTGGTCTCTCTCTGGTCTCTCTCTGGTCTCTCTCTGGTCTCTCAGGTCTCTCAGGTCTCTCTGGTCTCTCTCTGGTCTCTCTCTGGTCTCTCTCTGGTCTCTCAGGTCTCTCAGGTCTCTCTGGTGTCTCTCTGGTCTCTCTCTGGTCTCTCCCTGGTCTCTCTCTGGTCTCTCTCTGGTCTCTCTCTGGTCTCTCTCTGGTCTCTCAGGTCTCTCAGGTCTCTCTGGTCTCTCTCTGGTCTCTCTCTGGTCTCTCTCTGGTCTCTCAGGTCTCTCAGGTCTCTCTGGTCTCTCTCTGGTCTAGTAAAATGGTGAATGCCTTGTTAGCATTTTCTAAAAAGTCAGCATTCCTCTCCACTTGGTTCGAACCATGAATCCTCTCTGCTCTGGTCTGGACCAGTGTAAAACCATGAATCCTCTCTGCTCTGGTCTGCACCAGTGTAAAACCATGAATCCTCTGCTCTGGTCTGGACCAGTGTAAAACCATGAATCCTCTCTGCTCTGGTCTGGACCAGTGTAAAACCATGAACACAGAACTGCAGCAACATCTCAGGCAGAAAAAGAAAGAAAAATAGAAATATTAAAACACAAAACCACTGTTTCATCAGTTTAAAGTTTAAAGTGTCTGGAGTTTGTCAGAAAGAGAGAGAGAGCTACTTGATTTGAAAACAACCCAAGCTCCTCCCCCTTCCTTTCTGATTGGTCTACACCTACGTTTCCGTAACACATTTAAATGTAAATGAGAGAACACATTATACTTATACATTATTAATACACATTCACAGAGGTTTTCAGAATCATATGTTAACGTTTTCATGACAAAAATAATGTTTCTATGCACAAAAAAAACGATCGCGGCAAACCAGGAAGTGCTATTATCACATTATAGGAAACATCTGCAGAGGATCTGACTATGGTTCATATATAAATGATTATGGATATAGGTTCATATATAAATGATTATGGATATAGGTTCATATATAAATGATTATGGATATAGGTTCATATATAAATGATTATGGATATAGGTTCATATATAAATGATTATGGATATAGGTTCATATATAAATGATTATGGATATAGGTTGAGTATCAGCGCTGTTGATTGACAGCCCTTGGCATCACGTGATTGGTTAACGTGGACGGCATCGTGGATTCTGAGCTATAGCTAAGAGAAGGGAAGGCGGGACTTACCCACAATATTAGAATTAATAAAATGACTTATTCTTTATGAATATTTAAGAGCAGGAGGTCAGTTTAATACAATTCTTAAAATTTGTTATTGATTTAGAGTTACAGACTATCACTTTAAGTCCCATATACAAACAATTACAAAAATGTCCTATCGTTTAAAGTTACTTTATCATTCAATAAACTGTTTTAGTTTATCAGTAAAGAAGAGGATCATTTCTCAACTGATCACACAAGATCCATCAAGAATGGGGAGACCATTCTTGATTACTGTGATAGAATTTATCAAAACATCTCTGCCTCTGTTCTCCAGCTTCTGACTGTCTCTTACAACAGCCTGTGTAGGTTCATCCTTCTCTGTGCTCTAGAACCCATGACTGTCTGATGTACGAGCAGCTGTCGTGGCTCTCTGTGCTCTAGAACCCATGACTGCCTGATGTATGAGCAGCTGTCATGACTCTCTCTGTGCTCTAGAACCCATGACTGCCTGATGTACGAGCAGCTGTCGTGGCTCTCTCTGTGCTCTAGAACCCATGACTGCCTGATGTACGAGCAGCTGTCATGACTCTCTGTGCTCTAGAACCCATGACTGCCTGATGTATGAGCAGCTATCATGACTCTCTCTGTGCTCTAGAACCCATGACTGCCTGATGTATGAGCAGCTGTCATGACTCTCTCTGTGCTCTAGAACCCATGACTGCCTGATGTATGAGCAGCTGTCATGACTCTCTCTGTGCTCTAGAACCCATGACTGTCTGATGTATGAGCAGCTGTCATGACTCTCTGTGCTCTAGAACCCATGACTGTCTGATGTATGAGCAGCTGTCATGACTCTCTCTGTGCTCTAGAACCCATGACTGCCTGATGTATGAGCAGCTGTCATGACTCTCTCTGTGCTCTAGAACCCATGACTGTCTGATGTACGAGCAGCTGTCGTGGCTCTCTCTGTGCTCTAGAACCCATGACTGTCTGATGTACGAGCAGCTGTCGTGGCTCTCTCTGTGCTCTAGAACCCATGACTGTCTGATGTATGAGCAGCTGTCATGACTCTCTGTGTGCTCTAGAACCCATGACTGCCTGATGTACGAGCAGCTGTCATGACTCTCTCTGTGCTCTAGAACCCATGACTGCCTGATGTACGAGCAGCTGTCATGACTCTCTCTGTGCTCTAGAACCCATGACTGTCTGATGTACGAGCAGCTGTCATGACTCTCTCTGTGCTCTAGAACCCATGACTGTCTGATGAACGAGCAGCTGTCATGACTCTCTGTGCTCTAGAACCCATGACTGCCTGATGTACGAGCAGCTGTCATGACTCTCTCTGTGCTCTAGAACCCATGACTGTCTGATGAACGAGCAGCTGTCATGACTCTCTGTGCTCTAGAACCCATGACTGCCTGATGTATGAGCAGCTGTCATGACTCTCTCTGTGCTCTAGAACCCATGACTGTCTGATGTACGAGCAGCTGTCATGACTCTCTCTGTGCTCTAGAACCCATGACTGCCTGATGTATGAGCAGCTGTCATGACTCTCTGTGTGCTCTAGAACCCATGACTGCCTGATGTATGAGCAGCTGTCATGACTCTCTCTGTGCTCTAGAACCCATGACTGTCTGATGTACGAGCAGCTGTCATGACTCTCTCTGTGCTCTAGAACCCATGACTGTCTGATGAACGAGCAGCTGTCATGACTCTCTCTGTGCTCTAGAACCCATGACTGCCTGATGTATGAGCAGCTGTCATGACTCTCTCTGTGCTCTAGAACCCATGACTGTCTGATGTACGAGCAGCTGTCATGACTCTCTGTGCTCTAGAACCCATGACTGCCTGATGTATGAGCAACTGTCATGACTCTCTCTGTGCTCTAGAACCCATGACTGCCTGATGTATGAGCAGCTGTCATGACTCTCTCTGTGCTCTAGAACCCATGACTGTCTGATGTACGAGCAGCTGTCATGACTCTCTGTGCTCTAGAACCCATGACTGCCTGATGTATGAGCAGCTGTCATGACTCTCTCTGTGCTCTAGAACCCATGACTGTCTGATGAACGAGCAGCTGTCATGACTCTCTGTGCTCTAGAGCCCATGACTGTCTGATGTACGAGCAGCTGTCATGACTCTCTCTGTGCTCTAGAACCCATGACTGCCTGATGTATGAGCAGCTGTCATGACTCTCTCTGTGCTCTAGAACCCATGACTGCCTGATGTATGAGCAGCTGTCATGACTCTCTCTGTGCTCTAGAACCCATGACTGCCTGATGTACGAGCAGCTGTCGTGGCTCTCTCTGTGCTCTAGAACCCATGACTGCCTGATGTATGAGCAGCTGTCATGACTCTCTCTGTGCTCTAGAACCCATGATTGCCTGATGTATGAGAGCAGCTGTCATGACTCTCTCTGTGCTCTAGAACCCATGACTGCCTGATGTATGAGCAGCTGTCATGACTCTCTCTGTGCTCTAGAACCCATGACTGCCTGATGTATGAGCAGCTGTCATGACTCTCTCTGTGCTCTAGAACCCATGACTGTCTGATGTACGAGCAGCTGTCATGACTCTCTGTGCTCTAGAACCCATGACTGCCTGATGTATGAGCAGCTGTCATGACTCTCTCTGTGCTCTAGAACCCATGACTGTCTGATGAACGAGCAGCTGTCATGACTCTCTGTGCTCTAGAACCCATGACTGTCTGATGTACGAGCAGCTGTCGTGGCTCTCTCTGTGCTCTAGAACCCATGACTGCCTGATGTATGAGCAGCTGTCATGACTCTCTCTGTGCTCTAGAACCCATGACTGCCTGATGTATGAGCAGCTATCATGACTCTCTCTGTGCTCTAGAACCCATGACTGCCTGATGTATGAGCAGCTGTCATGACTCTCTCTGTGCTCTAGAACCCATGACTGTCTGATGTACGAGCAGCTGTCATGACTCTCTGTGCTCTAGAACCCATGACTGCCTGATGTATGAGCAGCTGTCATGACTCTCTCTGTGCTCTAGAACCCATGACTGTCTGATGAACGAGCAGCTGTCATGACTCTCTGTGCTCTAGAACCCATGACTGTCTGATGTACGAGCAGCTGTCGTGGCTCTCTCTGTGCTCTAGAACCCATGACTGCCTGATGTATGAGCAGCTGTCATGACTCTCTGTGCTCTAGAACCCATGACTGCCTGATGTATGAGCAGCTGTCATGACTCTCTGTGTGCTCTAGAACCCATGACTGTCTGATGTACGAGCAGCTGTCGTGGCTCTCTCTGTGCTCTAGAACCCATGACTGTCTGATGTATGAGCAGCTGTCATGACTCTCTGTGTGCTCTAGAACCCATGACTGCCTGATGTATGAGCAGCTGTCATGACTCTCTGTGTGCTCTAGAACCCATGACTGCCTGATGTATGAGCAGCTGTCATGACTCTCTCTGTGCTCTAGAACCCATGACTGCCTGATGTACGAGCAGCTGTCATGACTCTCTCTGTGCTCTAGAACCCATGACTGCCTGATGTATGAGCAGCTGTCATGACTCTCTCTGTGCTCTAGAACCCATGACTGCCTGATGTATGAGCAGCTGTCATGACTCTCTCTGTGCTCTAGAACCCATGACTGCCTGATGTATGAGCAGCTATCATGACTCTCTCTGTGCTCTAGAACCCATGACTGCCTGATGTATGAGCAGCTGTCATGACTCTCTCTGTGCTCTAGAACCCATGACTGTCTGATGTACGAGCAGCTGTCATGACTCTCTGTGCTCTAGAACCCATGACTGCCTGATGTATGAGCAGCTGTCATGACTCTCTCTGTGCTCTAGAACCCATGACTGTCTGATGAACGAGCAGCTGTCATGACTCTCTGTGCTCTAGAACCCATGACTGTCTGATGTACGAGCAGCTGTCATGACTCTCTGTGCTCTAGAACCCATGACTGTCTGATGAACGAGCAGCTGTCGTGGCTCTCTCTGTGCTCTAGAACCCATGACTGCCTGATGTATGAGCAGCTGTCATGACTCTCTCTGTGCTCTAGAACCCATGACTGCCTGATGTATGAGCAGCTGTCATGACTCT